>CP050235.2:12200000-12247500 GCA_012066045.3 Morus alba
TATATTTACCGTTAAATACCGTACTCACTATTAAATACCATATTTATTCGAAAAGCCAACCGCTGACTACAGTGTCCATTTAACATTGTATTTACATGTAAATACGTTATTTACCAATGAATACTGTATTTATTGGTAAATATCATATTTACTCAAAAATTCAGTCTCCGACTCCGGTGACCATTTAACATTGTATTACCGGTAAATACCGTATTTACTAGTAAGTATCATATTTTTTTTTAAAAAAATAAGGCACCGACTCTAGCAACTGTTTAACACTGTATTTACTAGTAAATATCATATTTACCAGTAAATTTGTATTACTAGTAAATATCATATTTATTTGAGAATTTGGCCTCCAACTCCGGCGACTGTTTAACACTGTATTTACCTGTAAATATCGTATTTATGAATAAATATCATATTTATTCTAAAATTCAGGCACCGATTCTAGCGACCGTTTAATATTGTATTTACTAGTAAATATCATAATTACTAGTAAATATCATGTTTATCCGAAAATCCGGCCACCAACTTCGTCGACTGTTTAACACTGTATTTATCGATAAATATTGTATTTACTAGTAAATATCATATTTATGAGAAAATTTGTCACCAACTCTAGCCATTGTTTAACACTACATTTACTAGTAAATACTGTATTTACTAATATATATCATATTTATCTAAAATTATGTCACTCACTCCACCGACCGTTTAATACTATATTTATTGGTAAATATTATATTTATCAATAAATATTGTATTTACCTAATAATTTAACTATCGACGACCAAGGACCAACAATTAGTAAATATGATATTTACCTTATTTACTCGAGCATCTAGAAATATGGAAATTAGCGGCACCAGAAACCAAATCACAACATAGAATCAACCAAATCTTAGATTATCACAAACTTAGAACAAATTAAATCTAAAAACTAAAAAACATAACAAATTAGATCTAAGAATCACCAAATACCACAATTACACTTATTTTATGAAAACATTCCATAAATACATTATCAAACCAAGAATGTTTCTTGGTTCCCGTCGTTATCATGTCAGCCCATAGAAATAACATGCACAAAGCACATAAATCGACAAGCCCAGAGAAAAAAAAAGAAGACAAAAAACAGATATCATTGGTCGGGATTTACTCCATAGAATTGACGCTGGCCGGACTGGTTCGCGACACATCTGGCACCGCGAGATCCCTCACTAGGAGGTCACGACGGCCTATTAACAAAATCTTTTTCACGAGCACCAAGAATGAGGTGACAACCACCGCCGTTGCTAGAGTCTGCCGCTCATGAAAATGCCATCTCCGTCAAATTAGTGTTGCAATGCTGATGGGAGAGAATCGACAGATGGAGAGGAGAAAAGCAAGGAGATCTCGATCTCACTTTGCGATTTCTGATTTTTTGCCACAGATCGGCGACGACGGCAACAAGGGAAGAGAAATAACCAGAGAAATCACGATCTTCGATCTTTGGCTACAGCGGCTGCGAGTTATCCTTGAAGAGGGAGAGAGACAGAGAGAGATGTCTTGGAGGTGAAATCATGGAGGTGGGAGAGAGGTTGTGGAGGAAGAGAGAGAGATTAGGAGAGAGAAGCATTTGATGAAAAACCTAAAATGATGGTTATATTTGAAAAACTATAAATTAAAAATCAAATATATTATAAGTTATTAAATTTTAAAAAATATGCTATTTACTTCAAAACTATATTCAGAAAATGCTATTTAGTGCATTTATTTTATTTAATATGTGTATACATATATATTGCGACAAAAATAAAAGAACTCCAGAAGAAAACACGCAAAAAACTCGTTTTAGCAAGCTATTTTTGTTTTTTTATATATATATATATATATGAATTTTGTGAAGCGAAAAACAAGTATGTGAAATGAAATTGGACAAACCCATAGCTAGCATAGCATTAACATCAGCTCTGTACAGTTGCATTGAATTAATGACATAGATAAATGCGGGAAATAATGTGCAATATTATCGTATCTTTTTTTATCCGAAAAAAGGAAAGAAAAATGAAAAAGAAGAAACGTGTATTACAAATTCCATTGACCTTTTTACTTTTTAGAGTTGTTAGGAAAAAAATAAAATAAAATAAAGGACAGTAAATGCAACTCACGAGGAGTTGGTAGGCTAGAGGTTTGGGGTTGAGGCATTCAACGTCCAAAAAAGGCCGAGTCAATTACCTTGTCCCTACGCCGAAAACGAAATAGGTTTTTTCTTTTTTTTTTTTTCCTAAAAGAAATTAGCTGTTAATAAATTTCTATGATCTGATCTGAATAGTACTGTTGTTTTAACTGATAGATTAATTTTTTGCTCTAATTCCCTCTTACATATGATTCAGATTATCACTATCTACATTTATTATTTCATACGTAGATTCTACAATGTCATTTTTTATTTAAATAATAATTTATTATATTAATAGAGTTATGTTCGCTGATTCGAGTTTTTAATTCGAGTTGAGATTTAATTTTATGTGAGAGCTTTTTATTGTAGTAAAAAAATTAGATGTGATTGTTTGTGAGAGCTTTTTACTGTAGTAAAATTTAAATTCTAAACTCGAATCAATGAAATGAACGGAATCGTAGTGTGTGACAAAAAAAAAGTGACAATATTTCTTTTATACTAAAAAAAGAAGATGACATTTATTAAAGGCGGCAAGTGCAATAATGCATGGTTTATTTTATTTTAGTTTTCTTGTCAATTTTGATTTGCTTCTTTCTTACCTTCAATTACGTATTATGTTGTGTAATAGACTGGTCCTAGCTAGGGTAGTAAAAATCAAAGTAAAAGTCTCATAAGGTTCGTTCGAGGAAAGCGATTTCTATTAATAATTTTTGTATAATAATAGGAATCCAGAAAGTTGACGGCTTCAACTTTAGAAACAAGTAAAGCAGGTTAGCTCTTAGCTTGCCCTGGTCTAATAAATTGAAAGTTTTTTTTTTTTTTTTTTTTTTTTTTTTTTTTTTTTTTCTATCTATTCTCCTGTTTCCTAATTTAATCACAATACGCCTATCTGATCATGGTTTTGAAATATTGACTTTGAAATAGAGAAAAAATAATTGAAAAAATAATCAGGTAGGTTACTCTATGATAAATAATTGAAAAAAATATTTTTTTTTTATGTTTTATACTTGTTCTTTTTATGATAAATGTAACTATAAATAGTTAGATAGTAATATACAAATATGTGTGACAGAAATACATTAAAATTCCGAATAACTAAAAAGGCTCGTTAAATAAAGATTTTAAAAATAGAGTGTTAAATATCAACTTTACAAGTTCAAAACTCAAAATTGAGTATACTACAAATTTAGAAAAAAAAAAAAAAAAAAAAAAAAAAAAAAGGTTTTCCCTTCAAAAAATAATAAAACGATCTTATTTATACCATAATATAAATGACATGTTCCTATCAAATTATATAAAAGACTCTAAAGCAGTATGTATTGGACAGATATGAAAAAGACTACTTTATAGGCTTTATCATTTTGGTTCTTTATATTTTAGGATAAGAACAAAAAGATATCTCGTCTAAAACGACAATTTGCCGTTTGAGAAAATATCATTTAAGTACTCACTCTCATTTTTCAGAAATAAATAATTAAAAGGACAAAAGGGTCAATTTATAAATGAAAACGGGTTAAAGGTACTTTAAATGAATTTTCCCGAACTATGTAGTACCACTTTGATATTATCTAAACAATTAAGTATCAGTTTGATTTCTAGGTTTGAACCAAAATTTGAATAGAAATTTAAGTTTTTATAAGAGAAAATACCTTAACAAAAAATTTTAAATTGTGGTTTAAACGTGCGAAACAAACTACACATGAGTATTTTTTATTAATACTACTTTAAACTATAGGTACTAAAGTGATAAAAAAAAACCCTTTAATATATATATATATATATATATATTCTGTTTTGATGTGATTTTAACCCAAGTTAGTATTTCAAAACAAATACTATAGTAAAGAAGACCCTACCATTAAAATCTCTCTTTGTATATACATACATGTATAGATAAACATACATATGTATATAAACTTTCCTTCTCTCAAGAAAACCATATTTCTATATGACATGTATAAGTGAGAAACGTAACGTGAAATTTATGCAACATAACACTCACATTTGAAGGGCGTAACCCCAAAAAATTTATGCATGTAGTTATCCGTGGAATTTATTAATATATTTGACAACCAGCTTCGCATTTCATTCTTACTTAGTTGAAGAGGAATTCAGAAAACAGAAACCAACAGAACTTGGGAGAACTAATTTCCTTACATAAATAAATGAATCAATCTTTAGAGATTATCCATTGTTTTTAATAAATGAATCACACCGCCTTTCATTATTAGATTATCTTTTTGCATCATGTACAAACAAAACAGATACATTTAAAATTAATATCAATTTGTTCGATCGGATCACAAACAATTTTTTCAATACCTTTCATGTCAGGGGATATGCTATTATATAAGAAAAAAAAAATTATTTGTTATAGTTTTAGCAAAAATAATGACAATAACATCAATAATTTTCAATAGAAAACAAAGTTGGCAAGCGCAATTATGGTGAAAATAAATAATAATTTTACAAAGTCTTACATGCGATGTTAATTATGGTTACAATTCCAAAAGTCAAGAGAGAAGGATATAATATATATTTGGTACTGCTTGTTTCTAGATCAAAATTTTTCTGATTTGGGTGCTAAAAAAAGTTTAGTTGACTTTCTTATATATGATAACAATGTCAACGTCCCAATCCCAAGATTTGATGAAACCCTAATTTGAAATTGATTGTATTGCCAACGTGACATTTATTCTCAAAAGGCCTAAATTTTTTAAATAAAAAAAAAAAAAGCAAAAAACTAAATCTATTACCATCAAATACACATTATGCAAACCAATTTAGTTATACATATGAGAAGGAGACAAATGTTTGCTTAAGAGTGCATTTGAAAAAAAAAAAAAAATTATTTTAGTGGAGTAAAAACAAAAGAATTAACTAAACACATGTAAGCTTAAAAATATAGAGGATTGTGAGAAAACAGTTTGAGTAAGGACATATTTGTAAAATAAACTTTGACTGGAAAATTAGAGAAGAGAAAAACAATCCAACAAAGTAGATTTTTAAATATATGTGAAAAATATGGAAAATGAAAAGAAATATCAATAGAGGACAAATATCAAAAAATGACTTGAGGGCACAAAGAAACAAAAGCAATTAAAAAGTTTGAAAAAAAAAAAGGAAACGGGAATGAAACTTTCGCCACCTGCCAGGCCCACAAGACAAAGCGTATTGAGCTTTCTACAAAAATAAAAAATAAAAAATAATAAAAAATGACCCACACTAATAAAAGTTGGGGGACCAAAATGAAAAAACTGCTTCCTAGTGAAGAAATATATGCACTGTAAAGAGGCCAATAAACAGCGCATATAGTTCTTCAATAGCAAGCAGTTCTTCATTTTGGTCCTCGCATTTTATTAGTGGGGGTCATTTTTTTGACTAACTGCATTGTTTATTGACTTATTCATACCAAGTTGATCAATATATACATACAAGCTCTTTTTCTCCCTAAAATTATTAAACAACACTTTGTCCAATATATTTCAGAGAACTCTACAGTTAGGAGGGTCATCAGATTAAATACTTCAGTTATTTAATTTTGGAACGTCTGAAATCATGCAGTGAATCATTTTCTAAGTCCCATAGATCATGGCAGATGCGGGCTATAATTAGAAACATGTCATTTTGAATAACTATGAGCACCAAACGCTTCTTTTTAAGCAACATAATTAATTGAGTTTAAGAACCCGCAATATGTTTCTATCAACATCACAAAATTATTATTATTATTATTATTATTATTATTATTATTATTATTATTAAATTGAGTAATTTACTATGCATAATAAGACCTCATTCATTTCACCAATTCGAGTTTTCAGTTTTAGCTTTGTACAGTAAAAAACTCACAGAAAAATGTCACATCTAACTTTTTTTACTACAGTGAAAAGCTTTAAAAAAATATCACATCTCAGCTCGAATTGAAAACTCGAATTAGGGAAGCGAACGAGGCCTAAAATTTGCTCATGTGGTTGCAGGTATAGTCCAATAATAATTTAACACATGACTCCATTATAAGATGACGAGTTCAAATTTCTTCATCTCAAATTCATAAAATAAAATAAAATAAAAAATCTGCTCAAAGGATTGGAAGGATGTGGTGGTTGAAGGGTATTGCCAAACTGTGATATATGTCTCTAAAGATTTTTTTTTTTTTTTTTTTTTTTATAAATATTTTCCTCTCAGGATCGTTTTTCTAATTGTAGCTTTAGAATCTCCCTCATAACATTGCTTCTCGGACTTTAAAGAATGGACTTGAATTGATGGTAGGAAGGAGATTTCTTCTAACATTTCACTTTATCTTTTTGCTCGTATTAGTTTAATTGGTTGCTTTTTTATCAGTTGTGCACTTTTCCTTGTCCCTGTCCCTTGGTGTGGTGTTTCGTAGATTTAATGAGAATATACTTTTTACAATATTTCAACAAATATTTTAACCACTTATTTATTTTTTAAAATAAATTTTATACAAAATGTAGAATTATTCAACTAATTAAATCAACCGAGCAATCTCTTGGTCTTGATCTCCTTTTTTAAAGGATAAAACATGAAAAGAGAAAAAAAAAAAAAAAAAAAAAAAAAAAAGGAAAAGATGGTGGTAACATGTGAATCTTGGAGGGTCCACTTTTATGAGTCTAAAATTGTAGTCCTATTTCTCATTGACTCTCTTAATTCTGAGACTCCGAAAGCTTAAAGATACTAAGCTAATTGGCCTAAACCCACAACAATTTAAAATTATTTAGTCCAATCGGCTGACTGAAATAAGTTTTAATAAGGTAAATTTATGAGCTTTATATCATAAAAGTAAAGAGAAAGGCCTTACACCATTTGAACTGGCCCGTCCAATTAAAACTCTTTCAACTTTCACTCTTAAATAAAAAGTGAATAGAATAAATCATACTTTCATACAATATTTTAATTGAATTAAATGTAATGATCAATAAATTCATTAGTTTAATTCTATATTTACACATATCAAAATTCTATCAATAATCTTAAAAAAGCTTACGGGCTTACAACCTCGATCTGGGCTGATAGTAGTGAGTCTCGAATCTCTTTAATTAAGTCTAAACTTATAATTCCATGTTCGTGCCATTCAGAGTCTAATTTTGAGATTGTCAGATTTAAGTATTACTTATATTCAGTATTATATTTCCTGAACATTTTGCGGCTCTGTAGCTGTATTTTCTGCTATGAGAATTATGTAACTCACATATTAGTTGATGTTGGTTTTTCTAGTAATTTCTAATAGGCTTTGGTTGGATTCTTGTCTATGGTTTATCAGTGTTTTTCTGCGTGCTTACTTAGCAGCCATTACTCATCAATAAAACACGGAAAAAAAAAAAAAAAAAAAAAAATCTCAACTTGACCCTTGCATTCATTTTTGTAACAGTTGTTTAGCCAACTATGTTTATTGCAGTTTCCACCAGTATTCAATGCTTGGCCTTTCCTTTTGACTTCATTTATTTATTTATTTATTTTTATTTATTTTTAGCTTGAAACGATGACTTTGAATGAATGACAATTCAGCCGACTTGCCAAGTACGGGCCTTGGCATACAGCCATTAAAACCAAAGATAAGGTTGTCGGCCTTGGCACTTGTTGTCTCATAAATGCTGGATACTTTTTTTTAAGCAAAAAAAAAGTTGGATATTTTCTTTTTAATCTTATTATTTTCCTTGAATACTTGCAATAAATAAACTTTGAATACAATCCACGCAGAAAAACAGGAAAAAAAATTGATATCCAAAAACAAGAAATTTAGAAAAATTTCCTCTAGTTAAGTACCATAAGATTCTTTTCTAAAACGCTACTATAAGATTTTTGCAATTACTTTTGCCTTTATAAAGACCATGCCTTTATGATAGTGATCCAAAACTAGAGAGATTAGTTAAGCGCGGCAAAATTCTGTAATTTTCTTTTTAGGAAAAAAAAAATATATTTGATAGATGTGTGGTCTACATTCTAACGATGGATTGTTTTGTTATAAAATTGCTTATATTTACAACCCCTAAATTCATCAATTCACTAACAAATATTAAATCATGTTTTTTACAATTTTTTTAAAAGGAAGTTACATTTAATTAAAAACTGATAAATAATCATCTTGGTACAATTTTAATGACTCATTAAAAAGATAGACGCACGTTTGAGGCTAAAAAACAGGACAACAATTCGACGCACTAACGGCGAACCCACATAAAGCTCAAATTGAAGAACTCCTCCCATCGGATAGGCTCTCGGGCATTGAAGGAACAAATCGCCAAACCCCATAAAGAGGGGACATTTACACGACATTATTAAAAATTATAGCCGAATCAAGACAACCCTACCAGGAGACATATGAACGACCTTAAGCCTATTAACAAAAACTAACAACAAATAGCAAAACAAATGAGGGTCGGGTAGGGAGACCAATGCCCTTATTATAAACACGAAAATTACATAAAAAAAGAAGAAGAAAAAACCCGCGACCACCACCGTTAGAAGCTCTGGTGAAGGGCAAGGGAGATAGCCGACCAAGAGATCTCAGCCACTAAACGAAAAAATTGCCTGGAAACGAAGCCCATCTATTCAGCTTTCAAGCTTCAAACCAATTTAAATCCACCCAAACAAAGCCATCACATCGTACATCGTCGCCACCAACGAGAAGCTCATGATGAGGCAAGCCGGATGACTAAGTTTTATGGCTGGGAGCCCGGCTACATGCGTGGAGACGGCCCCAAAACTCGTGCCGTCGTTCCTTCCTTTTTCTCTAATTTTTGTGTGGGGGGGGGGGGAGAGAAAGTTGAAGACCTTGATTTATTTCCATTGTTTTTTACAATTTTATCCTATATTAAAAATACACTAACTATACCCCACATTAACTACAAATAGAAATGTTATTCTTTTCAAAGAAATAAAAAACACAAACCCAATTATATAATTAAAAAAGTAGTTTTTAATATACTAATAAAAAAATACCCCTATTGATTAGAAAAAACAAAATATGCCCCCACATCTTTAGTTAGTGCTAATTTCGTCTTTATAAACCTTAATTTTTTCCCCACAAAATTTTAAAAATTTCAAGGGAGATTCCATTTATATATATTTGTGTGTCTACATGTATGTGTGTGAGTTGTTCTTACTAATTTGTGAAATGCATTATAACGAATAGGATTTTATTGCATTTGAGGTAAATTATATATTATGAGAGTTTATATAACGAATGAGAGTTTATTCTGCTTCATTTTTCCTGTTTTCTTGTATTCTTTTTTTTTTTTTTTTGAAAATTTGTAAATTTGGTTTTTGTTTGTGTTAACTTTTTGTAATTTTTTCTTAAAATTCTTTAAAAAAAATTATTTTGTGTGTTATGGTAATTTGTAAAGGGATCATGTTATTTTAACACGAAGTTTGAATGACTGTTGTCAAGAAACGCGTAAAATCAAGGTAATTTGAACAGTAAGATAATGATTTTATATTATCCCCAGTAAGAGCTCTTTTGAATGTAAAAAACATTTCATTAATCAAAAAATCATATAAAACTTAAAAAAAAAACCCAATATAAAAAATTTAATACAACAAACTAAAATCAATAAATTTGTTGGCGCCTTAGTACAAGAATCTAAAGTCTGATAATAGACACAATTTAGAGCACTTCTCTTGGCTCATTTAATCATTCATCTACGGTTGACTCTCTCAAAAAGGCTATAGCAAATTCTCTGTAAAGATTAATTTCTAAAAGTCAGTATTCTTCTAGATTACGCTCACCAAAGCAAAAAATCTAACTAAAGACATGTAGAAGATAAAAAATAACACAAAACTCACACAAAGTTATAGCTTGGTGAAGGAACACGATCAAAAATAACAAAAACAACCAAAGCCCACACAAATTTATTGATTTTTGGGGGAAAACAACATTAACACCGGCAGAATGACTGCCTTTATTCTAGGAACAACTAAAAAAAAGAGAAAACACCAACATGAATTCTACCATCGTGTAAAATGACAAACACAGAATACGTGAGTATATTTTAAAGACCAACTGACTAAAAACACTCTTTTAGTAGCCGGCCAAACTATTCTCCTTCTTCCCTCGCTAGAAAATCACTTCTTTTGCTGTCTCTCCCTACTTCAATATCAGACAAGTTAATTAGCTTCTTCCCTTTTTTCGTAGTAAGAGCTCTTTTGTAATCCTCTCCATAAGTGAATTTCTTATAAAAAATTTAAGGGTGGTCGTAGCCCAGGTCAAAGAAGTCAACTCCTCATATTGTAAATCAAATCAAGAATAAAATGGAGTGGGGTATGAAATGAGAGGGTTAATTTTTTTTCTCCTTAAAAAATCAGTGGGTTAAATTAAGTATTAAGATTTTTCAAATCTTTATTAGTTGAATATTAGTTATAGGGGATATCTATAAATTTTAGGAGTGAAAATAGGGAAAAAGAGATAAATATTTTTTAAAATGCACGAGTCTTAGATTTTCACCCCTTACACTTGATTAATACCCTTTAATTAAAGAATTATATCAGTCAAAAGAGTATTAGTCAAGATTAAAGAGTAAAAATCTTAAAACAATGAAAAAATGAGACAAATACGCCTTAAAAGTGAATGAGTCATGTTTTTTACCTTTTAATCTTGATTAATAACCCTTTTAGTTAAATAACTGATACTACTAAAAAGGCTGACTCATACACTCTTTAAGAGTAAATTCTATAATTTTCTCTAAAAAACAATTCATTCAGTTGAATTCACCAATTTTCTCGTGGAAAGAAAATATAACCCTTGTTGTTAGGGGAAATGAGATAAATACCCTTTAAAAATGTATGGGTCAATATTTTTACCCTTTAATCTTAATTAATAGCCTTTTTAGTCAAATAACTATATTAATAAAAGGATAAATAATTAAAAATAAAAGGTAAAAATCCATATTCTTGTACTCTTAAAAATAAATTCTGTCATTTTCTCTTATTTTTTTAATAAATAGTAAAAAATATAAATCTTAAAAATAAATTCTATCATTTTTTATTTTATTTATTTTTTGGTTATGAAGACATCCATATTAGTCGGCTTGGCCCAAAGATTGCCCATAAAGAGAGACGAGTGGTTTGTGCTGGCCTAGTCGAGAACTATAGTTTAAGGCCCTTTTAGGCTTGTATTGTATCTAAGGGAAAATGAAAGGCCTGTTTGATACGTAGTGTGTCAATCGAACATGATTTTGAAATCGTGCCGACATTGAAAGGAGCACAGAAAAACTGTGTTTTATTTTATTTTATTTTATATTTTGCTAAGAAAATAGGAAAATACTCAAGTCATTTTCCCTTATCCGTTTTCGTTTTTTAGGGCTAAATTTTTAAAAAAACACAATCAAATACAAAATCATTTTTTCTTATACACAAAACAATCTTTGTAGAAAAACAGTCGAACATTTTCATAAATGATTTCAACTGTATTATTCTTGAAAATTTTGCATTGATTAGTGAGCAAGGGGACCAAAATTCACAACTACACATTTTTTATATTTATAATAAAAAAGGTCAAGAAGCATATTTAACACTAGCTTAGGGGGCAAATGAGCACTACAAATTAGAACCTATCTAGAATGAAGGTACTAAATAATCTACACTTTAATTAACTAATTGAACAGCGTGCTAGTAAACAACAGTCATCTATACCTTAACAAACATTCTTAATCTGATTTAGCTATCTAACTCTTGTTTGCTTGTCTGCCTAATCCTTATCTTTCAAAACATTGGATCTTTTCTCCGTCAGTTCACTTCCTTTCGGTGCTCTACCATCCATAACCACAGTGACCCATATCCAGCAACAAGAAAATTTGCCAATTTTGGAAAATCATTTGAAACATTTTTTTTTTTATAATTAAATTTTCCGAAAGTTAAAATTAAGTTGAAAATGTGTCTCATTATCGCATAATTTAAAGGTATATTTCATACAATTACAGGCCAACATGGACGAAGGAAAAATGCAAAAAAGAACGCATAAAAAGACGAGTTTATGGAGTACTTGTAATAATATTAACTAGTTACAGCCGACTAGAAATTTTTTTTTAAATGAAAGTTATAAAAGGAGCATTGAATGCGCATGCCATTCCAAGTGGAAAGAAACCTGTTATAAATAGAAATGAAAATAAAAGAAAGTGGTGCCATGCTATAATGAAAATTGAAAAGTTTTAAAAAAAAAGTGCAAAAACAGCTAGACAAGCTCAATATACCTAGCTTCTCTTCCCAGAATTCCCGCGGTTTTTCCACTCAACATCTTTTGTTCTTTTGCCTTTTGTTGTTCTGAGGCTGCCACTTTATGAAAATGCAAGTATAATATATATTGCATCGGATAAAGAGAAGTATATAAGTGATAATACCCTAGCTAACTTTATAAGAACTGGCCAATAAATGGCATAAAAACTGGTCAAAAAGTTTCGCTTTTTTTTACTTAGTAGGGTGCAATTAGAACGTCTCTCTTTAACAATTGTAGCAGCTTAAACTCTAAAAAATGTAGTTAGTCTTGGTCCTTGGTAGTCCTTTGATACATGACGTAAATGGAAGTAAGTTAATTAGTACATAGTTGAATGGATGAACCGCCTGGTAGCTTGATTTTATTGGGTTAATTTACTATCGAAGTGATTTGGTAGCTTAAAGAGGTATCAAGTTTAGTTATGTAGAAAGCACTTGAGACTATTTTGCTAACTGACGTTTGCCTCTCTTGAATATCGCGTTGAGAGCACGAGAGTTATAGTTAATTAATTTGTCTTCATTAGTTGACCACGAGGCTTCAGGCTTTAGAGACTCTTTTTCTTTAGGATTCTTAGTTACAGTATGAGTCTAGTCATTCAGAACAGCACATCAGGCCTTCTCATCTAAGGCCTTAATGAAAACCTTTATTTGGGCATTCTAATATGAATAGTTTGAACTATCGAGCAGAGGGGACATACAATTGAACCTCTTTCATTCAAAAAATTCATTTCAAATGTAACAGATCAACCTCCCAAGATCTCACCAAGTGAACAGTTAGTGAACCGCTTTAATATCACTTGTTAGATCTGATTTTACGTCGGGTGTCACAGATAGTATTGGTTATCGATTTACGATACCAATATCTGACGTTCTTTAGTTTTTAAGTTTATTTTCCTGCTCGATTAATTGAATATTGCTGAATCTAAAAATTAATCACTCGCACTTATAAAAAATATAGATCTAACAGTAACTATATCAATAAATGTAAGGATTAACAATTTTATAAGGCTTATTGATATTCTTGAGTGGTAATTCAAAAACGGAAGTTAGTAATTATGGACCCGTTTAATTCGCTGATTTGAGTTTTTAATTTAAGTTGAGATGTAATTTTATGTAAGAGTTTTTTTATTGTAGTAAAAAAAAATATATGTGACTATTTATAAGAACTTTTTATTATAATAAAACTCAAATTCTAAATTTAAATTAACGAAATAAATAGGACATATATGAATCCCTGCCACTTCTGTTTTGTGCCAAAACTGTCAAAATGAGGGACCATTAATACACGAGATTTTGGTAAAGAGAAAGTGAAAAGGATTGTTAATGGGACCCGGGACTGATTTATTGATTTTTATTGATTTTTATTTATTTATTTATTTTTGATTGGGTGAGATGTTGACTGAGCAGAAAAAGTCCCAAATGTGTCTAGGATTCGCGGGCAATGTGGGCCTCAAAAATACCAGAATAGTTGCCACTATCGTCATGACATCTTAATATATACAAATACATTTCTTTCCGTGTTATGTGTACAAGTTGACCGCTTGGACCACTTGATTATTTATGAATTTATTTATTTTATCGATTTAAGTTTAAAATTTAAATTTTATTATAGTAAAATTTTTTTAAAAATAATCACATTTAATTTTTTTATTATAATAAAAAATTTTCATATAAAATTATATATTAACTTAAATTAAAAACTCGAATCAGCAAACTAAAAGAACTTTATGTATCTCTCCCACCACACGCACAAAATCCACCTCTGTAATGACCTTCTTGGTCACATTCTTTTCCTTTCCATTCTTACTTTAGATTATTTCGCTACTTTACAATATCTTGCTGTCTATTTGGTGTTTTCCCCCCCTTTTTCTACAGTTTAACTTGATCCTTCTAACCTTAAGCCTAAAAACGATGACATCATTACATATATAAGTACATTTTCTTATTCATAAATGACTAGAAATTCAAACTAACTCTAAAATTAAAAATAAAAAATTGTAATCAAATTATCATCCGTTAGGCTTGTAATGACCATGATGAAAGAAGATATGCTTTTTTTTTTTTTTTTTAATTTAAGGGTGGAGATTTCAAACTCTACATCTTATAATGGAGTAAGATGTACAATTACCATTAGATTATGCTTACCAATATATATATATATATATATATAATCCTAATACACTACATAATGCAAGCATATAATTTTATTGTATTTTATTAATGTGTTGCTTTAACATGTGGACATCCTACTATCTTCAGCAAAAAAATATAAAAATAAGGACAAGTTTATTTTTTTTTTGGTCTAATATTCTATAGGAAAAGGGGTCAAAACACAAAAAATAAAAATAAAAAGCCCGCTTTTGTTGGCTTATGAAAGCTCCCAAGAAGAATCCCACCGACGATATATTATCTCCTCTCCCCTCTACCACAACTTAATTCCCTCTCTTTAATACCCTTCAAAACTCATCAAACTTCCACAAATATGTTGATAAAGAAACAATCTAATCGTAAAGATCATTAGTAGCTCCAAGACTACTATTTATTGTATTCACTCAGATAAAATGGGCAACTGCTTATTCGGCGGCTTGGGAGACCCCGATGGAATGATCAAAGTCATCACATCAAACGGCGGCGTTATGGAGTTCTTCGCTCCGATCACGGCCGGAAGCATCACCGGAGAGTTCCCGGGCCACGGCATCTTCCGAAGCCGCGATCTCTTCTGGAAGCCTTTGCCTCACCATGAAGACCTCGTCGCCGGACAATCCTACTACCTTCTTCCTATCAACGTCCCCGCCGCCGGCGACGAGCTCGGCCGCCGGGAAGGCCACGTCAGATCGAACAGCATTCCGGCGAACTCCCTGGTGGCCCCGTACCGGATGTCGTTGGACTACCAAGGCATGCTCAAGAGGTCTTACACCGACGTCTTCTCGAGGCCGTACGGCCATGGATCTTTAGGGTTTTGGAAGGTGAAGCTGGTGATAAGCCCTGAGCAGCTGTTGGAGATTTTGTCCCAAGAGGGTCGGACTCAGGAGCTCATCGAGAGCGTTCGGGCCGTTGCGAAGTGCGGGACCGGCGCCGTTTCGACGGCCCTAGGGTTCTCGGATCAGTGGAGTCTTTCAAGTAGTAGCAGGAATGCTTCCTCTAATGTAGATGGGTTGGAGGATATTATTAGTTAGTGGAAATAGTATTTTGGAGATATGAGTTTTTTAAGTTTATTTTTAAGGTTAATGTAAGAAAATAGTACACTTATATGGGTTGTTCGTTAATTAGTTTTTTGTGTGCAATCATATATGATACTCATGATTGGGTACTTGTATTGTTATACATAAGTATTACTGTGATATCTTATGATTATGTGAAGGGTGTTTTCTTAACTCACATGAAAATGTCGGTCATACCTTCTCAGGTAGTCCTTTTTTTTTTTTTTTTCTGGTAAATATTAGATGTAAAAGCTTAACAGATAAATCTGAGTAGCAAAAGGTATTGCATCTTCTTAAACTTATAGCTTGTAATCTCTCTCTCTCTCTCTCTCTCTCTCTCTCTCGTTTTATAACGGGGCTTTAAACATGAACTTAGAAAACCAATAGGATAACTAAAGATTTAAGTCACAACAATACTGTAGTAATGTTTTGTTTTCAGCTAATAATCTAGTATATATTCTGATGCTTTTTAATTTGCTGGGTATCTATTATATTGTGATGTTAATTTACAACATCAGATCCCACAGTTCATACTGACATTTAAATGATCAACTTATTAGTTATAAACTTTATAAAGTAACCTTTTCTTTTTTTTCTTTTTTTTTTTTTTTTTTTTTTTTTTTTTTTTTTTTTTTATATATATCTTCGATAGCATTTTCCTAAACGTTTGTGAGAATTGGGCTTTTGAGGAGGCTTAAACCGTACTATATGAGTTTCTTTTCTTTTCTCTCTTTTCATTATGGTCCGAATCAGGAGGTGGGCTTTCATTACCATTTCTACATATTTTTTTTGGAGAAAAAAATTCAGAAATACCACTTAAGTAAAAGAAATATATATATTATTTATATCACTACTAAAAAATAAATAATTATCATTCAATTAATAAAAATAAAATAAAAAATAATAATTAATGACACCTAATTATTTAAAATGTCATAAATAATATCCTTTCACAAAATCAATCACAAACCATATACTTTTCTCTTTTTTTAGGTATATTAAAAAAAATCTGAATAGGTTGGAATTGCATGATTGCAGTTTGAAAGTTATTGGGCAGTCTCAGCGTCGTTTTTAAGAAATTTTTGAAAATTGTAACCCAAAAATTCCCTATAAGTTTGAACTGCATGGGCGACTTTTTTGCTGGGCAGATTTTTCAATTTTTTGGGCGGTTTTGGTTTTGTACCTATTTTTCTTAATACGCAATGACTAAACTTTTAGGTTACTTTCTTTCATAAAAAAAAGGATCTTTCAAAGTACTCGATACAAACACTAAGGGGACGTTTATTTTCTATATCCGTCTCTAATTCTGAATCATAATTCATAGTTTTTTACAGTATTTTTTTCACAAAAAATACACGTAAAATAATAATGATTCTGAATAATAATTCTAAATATATAAACCAAACGTCATCTAAGTAACAAACATTAGCATAGATAAAATAGTTCAAAAGTAAGCCAATGCCAACACCATAAATTGAAATTGCAATCCCACAACAACACAACCCAACATCCAATGACATCTAAAAATTCCATGGGAAAAAGAGGAAAATAGGCCAAAATTTGACATCAATTAAAATTAATAGGCCATAAGTTTTCAAAAGTTAATAAATAGGCCAAAAAACATATATTCGGATTTATTTATACATAAAATCTCAAAAATACCATTTTTAAAAAAAAACCCTAAAAATAATATATTCAACCTATCTTTGATTTTCAATCAAACAAACCCAAAAAAACACCTCTCTCTCTCTCTCTCTCTCCTCGACCTCCGCTCTCTCTCTCTCTCTCATTGACCTCCAATCTCCGGTCCTCTCCCGTGAACTGTTCTTCCCTCCTCTTCTCTCCCACGATCACTCTCTCTTCCCTCGACGCTCTCCGGTGAATTGTTTCTTCTCTCTTTCTCACCGACCTCCTCTCGCTCTCTCTCTCTCATCGACCTCAATCTCAGGTCCTCTCCGCGAACTGTTCTTCCCTCTTCCTCTCTCCCACGATCACTCTCTCTCTTCCGACGCCTCTCCGGCGTGGTGTTTCTTCCCCTCCGCCGCTCTCCCACGATCTCTCTCTTCCCCGCTAAAACGCGATCTGTCTCTCTTCCCTCTGCATCTCTCTCTCTCATCCCTCCACCAATCTCAGATTCTCGTCCTCCCACCGTTCCTCTCTCTCCGTCGGCCACTCTCGGAAAAACCTCGCCGGTGTCGTTAGGCGATAAATCAAGACGGACTACAAACAACGCAAAATAGCAAAAGAACAAAAGGTAAATCCGTTCATCACTAAATGGAAAACCACTAATTCAGGTTATGTTTTAGGGTTTATTTTAGGTTCACACTTGAATGAACAAGCTCGTTTTCGAAAATTATTTTTGTTTCTTTGTCAAGTTATGGTGGTCATTTTGAGAGAAATAAATAATGATGAAGTTGAAAGAGAAATGCCACCAAAGAACATCAACAAAAGCTGGACAAGATGGAAATTCATCTAAGTAATCTGTTTAACAAAATAAAAGATTTGGAAGCCAACCAGGTAGCCATGAAACAGGATCTAAAAGATATAAAGACAATGGTTGTCAATTCTATGGACATTATGAGAACCATTCAACAAAATGTGCTTCTGTTTCTCAAAGAGATAGAAAACAATCCAGTTTCTGAGGTAATGAAAACAACACAAATTGATGTTGAATTTGTTTTTGCAATGTTTCCTTCAAGATATTGTAATTTGCACATCCATGAACAGGAGGACAGAGAAAAAGAAGTATCTGCAGGGCTACGAGAACGTGAGGAAGAATTCGGTTATACTCCACTCCACAGACTCATTTGATATCACCAACAAACAATGGATGAACATTTGAAGAAGTTTGAAAAAGATAATAGCAATGAGAAAAGCTGCTGCTCAAGGAATCAAAAAGGTATAAAACGTTCTTAATACTACTTGGAAAAAGGAAAAAAAAAAAAAAAAAACAAACCCACATCAATACTAGTTGAAAAAAAAAAGAGTTTTTACAACTAATCAAAAACTTATTATTGTAGGAGGAAGATTATGAAGAAATAGACAATGATGAAGAAGAAAAATCAACGAAGAAATACAAAAGAAAAACTGCAGAGGAACAGAGGGAAAAAATGGAAGAGCTTGGCATTCCTTCATTCATCTTCTTCACCGAAAGTCCTAACGACCCAGACTCGTCAAAATCAGAAGATATTAGAATACAACCTTTTGGATGATATGACTATTGTTTCTAAAAACTAGTCTTATATTTTAAAAGATGACTTGAGGTTTACACTACTTACAATCTTTTTGAATGTTAATATCCATTGACAATACTTTTAGCTTATGTTTGAGATTTGACACTTGAATGAAGAAAAGAATGTAAACTCAGGATTTATCAAATTCATGCTATTGTTATGTTATCTTTGGACACTATATGGTAGTAATCAGATGGTAATAATCGTCAAGTTATCTTTGCATAACCGCACAAGTTATGCTCCATATCAAGATAACTTGACAAAAGTTATTACCATAATCGACACGTTATGCAAAAAGATAACAGACAGGTTATGATGCATAACTGCACAAGTTATGCTGCATAACTGGGCAGGTTATGAAAAAACATGTCAAATGTGAACCATAACTTGACAGGTTATGGAGCGTAACATGACAGGTTATGAACAAAAAACTGCAAAAACTGGACAAGTTATGCTGCATAACAGGTTATGTTGCATAACTGGGCAGGTTATTATCATAAATGGACAGGTTATGTTGCATAACTGGGCAGGTTATGTTGCATAACTGGACAGGTTATGTTGCATAACTGGACAAGTCACGTTATGCAGCATAACAGGACAGGTTATGATGCATAACTGCACAAGTTATGCTGCATAACTGGGCAGGTTATGTAAAAACATGTCAAATGTGAACCATAACTTGACAGGTTATGGAGCGTAACATGACAGGTTATGAACAAAAACTGCAAAAACTGGACAAGTTATGCTGCATAACAGCATAACTTGACAGGTTATTATCATAAATGGACAGGTTATGTTGCATAACTGGGCAGGTTATGTTGCATAACTGGACAGGTTATGTTGCATAACTGGACAAGTCACGTTATGCAGCATAACAGGACAGGTTATGATGCATAACTGCACAAGTTATGCTGCATAACTGGGCAGGTTATGTAAAAACATGTCAAATGTGAACCATAACTTGACAGGTTATGGAGCGTAACATGACAGGTTATGAACAAAAACTGCAAAAACTGGACAAGTTATGCTGCATAACAGCATAACTTGGCAGGTTATTATCATAAATGGACATGTTATGTTGCATAACTGGGCAGGTTATGTTGCATAACTGGACAGGTTATGTTGCATAACTGGACAAGTCACGTTATGCAGCATAACAGGACAGGTTATGATGCATAACTGCACAAGTTATGCTGCATAACTGGGCAGGTTATGTAAAAACATGTCAAATGTGAACCATAACTTGACGGGTTATGGAGCGAATATGACAAAGTTATGAACAAAATCGCAAAAATCTGGACAAGTTATGCCGCATAACAAAGATAACTTGACAAAGTTATTATCATAAATGGACAGGTTATGTTGCATAACTGGGCAGGTTATGTTGCATAACTGGACAGGTTATGTTGCATAACTGGGAAGGTTATGTAAAAACATGCCAACTATGTACCATAACTGGACAGGTTATGCAGCATAACTGGGCAGGTTATGTTGCATAACTGGACAGGTTATGGATCATAACTTGTCAAGTTATGCACGAAAACTATGAGTTATAGACAAAAACCATGAATTATGGACGAACCTGTGTACCAAAAAACAATATAATCTGTGTACCAAAACTAGAAATATACAATCTAAAAACCAACAAAGTTAATCCATATAATCATCCAAGTCACACTCAATGGCATCTGTTGGCGTCATAAAATGCATTTTTGGGGCATCTTCACCCCTGTTATCGTCACTCTCATACCCCAATTCCTGCTTCCGCAAGGCATGATTGAACAACTCAATTGCTATCTTCTTGCGGAAAAATGTTCCAGCCCCGCGCTTTCTCAAACAATCATCAGGTCCGGCTTCCATCAAAATCTCAGCCATCTTAAGCATAAATATTCCACAATCACCACTACAAAAAACAACAACCAAAAATCAAAGAATTAGAAACAACAAAAATATAAAATGCAAAAATAAATCAAATAAAGGGAAAACAAAAAAAAAAAAAAACAATTAAAGAGAGAAACAAAAAAAACTAACCTGTTTTTCTTGTCTTGGACAATCGTCCATTATGATCTCAAAAGGCTCAAGACGATCAAATTGACTTGTGAAATACTCATGTGTATGAGAATCAAAGTAACCGACCGATTCAAGCAAGTGGGGTAGAATGACCGCCAAAGATTGCACACACTCAAGAACCCGCTTCTCTACCCTCTTTGAAGAAAGGGAATCATATATCCTAATACAATGATCTTTAAGCTCTACATAACCCAACACCCAATGCTCCCTACGCGGGATAAAAAAATAGGTACAAGAAGAATGTCCACACAAAAAAAAGGCAAGCTACAAAATAAGTAATCTCCCAACACATAATCTTGAAGAGCGAGAATGTGAAGAGAAATCAAACGTAGACCAATCACAATTTTTTTTTTTTTTTCCAGAGCACCATAAGCAATAAATTCTCGTGAAAAAAAATGTGAATCCAAAACCAAGCACTTAATGTAAGGTCTGTTTTGTAGCATGCCATCTTTTTTCAAGTAATATGTGACTACATCAACATGCTATCAAAAACAAAAACAAAAATAATTATCGATTTCATCCAAAAAAAAAAAAAAAACCTTGCATAAAATTTAAAAAGAAAAAAAAAAGATGGCAGAACCATTGAGTCACTTAGCCAAAACGCTGGGGTCCATAATGTTTGAAACCAATTTTTGGAATTAACAATCTCAACTTTAAAATCAAAAGAAGGCTTTATGAAATGTGCATCTTTGGCGGTCCCCCACCCTTTTTATGAATGATATCAATATTATACCATGATTGGAACCTTACCTTGTCCTCCTGTGATGGAACACTATCAACAATTTCAGATAATGCACAAAAAAAATCTTGATTTTCCATCTACACACTTAATAGGGTCTTTGTGAAGCTGCCTCGTTAAACGGAACAATCCTTTGTTCGGGACGTTTTATCGCCTTCCTTATCAAACATCATGGCCAAGATCCCAACAACATGAAGCAATTGTTTCTTCAATTTTGTTAGAAGAAACACCCACTTTATCATCCTCTCTCTCTCCAAGTGTTTCTTGATTGCTTCTTCCCTTATTTCTTCAATTCTTTCTTCATTTATTTCTTGAGTTCCTTCTTCTTCCTTTGTTTCTTCAAATGCTTGTTCTTCATTCCTTTGCGTGTTCTTCTTAGAGGAAAACACACTGTTAAACTTTTTATCAAGCATTGTCATTGATTGAACAACAATAGAAATTTGTTCATTCAAATCTCTTGAAGGAAGAAATTTCTTCATTGAAATCTTTTCTGAAGGGAAGAAACTTCAACAACCAAACTATCGCTTTTTGCCTCCAAGGAAGCAAGGCGTGCCACAATTTCAGAATTATCAACAAACACCCTAAAAAAATTGCAAAATATAAGAAAACGAAAAAAAAGTCAAATCAAAATGAAAAACACAACGTATCAAACTATGGAACATAAGCAATCAAGTTATGTGAAAAACTTGTCAATTCAGAGCATAACCTAACAACTTATCGACCATAACCTAACAATTAATGAACCATAACTGGCGGGTTATGCGGCATAACTTCAATCAAAGTTATAGTCCATAAATTATCAAGTTATAAAAGATTCTAATGACAGAAAGCCCTAAGATTCCAATGGTGTAAGATTTACCAATAAAAATGCTACTAGCAACCTTGCAATGAACAAAATTAAACAAAAACAAACCTAATTTTTGGGAGGGTCAAATGGAGGAGGACGGTTTCAAAATCTTTGTCATCCTCCCCAACTTACAAATCACTAGAAGAAGGAAAATCCTTGCCGACTTAAACGAAAAAAACCATCTAAATATTTACAGCAACGCTCCCATTCAAATGGTTCAATTGAAAAACAAGAGAACTGAAAATAAAAGATCAAAACATTAAAACAGAAACTAAGCAAAAATATATTAATAAAAACAACAAAACATGAAAATTTACTATAAAAAAAAAATATGTAAGACAAATGTCTAACCTGGCCATCTTTGCTCTTCAACACATCAAACGGCTTCTTCGAATAATTTTCGTCCGTTGACCATTTGAAAATTCGAGGAACAGGCTCATCAATAAATTTTTTCATTGCACAAATACCACCAATGTGTGGTAGACATTCATAAGCCCAAACTTGAAAAGCAAAGGCCAAGCCGTAGATCTTATAACCATCTACGCGTCTCTTATCATTTCGAACAAGAACCTTGTCATCATGCTTGTATAAAGTGTCAATACCAGATTTCAAGCTTGCAAAAAGTAAATTAAAAAGACAATTTACCCCAGGGAAAATCATTAAACCGAGGGCTATCAACAATTCTAACTAAATCATCACTAACCCCCATGTCCTTGGGCTTAGCTAAAAGGAATAACGACACAAAATATAACAACCCCATTTTTTGACTTCCTCATCACTATCAAAATATACAGACTCAAAACACTTCTTTATTGTACCCCTCTTTACGAGCCCCTGTGCAATGATCCCGGAAATATTTGCTCGTCTTGAAAAATCGGAAGTATCCACATAATTTGAGAAGTTTACATCTCTGTGCACTTTAAACCACTAATTATCGCAAACTCCTCAATAGAAAACTTACTAAACGAATCACCAAATTTGAACCATAACTCATTTTGATTTGGATTATGAACCACATGAAACAGTAACTCATGTATCGGTGACCGACATCGGTTTCTTGACTTAACCAAATCAAAAACGGACCAAAAATTGTTTTTCTGAACAATTCCTTCCGAGATTTAGAAAACTTTCTGTTTAATTCCTCTATAATGAAAAAGGAAGAAGATACATTAACGACCACGAAATCTCTTAATAGGATTAATGCGATAATTCCAAATCAGTAAAAATGAAAAAAAAAAAAAAAAAACAAATAAAAACAATATGAGGATAAAACTAAAAATCAACAATCAAAACACAAAAATAAAACTATTCTTTACTGATAAGTAAAATAAATCAAAATACCTCCAAAATGTTACGAGTGGGAGAAGGAAGAGAAACTTCTTAGTACTTTTTTCTTCTCCGCACATTCGGTCGTTTACTCACACTAGAGACAGAAGCATTGTTCTTCCTCTTGCTTCGTGATTTCGCCATATCTTAAACAATAATACATGGAAATCGCAAAAGATCAGACAAAAAAAAAAAAAATCTAAAGCAACGCAAAAAAAAAATCACTCATACCGAAAATGCACACCGTCAGAGATGAAAAAGAGAGTTGCAGAGACAAGAGAGACAGATCGCCGAAAACAAAATGGAAAGAAGATAAAGAAATCGCCGGAGAACGCCGGTGGAAAGAAAGAGAAATCGAGAAGAGAGAAAACTATCGTAGAGAGAAAAAACAGAGAGCACAGGTTATGAATTTTAACCGACTAGGGTTTCATTTAAGTTTATATATATACCGAATAAATAATAAAAAAATCGGTAAATTATGGACCATAACCTGTCAAGTTATGTGCCATAACCTGTCAAGTTATGCTCCATAACCTGACAAGTTATGGTCCATAACTTGACAAGTTATGGTCATAACAGCACAATTTATGCACAAAAAACGACTAGGACTCCATTTATGGACCATAACCTGTCAAGTTATGCGCCATAACCTGTCAAGTTATGGTCCATAACTTGACAAGTTATGGTCATAACAGCGCAATTTATGCACAAAAACCGACTAGGACTCCATTTATGGACCATAACCTGTCAAGTTATGGTCCATAACCCGTCAAGTTATGCTCCATAACCTGACAAGTTATGGTCCATAACTTGACAAGTTATGGTCATAACAGCGCAATTTATGCACAAAAACCGACTAGGACTCCATTTATGGACCATAACCTGTCAAGTTATGGTCCATAACCTGTCAAGTTATGCTCCATAACGTGACAAGTTATGGTCCATAACTTGACAAGTTATGGTCATAACAGCGCAATTTATGCACAAAAACCCATAACTCGACAAGTTATGGTCCATAACAACACAGGTTATGGTCCATAACAACACAGCCATAACAGAACAAGTATGGATAAAAACCTGTCAAGTTAAACCATAATCTGTAAATTAAAAGTTTTTTCGTTCCAAACATACAATTCCAACAAACACAAAAATAATATTTAAAAACATAAATTGTTCTACTTCATTTCCATAACAAAAATCCAAAAAATCTGCACATGAATTCTTCAATAAAATGCTAGAATAAATCCAAACAAAAATGTATCTTTGAACAAAATAAACTACAGTACATCACAAATGAATCAACTTTGAACATCTTGATTAGTCAACATATGTGGGGTTTGAACAAGTCCTCCTATTGTGGCCAACTTGCTTGCATCGGCTACACTTCACATATTGCTTCTCTCGTTCTCCACTAGAAAGAATCCTTTGTTTCCTTGGCCTCCCAGCACCACGTTTAAACTCGGGAGGAAGAACAACCTCCTCCTCAATGCCCTCTGAAATTTGCCTTTGTGATCTATTACCAATAGGATAGACTACACCATCATATGTTGCTTTGAATGCATTGTTAGTGTAATAGTAAGAAGTTAAATGTGTTGGATCAAGATTTCTCTTCCAAATTGATGCAATGGCATGTGCACATGGAAATTCGTCAACTTGCCAAACAAGATGACTACATGTTCTTGCCGACAAGTCAACCTCCTCACCAACAAAACCATCAATAACATAATACTTATTTATATCCATGGGTTGAACCTGAAAAGATGAGAAAAAAGAAATAAAAACAGAGACAAAATCAAAAAAGAAGCAATCACCTTGAAAACAACTAGAATATTCAAAAATACAAGAATCATCGAATCAAACAATAAGAATAACTTCTAAAAAAAACAGAGACAAAAGCAACTTACAGATAAGCAACGTGCAATCTTTTCCCTATCACGAAGGCATTTATTTGCATGATTAGTCAAGTATGTAAAAGTCTGATCCGCCTTATTTCGACGTTCATAAAACCACCTTTGCAAGAGGGATCTAAAATGCTCAATTAAGGCTTCAATAGGATACTCCCTAGCATTCACTAAGACGTTATTCAACGACTCGGAGATATTAGTCGTCATGACATCATATCTCTTCCTCTCAAAGTGAGCACGTGCCCACTTTTCAACCCCTACTTGCAGCAAATAGTTTGAATAGCTGGTCGCACTGCCTCCAATTGACGCATGAAGTAACCAAAGTCTTCCTTACGGTAGGCCTTGGCACAACGATAGAATATAGCATCCACATGCACACCTTTAAAATTTGAATTCAAATTTCTAAGTAAATGCTGCATACAAAATCCATGAGATGCATCCGGAAAAACCTTCTCTACTGCTTTAGGGATACTACTCTTTCGGTCATAAACAAAAACAAGGTCTTCGCGAGTTCCGATAGCCTCCTTAAGCCTTTCAAAAAACCATTCCCAAGAGGAATCATTCTCCGAATCAACAATTGCAAAACCAAGCGGAAAAATATGATTATCAGCATCTAAAACTGCAGAGAGAAGCAAGGTCCCAGAAAACTCATTCTTCAAAAACGTGCCATCAACTGAGATCACAGGCTTACAATGGCGCCAACCATTAATAGAAGCCGCCAAGCACAAAAAAAAATACTTGAAGCGCCCATCATTGTCAAGCTCATAAGAAGTCACAGATCCTACAAAGAAAAAACGAAAACAAAAACATTAAAAATAACTATTTATAAACGGCAAAAAAAAACAATAACTATTTATACATTCTAATATCCAAAAAAAAAAAAAAAATTAATTAAGTTACTGTGCACAACCGGACAAGTTATGCAAAAAACTGTCAATTATGAATCATAACCTGTCAAGTTATGATCCATAACCTGTCAAGTTATGCATCATAACCTGTCCAGTTATGCTCCATAACCTGTCTTATGCTCCATAACCGGACAAATTTAGCAAAAACCTGTCAACTAATCCGATAACATGACAAGTTATGGACTATAACCTATCAAGTTAAGTTACCATAACCTGGATTTTTCTCCTTCAAAACGTTAAGATAAACAAAAGCATAAGCATAACACATAAAAACAAAAAATGACCTGGATTTTTCTCCTTCAAAACATTGCACAGAAAAGGAATGGAAGCATACGACTCCTTTGCACTTCCTCTCATTGATGCTAACGCGTGATCGGGCGAGCCATTCGTGCTTTGTAGTAACTAATCTCAACACCATGCTTACCATGCATTATAGACCTCAAATCATTAGGACGCAAACGATCCATAAAGCCCAATGCTAAAATCACCTTTTAAAAACTCCGAAATAACACGACTATTTGCTTGACAATGCTCAACACTAACAACATCAAGTGAACAAGTATGTTCCTTAACATACTTCCTCACTACCCAAACATTACCATTTGAAACCCTAGTAGCACGCATCTTCCAAGTACAATTATTATTCTTACAAACCAAAACATAAAATGAATTATTAGATCTTTCAGATTTAAACTCAAAATGCCTCCTAATAGCAATTACATGCATGAATTTCTTGAGAATTGACTTGCTCATGAATTGATTGCCTACAGTCACATCAAAAGACATAGGCAACTTGGAAATATCCAAATCGTCAATCAAAAAATTATTCATCACAACATCAATATCATCTTCAAATTGACAAACGGAACCATCAACATTAGAAGAAGACGTATCATCTCTTGAACTCATAAAACAACATGAAGAAGAAGTAGATCCCACTGCACTAATAGATCTACTAACAAAATCTATTACCAACGGGTATCCAAGAGCTTCCTTACTGTGACGAACCAAGTTTAAAAACAACTTAACATCATCATCCCTCTTTAACTCCGAAACTATTTCAATTGGGTCCTTCAACTTCCTTCCCACAAAAAGTAATAAAGAATGAACACCACCATTAAAACCAATCAACTCAAGATGCAGATCCTCACATAAACACTCCTGTAAAAACTTCAAAGAAGCATCCTCCGGAATAAAAACTGATTGGAAACCAAAATTTGTATATTGGTTTTCTAGACTCCATTTTCCCCTATAAGCAACAATGACTGAAACAGATTGCATGCCTACAAAAATCAATAAATTACAAGAACTATATTCAATCCTAAAAAACGAAATTACAACAAAAAAATAAAAAATAAAAACTACAAACAAAGAATGCCCAAACCTGTTGTTCGGTCAAAAATCAACGGAGGAGCTGCTCAAAAACCGACCGGAAAACAGCAAAAAACACAAAAGTAATCGACAAAAAAAAGAGAACAAAACCGAAATAATTAAAAAATAAAAAATAAAAACGAAAATACATCCTATTAATGATTAGAGAGACAAACCTTATGTTCGGTAAAAATAACGGGGAATAGATCCTCAAAAACGACTGGAGAAGCGAAAATACGACCGACCGACAACCGGATCGTCGCCGGTGAAGAGATTCGTGAAGCTAGAGAGAGAGAGAGAGAGAGAGAGCTGTGAGAAGATAACGAGAGAAAATAACCGGAATAGCACCTCAAAAACGACCGGAGAAGCAAAAATACGACCGACCGACAACCGGATCGTCGCCGGTGAAGAGATTCGTGAATCGTGAAGCTAGGTCGCCGGTGAAGAGATTCGTGAATCGTGAA
Organism: Morus alba; assembly: GCA_012066045.3. NCBI lineage: Eukaryota > Viridiplantae > Streptophyta > Magnoliopsida > Rosales > Moraceae > Morus > Morus alba. Next base: position 12,228,454 of record CP050235.2, read on the forward strand.
GCTAGAGAGAGAGAGAGAGAGAGAGAGAGAGAGAGAGAGAGAGAGAGAGAGAGAGAGAGAGAATAACGATATAATCGAAAGAAAAACAAAAGAAAAAAAAAAGGAGAGAGAGAGGATAACGATATAATCGAAAGAAAAAGAAAAGAAAAACAAAAGAAAGAGAAAAGAAAAAAAAAAGAAAGGGTAAATTTGGAAATTTTAAAATTATGGCATATTAATTTTTATACCTAAAATTTGACCTATTTACTTTCTTAATCTTTTAATTTTGGCCTATTCTCTACTATTTCCCAAATTCCAATGCCATTCGAAGATAATTCAAGATCCAAAAACATCCAAGAGTCCAATAGCAGTCCAATGACATATTCCAAAAGACCAATAACATCACCACAATTCAAAGCCCAAAACTAGACTTGTATGGTAGTTGCACTAAGATTACAACGAAGGTGGGAACCATAGAATTACATGTGCTCTCTGTAAAGAAACAAATACTTGTCAATTTTTAGTTTTTATCATAATTTATTATACAACGTGTAGGCGGATGACTCTGCAAGTTCCCATTGAAATAGGGGAAAAGTATTTGCCATTCGTTGGTTATTAAGAGTGGGTTAAAATATGATTTTAAATTAAGTTCTGAATTAATAGATACTGTTAAAAAGAGTGGCGATGCCGAAAAGGAAGGAATCAATTAAGGGGGCGTTTGGTATGGGGTAATCATAAGGAATCATATTCCCAGAAAAGTGATGGAGGGTAATATGATTCCTAGGAATAATACATTATTGTGTTTGGTTCTATATAGGAATCTTTCTCAAATTCCTAGAAATATTACATTACTGTGTTTGGTTGTGCATGGGAATGTTGTGAATTAAAAAATATTTTTTTTAAATGAATAATAATAATAATAATAATAATTTTATTATTATTATTATTATTATTATTATTATTATAATTAATAATAATTATAATAATAATAATAATTATTATTATTATAATTATAATATTAATAATAATAATAATAATAATAATTATTATTAGAATTATAATAATAATAATTATAATAATAATAATAATAATAATTATTATTATTATTATTATAATAATAATTATAATAATAATAATAATTATTATTATTATTATAATTTATAATAATAATAATAATAATAATAATAATTATTATTATTATAATAATAATAATAATAATAATAATAATTATAATTATTATTATAATAATAATAATAATAGTAATAATAATTATAATTATTATATATTATAATTATAATTATAATTATAATTATAATTATTATTAATATTAATTATTATTATTATAATTATAATTATTATTAATATTAATTATTATTATTATAATTATAATTAATATTATAATAATAATAATAATTATTATTATTATAATTATAATAATAATTATTACTAATATTATTATATTAATAATAATTATTATTAATATTATAATTATAATAATTAATATTATAATAATAATTAATATAATAATAATAATAATTAATAATTATTATTAATATTATTATTATAATTATTATAATTATAATAATTATAATTACTATTATTATTATATTAATAATAATTATTATTAATATTATAATTATAATAATTAATATTATAATAATAATTAATAATTATTATTAATATTATAATAATAATAATTATTATAATAATAATAATTATTATTATAATAATAATAATAATAATTATTATTATTATTATTATTATTATTATTATTATTATTATTATTATTATTATGAGATTCCCATGATTTTGAGATTTTGGGAATTTGAATAACACCCTATTGGGTGGGATTAGGATTACCCCAAAATGGGGTAATGTGAAACCCATGGGTTTCACTTTCCCGGGTTTTAAAAAAGTCTAATAATTGTACCAAACGTGGGAATCTGAAAGATTCCCATTCCCACCCTTATGATTACCCCATACCAAACGCACCCTAAAAGAGATCCTCTAATTCTAATTAGGAATTCCTTAGGTCTTTTAGGAACAGTCTGTCAAATTACAAATTTTTATTACATTTTAAAAACTCATAGTCAGATCTCGGTAATTAAAAATTTACAATTTGAAAATTTAAAACAGACCGGACCTCTTGCGGGGATGATTTAGAAGATTCAAAACCAAAAATAGCTGTATTTATTAATAATAACATAATGGAGGTATTCAATTAATATAGATTGATCCAAAATCTTCAAATATGCATAAACAGGAAATGAAACATATTGATGAGTGTTTTTTTTTTTTTTTTCCCCTTTTCCGTAAACATCGTTTTCTTTTCGCCTTTTCGTGTCTTCCACCGATCAATATAAATGAAACGCCAGTAAAATTCTATTCTTGGGTATTTTGCTTCTTTGCCTTTCCATTTGCGCTCTCCTAGCCTTAAGCTAGCTGAAAATACTAGTCTCCCTGGCAGTGACGTCCCTAGAATAGAAACAAAAACTCCATATCAAATCGTCTTCTCCTTCAAATAGGAACCGCATTATCAATCATTTAATGGGCTAGAAACCTCATTATCAATAATTTAATGGGCCACTCTCAATAATGTTTCTTAAAGTTTACTCTCAATCTCATTTTAATTTTTAACCTTTAAAATATATTACAATTGGTTTTATTTAGTTTTAGTTTCAATTTTTTTGTCAGCTAGATGTTAGACTTTTGATAGAATATGTAAAAATTAGACTAGTTTTGAGACTAAAACAATACAAAAAAATAAAAGTTATTTTCCACATATAGTCCTAAATTTTACTTGTTTTCAATTTTAGTCTTTAATTTACTCAGATTTTGTCAAATATTGAATATTTAGTTAATGAAATAACCAAAATTGTAAGAAAATAAAACCTCAGAGATTGTCGTTTTAAAAGTCATAACCAAATTAGGATTGAGAGTAAACCTTAAGAACCATTTGTGCGATTAATCCTAATTTAATATATATTCCCACTATGTCGCCACTTGAGGTTAACTAAATGATTGGATTCGTCAGTGTGTGCATGTGTTTATCAAGGTTTAAATATTGGCAGTTTCTTTTCTTATTAACAAAATGATAGTCATAGACCCCTTACACTGTATATAAAGAAAAAAAAAAAAAAAAAACTCCAATTTACCAAAAACTCAAGTCGAAACCTATCATTCAATATCCACTAAATATTACTTAAAAAAGAAAAAATTGTGAAAACACCCATTCAGTTTTGTCTACATCCCCCTTTTATACCATTTATTGTATAAATACTCAAAACATCCTTTGTATTAATCAGACTCAAAATATCCCCAATAAAAGTAAAGTTTTAAAAATACCAAGATTAGCCTTCTCAATCTATTAAATATTATTTTATATATGAATAATTTAGTTAAAAAAATTTAAAAATGTTCAAAGAAATATTCTAATCAAACAAATATTTCAATTATTTTGAGAGTTTTTCACTTTTTAACATTGTTTTTATCTAATATTTTGGTTTAATAATGTTTTAAATTGTATTTAATAAAGATTAGAAAGAGTAATTTTTATACTATAAAAATTTAATTACTTGAGTTGTATTTTGAGTCTGGTTCTATAAACAGTATATGAAGTGTTTTGGGCAACTGCATAATAAGAAAGACAAAAGTGGTATTTAAGCAAAATAAAGGAGGTGTTTTGGATATTATTTAAATAAAAAAAAAGCCCAAATCGACACCTGATGATCTGGAGATTAAATGAAAAATCCAATTAAGCCTTGGCCATTGGGGCAAGCTTTGATATAGATAAATATTATATTTTTAATTCTTTCTTGCATAAGATTTTGTGTGTTGGTTGGTGGAATGACCAAATTGATACTCAAAGCCCAATATTTCAACATTTGCAGCGGGTCTTCTGCTACGACTAAACCGGTAGCTGCAAAATATCGAGTTTATTAATTAATATCAACTATATCCAATATTAATGATTCGCATCTAGCAAAATTAGGTCGTCTGCGGTCACGTTTTTAACGACAGATAAAAACTAAATATTGCATATGCTCAGTCCTTGTTTGGTAACGAGGAAAAGCGGGATATTCAATATTTGTATCAATTTTAACTTTGAAATAATGAAACTTGCACTTTAATCTAACTCTGCTCATATGATCTTTAAATTTTTTTTTTGTTTGACATAATTTATCATGAGTACTGTTTTATAGTTATATCTCGCATCTAAATTTTCTACGAGAAGTTTCCTAAATTGATTATCTAGAGAGTATATGTAAGCTGTTCCTGTTATTGGACGGATCATATAGTTTTGAAACACATAAGTTTAAATTTGCAAAGGAAATCAATGATTGAATTATGACGGAATCCTTATATATGTATCACATGTGATCATATTGTCAAGTAATTTTTTTTTTTTTTAAATAAAAAGTTAATATCAGAGTTTGCTAACACTTCTCAACTTGGTTACTATATACTAACTAATCCCATATACTATAATGAAAAAGCTTAGTCCGTCATCGCAAATAATTATATTGTCGTCGGAAATAATATATTTGTGACGATATATCGTCACAAAAAACTAGACACAAACATATATATTTGCGACAACAGAGTTTCAGATGTCGTCGCTAATACATTAGCAATGACTGTCATTACGAATGTTCCATCGAACATGTCATTGATGATGACGTGTCTTAAATTACTTGTGATGACAAATGTCGTTGTAAAAATTTTTAAAACCTTTTGCGGCCATAGGCTGTCGTCGCCAGTAATGTAGACTATTTGCGATGACATTTTAGATTTGTCATCACAAAAATTATTTTTCTTTTTTTTTTCCTGTACTTTTCTAATAATATTAATTATTAACTATATAAATTAGAAGAAAATTTAATAATAAAATAAAACAATAAAATTGATATTTGTTAATAAAAGATTGATATAAAATAGTCAATACAATAATAAAATAAGTCTAAAAAGTAAATTAATCAAGAACTAAAAAGTATTGATAATAAGAAAAACAAAAATAGATATTTTAATCTTTTAAATTAGCAGCATCGTCGTCCTCATCCTCGTCTTCTTCGTTTCACTCAGGCGGTGGAGGAACCAACGGTTGGGGGTGGTTAACTGGTAAGAAGTTGATGTTGGGATTCATCGAGCGCATGACTTCCATCATGACTTGTTGGTTGTTGAACATGCTGCATTGCTCGATGTAGAGGTTGTTCAGCCAGTTTTGGACGTGTTGGGGTAAATTAATCAAAGATGACTCGTCCGATTGCAAAGCAAATGATGAGGTGGAAGCGCTTAAATGATTCCTCTCTGGTAGTGTTGGTCCCATTAACTTAGTATGTCCTTTGCGCTTGCCCAAGACTTGGGACATAATCCCCTCCTCATTGACCGCTGTGGATGAACCTTCGCCAGTAGACTGTGCCATCTGCGTGTTTTTCCCCCTTCCATTTGAGCCTGCAAAGGTAAATGAAATAAAAATGAATAAAAATAGTATAATATTTTATGTTAAATATAAAAAAGAATAAATTTAAAATTTACTTACAAATGCATGTTCCACGTCTGGATTGGCTTAATTCTGCCCATGACGGTGCATGTCACCCCAGTTGTCAATTAATGATCATAGCTACTAGGTCTCGGGATTTGCCTAATCGAGTTGAACATGTTAGAATAATTATTAAGCCAAAGTGACAAAAACTTAACATGTATGCAAATTATTATTACCTTATTGAAACGATGCTGGGAGTATGACTTTCTACCATGGAAGCTATATCACTTTTGACTGCCACGGTTTTGTTGATTTGTAGCATATTTTTTCTAGTAACGATCATACATGAATTAGTAACATACTTAATAATTAAATAAACCAATTAATGAAAAATAAGAAGACATAATGAAATTGAACATGAAAAACAGGGGACATAAAAAGATTACAGTAAGGTCCCCATTGCTATTTTCTCCTCAAGTTTTTAGAAGGATTTTGCCTAATAAAATCCTCATTTTCTGCCCCTCACATCTTTTAGAAGTGTCTGTGCAAGGTAGTCTTCCAGTCCTTGTAACATTTACTGGCTTCACGGTCGACTACATGTCTAATGATGTTGTTGTTGCAGTTGTAGTCGAGGTTAAACCAATCCCTGGACACAATAAAAAATTTTAAATATTGTATTTAAATAAATTTTTAGAACAATTTTTGTTTTAAATAAATACCAGCATGCGATTTTGAATCCTCTTTTTGTGCTCCTCATGCACGTCTTTCCAGACGTTGTAGTGTGGGTCACAAATATCTTTGGTGTGCAAGCCAACAACATTGTCAAAATATGAGCCGTTTCCTCTAATCGCCTTCCACGTACTAGTCTCGTCAAACGAGACAAAAAGCTTCCCATCTCTTTCTACCCTCTCCACTATATCTTGACCTAGAGCTACCCCTCGACCAGATCGACGTCGAGGTGTCATCTTTGGAACTATAAAAAAATAAAAATAACAAAATTTGATTATATAGAGTTCGACGAATAAAAAATATAATTCCTGTGTTATAGCATATAATACCTGATTGACAATGTATCGAGAGTCTCGTCGGGTCAGGTGGAGGTTGTGATCTTCCTGCAGAGCTGGTGCATGTAGTTATTGGGCTAGACATTGTGACTCTGTGTCGCATAAAAAAATATCTTTATTAGTTACTTTATTTCTTACGTAATTTCTTAACAAATATATAAAAAATTCATAAATATAAATTAACTACTTTAATTTTATTCGTCGTCACTACGAATGTCTTCAACATCATCGGCACTTTCTACGTCGTCATCATCTTCAGACTCAACGTGCTCATCTTTGATATAGTCCAATATAGTTTCATCATCATTGTCATTAATAAAGTCATCTTCAACAGCCGATTTGTCGCGCAAGTATGTGTCGACGTCAGACGTGACAGTGCTTGTTTTAAAATTATGCCGATCAAATGTTAAGTTGTCCAGTTCAGGTAGTTCAACTATTAACTCAACATTTCGTAATTCTGTGTCTTGAACTATCGTGACCTCGTCGACGTCCTCTTCTGAAAAATCCCATATATATATATGCCCAAAATGTTCCACAACTTTCCAATTCAGACCGTTAAATAAATTATTAACATAAAAAACTTGTTCCGTCTAGGAAGCTAAAATGAAATGTTCATTCTCATACCACGACTTCTTAACAAATATACTTATTCTATTCTTGTATTATTGAATTTTTCTTCAATCTGCCCGAGTGACGAACCACTTACGCTTAAAAAGGAAGACTAAATTATTGTTTTTGTATAGTAATTCAACAATCTCTTCCAAGACTCCGTAGAAAACTTGATTATTTGCCCCGCGGACATGAATGCCCATATTTTGAGTAGTCTGATCTTTGTCCCGATTGTATGTTTCAACTTTATAAGTTTTATCAATTTTTATGAATAATTTATTCTATTATTATTGCACTCATAAGGTTTATAATTAATCTTTAATTTACTTTATATTAATATAATTAAATCTTATCAATGAAATTCTTAAAATTAATAGGTTTAAATAAAATTTTGGCACATAACAAAATTTTTTCATATTATCCAAAAATTTAAACCTGTAAAAAAATGACTTTTATGATTTCAACATATAATAACTGCAAGATGTGCCATCCAGAACAATCATCAAAACTTTTAATTTTAACTTATACCAAATTTCAACAATTTCAAAATTCATAATCCAAAATTCAATATCTATAATTCAAACTTCAAATTATATACTAATTCTTAAATCTATAAATCAAAATTTAAAATCTAAAATCCATAATACAAAATTCAAACAACAAAAAACTCAAACATTTTAAACTAAAAAATACAATAAATATGCAAACACTTACAAAGTTCAAACCCACTAAAATGGGGGCTAAAAACGGCAAGATTAAGGGGGGCAAATGGCGGCGGCAACAGCGGCACCAAATTTTGACAGCGAGGGCAGGGAGTTTATTTTTTAAACTTCTTTTGATGAAAAAACAATTAAAACTTAAGATAATGTTGATTTGGTGAGGATTTGGAAGAGAATAGATGGAAATTTTAGGGTTTTGGCATCGGAAAACCGAAGAGAGGCTGGGAGAGAGAGATAAAAAAAAATGGAGGAGGCAGCTCTGGTCGTGGCTATATAGATAGAGTTTTTTGCGACGACAAAAAAGAATATTTGTGATGACATGTCGTCGTAAATATAACTTATAAAACTATTGGCAACGACACGTTTTGTCACAAATATAACTTAATTATTTAATATTTATAATGCATGTTCTGGAATTATTATTTGCGATGACATATTAATGTCCCGCCCTTTATTTTTGGGGAACCGCCCAATTTTTTTCCGCCTTTTATTTTAGCGAGGGAATACAAAATCAATATTTGTGACGATACATATTAATGTCATCTTAAATAAATTTTGAGAACTGCCAAAATAACCCCTTTTTACTTGAGGGACAATAAATAAATGAAATATTTTTTGTGACGACTTATGTCGTTGCAAATAGTGAATTACTTGCGACGACATAATGTTATTTTGTCGGCAAATGTTGGCGCCACACAACATTTACTGCTAACTACATATTTGTGACGTTGTATGAATTTTTAGCGTTGACAATACTCTCCTGTCATACGAAATGTATTTGCGACGTCACATGTCATCGCAAATAATTTCGTCACAAATTGGTCAAATTGTAGTAATGCATCTTTTATCAGAATCTTCACTCAATATCATTAATTTAAAAATATAAATGAATAAAGAAAATATTGCAACAAAACAACCAAAAGTAAAAGTCTAAACATACAAATTTAATATGATATTGTCCACTTTAAATTTAAATTTGCACAATTTTATTCTTAGACTTCACCTAAAAAGCCTTATACCATTTAAAAGTAGTGTCTCTTCTTATAAACTATTACTTATATCCAAAGCAATGTGGATCTGCACAATATTTGGATCTCTTACTTCTATAGATCGATGACTATCATATATATATATATATATATATATAAATCGGAAACTAAAAAAATAAGGTCTTAACCCCTTCTTTGAAGAGAAGCTACTCGAGGATGATTCTTATAATGTGAAAACTTAAGTCTTTAGTTCATCTTTTTTATTTATTTAACAATTACAAGGTCATTATCATTGCATGAAATGCCAAACCAAAAGGAGAAAGCTTTGAAAGAAAAAAGCTTGAAAATGAAGTCAGAACGATTGAGTGATAGCTTGGGAATATTCTTGCCTCCCGAACTACATAAGATACAGAAGATCATGTATCTTCCTTTGCTTCTAATGGTTGAAATTGATTCATGTTTCATTTATGTTTTTAATTTGCTTTTCTTTCATTGAACAATTGATGTGTTTAATAAAGTTATTTTTGCCAACTAAAACGTGCACCCACCCATCATCAAATCCACACTATTCGTTGACTATTTGAGAAATCTAGCCAGATTTTATTTTTTTTTAGCTTGCAAGCTAGCTGCAGTTTGTATGGCTGGGAACGTATATAATATATTATTGACAATCTCTCCTGAGGGAGGGGGAAAAAAAAAGAAGCAGAAAAAGCAAAAGATAGCTAGTAGCTACCCTGACAATATTCTACAAAAAGAAAAAGAAAAATTAAAAATCATAATCAGAGGTGTTTTGGAAAAAATTAACCAAAAGATAGATAGCAAACAAGAGAAGAATGTTATAGATGTGGGCGTTAAAGGATCGGACTTTCTATTGGTGGAAGAATAATTACAAGTGAGAGTTCTCTCACTGTATAGCATAATTAAGAATCATTACTGTTTAGATTAAGAGGATGTTGGCACAAGCTAAAATGCCATTGTCATGGAACGTCGATAGCCTATGTACCCTATAGCAATTGTTGGGTCAGAATTATACTTAACATATGGCCAGACTAGCTAAATCAATTTCACAAGACTATAATTAATATAATTGAGGAAATTACATGGCATGTCACGGAAGTTCAAGATTTATATTTATGTCATTGAAATTTAATAGTTTAGATTTTTTTCTGATAAATTTTAGTTTATGTCACTGAATCGTGTAAAGGTAAAAATGACATCATTTGAATGGCATTTATGTATTTTTCTCTTAATAAACACGTTCAAAATAAATGTGTGTATTATATATATGATTTTTTTTTTTCAATAAGCAAAAACCATTATTAGCAGAACAAAAGAAGAAAGAAAGTCTTGCAAAACTAAAACCTAGAATAAATCTAAGAAGTATGATAAAGTTAAATGAAAACAAAATAAAAAAAAAAAAAAGGTAGGAAAGAAGCAGCCTCTGTAAAACACTTAAAAATTTTCTCATTTTAAAACCCTTCCCACTCCGACCTAGTTTTGATCTTGTTAGATGATTTCTTTGTCTCTAGATTTCCATTAAATATTTTTTTTTCTCAAAATATTAAGATCCCTCCAAGTTATAAAAATGTAACATGATAATTTTTAGATGTAATATTGACATTAGAAAGAAATAATACTAAAAAATTTAGTCATTTAAAGATTATATTACTTCTCTCTAATGTCGATATTATGTTTAATAATTATCATATTACGTTGAAATAACAGTCTTTTTAAAAAGACTGGAAAAAAACTGGCCTCCATTTTATATCACCAACAAACCATTTGATCAGGATTGTTATTCATTTTAATTGTGTATTTTCGTCACTTGATCATGAATAATTTGATTATCCGATATTCATTGCATATGAACAAGAAGGGACGTATATAATTATTAAATTGTACGGTAGTAAAATGAAAGGAATCTTTTTTATGAAATCCTTGTCGATGTTTAACATCAAATAAAAAGATTCTGATCACGTAATTCATGACATATACACCAAATTGATCAACCTTTTTACAATTGTTAATCTCTGCAAGATTGTAACCACAAAAGGTACTGAATGCCTATTAAAAATTATTTCTTCAAATTCGTTGGCACGTTGTAATCACTTTGGACAGTATTATATATACAGTACCCTATGTTTTAGTGTACGTCATTTGGTACATATAATGAGTTAAAAAGAGATAGAAATCGAATATATTGTCACGATCAGAACTTCTTTACAGTAAGTCATTAATTTAAAACCTGACTGTAGTCCCTACTTTTTAAATGAGTGTTATCGGTTAAAAAATTAACATAATTTTCTTATATTAGGTCGTAAATTATTATTCTAAAAATTAAAATTTGTTTTTAAGCATATAATAATAAATGACTGTCATACGATTTGTTAGAATAATTATATGAATAATATTAAAAGACATATTAATAAACGATTGTTATTTTTAATATGAATAATAATATTTATATATGTCATTTTTATGATTAATAATAATATTCATGTGTTATTTTAATAATAATATTCATATTAAAACGACAGTAATTTATTAATGTGTATTTTCAATATTATTTATATAATTATTTATGATAAATATACATGACAATCGTTTATTATTATATATTTAAAAATGACTTTTAATTTTTAAAATAGTAACTATTATGACTTAATATAAGAATATTATGTCAGTTATTAAGTCGCACGAGAGAAATCTACCTCACAAAAGTCTCCCAAAAGTCTCACAAAAGTCTCACAAAAGTGTTGGTAGTCGCCTATTTATATATATTTTTTTCAATTTTAATGGAACGATATCGATCTATATTCATCTAACTTGATGTTTGATCAAGATTGATGTGATGCAAATAGCTAGCTCCTTTAAAGATTATAAAGTAACATTTTCTCTTTAACCAACAGCTTGCTAAAAAAGGAGGAAGAAGAGATCAGAAAGGAAGCAATAAAGAAAGCATATGAAAAAAAAGGCATTATAGAGAGAGAGAGAGAGAGAGAGAGAGAGAGAGAGAGAGAGAGAGAGAGAGAGAGAGGGTTTGCATAATTGAAGAAATTTCCGGTTGTGGTGAGACATCAGATTTGAAGATAAGGCCCAACCTGCATGTGAATACATACCACAAAACCTCGAACAAGAACTCAAAGAAAAGACCCTAGCTTGCTAATCGGAATGTTCACAATTCTAGACAGTACCCAACTTTAAGGACGCCTTGTTTTTTTTTTTTTTTTTTTTTTTTTTTGAATTTCTTTAAGAAGGGTCTGTTGAGACATCTGATATATTGATCTGTAAACAAATCATGCAGCAATAATTGCCTTATCATAGCATGACCAGCAGAACTACTTTTGTATCCAGCTTAAAAAAAAAAAAAGTAGTACTACTTTTGTATAAAGCTACTTTATGTATCCCAAGATTCAGCTTCGATAAACTCGGGACTGTGTGATCCCAAACTAAGAAGCATCAACATTATGCATGTGGTTTTTGTGTTTTGCTATATTTATATTTTAATCATTTAGGTTAACAACAATTTAATTAGTTGGTAAAATGGGGCATCACGACTTCATCATGATGTGATCAAAAGCTTTATTAGGGAACGATTATACAATTAAAGTTGACACCATACATAAGAAATCATTAAAAAATATAATTCATCGATTTGGTGTTCAATATCATCTCTTTCTGTGCAAAAAAAGAAGGGGAAAAAAGGGGAAAGGGATGTCTAAAGACAAATTAAGTACTTTCCCGTTTAATGTCAAAAAGCCAGAAAGGTGAAATTCAGACTGTTCAGAAAAGTACCGTGAAAGAGTTAATCAAGTGCCTATTATTGAAAGGATTAGTACTAACAATGTTTGAAAAATAAATTATAATGATTAGCAAACTATACCAATAAGATAGATGGTAATTTAAATGGTTACTTATTGTTGCGGTGACATCTGTTCAAGATCTCGACAATTGATACCAGCTTGATTCTTGACCTTTGTAAATTCGATAACTCTCCGACGTTCAAGTTATCCAAAGAAACTCAAAAGATCACAGAGACAAAGTTTCACTATTGAAATCAAGAAATGCGTATTTTTCCCTGCATTCACACCAATCTGTCATGTTAGACGTGCACATGTCTAATATGAGTTAATTCTAATATTGATCGTTGATTCTTAACTATCAAACTTTTTCATATTTTAGATTAAGGACATGTTTATTTCATATACTCAAACTTAAATTATTAGTTTTGTTATAGTGTTTTTGTCTTATAAAAAATTAAAATTTCAAAATTAAAATCAAGAATCATAATTTGAGTATATCTTCTAAACAGATCTTAAATATCCGTGTGTCATCATTAATATTAGTTTGTTCTGAGTCATTCCGATTGATCCTTTTACTTGCAGTTTAATTACATGCTATGCGCCAGGAGTATAAGACTTTTGATTTTAACAATTCTCCTGTAGTATAGAATTAATCAGAATGTTCAACCCGTGATAGTTTCGTACGTACATCTCGTCACGTTTAAATTTTTGCAAAGAATACATTTGGTTTTACTTTCATTTAAAAAATATATATATATATATATATATATATCATGATCAAGAAAATTTATCGTCCCAACCTGAATTTTGCTAAACCTAAACTGCGAATAGACAAAACCCTTGATACTACTTCCTCTCACCAATTAGATTCAAAGGACGAGCACATACAAGGAGCTTGATCATTGGGGAGACAATCCAATCGTGGGTCTTGTGCCTTGCGCGTACATATATATATGCATAGATATCCACATATATATATATATATATATATATCAACATAGAATTTGTCAGTGGTGATTACTTGGAGGATCCCGATCAAGTACTGTCGGTCATTGACAAGATTAACTCTGTCGTTTTTAGTGTGGGAACCCCTTGAGGTTGACGCTCCGACCTTAGCCAGACAGACTTATAAAAAAATGAGAGAAAAAAGAGGAATAGAAAACATGTAAGGAATAAAAATATAAATGATTGAAAGAAAGATTTTTTTTTTTTTTTTTCTTTTTTGGTATAATAAGAAGAGGAAAAAATGTCAATTATTAATTTAAATACTATTTTATCAATTGGTTGGTTTTAGTTTAGTTTGGAAACGAGGGCAAATAGGTAAAATCGATCTTCAGACAAGTACTTATAAAATTTTTCCTGCAAAAAATTGAAAGAGAGACAAAGTAATGTGGCTGATAAATATTATCTATACATCAAATCTGAAAAGAAAATTTGCTAAAAATGGGATTGTCATAGTAGCTATGCTTAAAGAGAAAAAGTTGGGCCCCGTTTGTTTCCGTTTTCATTTTCATTTTTTTCATTTTTCGAGACTACAAAATGAAAACGGAAACATAAAATGCATTTGGCGTAAAAATATTTAAAAAGCAAAAACAAAAACGTTTGTCTTTTCTGAAAAACTGAAAACGAAAAAAAGACGTTTTCATTTTCTGAAAACATATTTCGGTTTTTTTTTTTTTTTCTCTCTTCTCCAACCGAAGAAGACGCAGGACATCCGGCGAAAGCCCATCGTCTACGCTCCTTTCCAACTGGCCCGCCACCATCTTCTCTGACTGCCCGCCACCGTATTCTCTGACCCGCCACCCCCCGCCCCGGCGCCTGCGACTACGGCCCCTCCCCCCTAGTCTTCTTTGACTGGCCCCCCCTCTTCCGACTGACGTCCCCACCCCCGGGCATGTGCAACTCGTGCCACCCCTCGGGCCGCTACTCTTCTCCAATTGCCCCCCCCCCCCCCCGCCGCCACTCTTCTCCGACTGCCCCATGTAAAAATTCACGTTCATTTTTAATATATTTATTTAATATATTATTATTTAATATATTTAATATTATTATTTATTTAATATATTTAATATTATTATTAATTCAATATATTATTACATGTTTTCAAAAATTAAACCACCAAACGCAGTTTCAGTTTTTTTTAAAACTAAAATCAATCTTTGAATAAAACTACCAAACGCATTTAAGAAATAATTCCAAAATGAAAATGAAAACGTTTTCATTTCTATTTTCATACAGAAAACAAAATCATTTTGAAACCAATTCCAAATGCACCCTTGGTTTCTTCCATTTGGCAAGGAGGAAAGAAAAATGAGGGATCTATCAAACATTTCATATATTTTTTAAAAATCTTGTTTGGTATAATAAGAAGAAAAGAAAATGAATGATTAAGTTAATTATTTCACTAATCAAACGATTAATCTTACTTTGCTTTGAAAATGAGGACAAATAGGTCTTTTATACAAATGATAATAATTCTCTTTTTCTGAAAAAAAAAGAAGAGAGAGAGAGAGAAACGAGTATAAAATGCTGACTTTTAATACTATCTCCTCTCGTCACAATTAGGTTTTTATCAAATTTCAGTTTAGGAAATAGATTTGCTAAAAGTCGTAGTAGTTTTTTCAAGGAAAAATAGAAGGGATTTTCTCTAGTAAAATTAGAAAAAATAAATTATCAATAGTTCTCTATTTTTCTGTCGTTAAATTAATATAAAAAAACTATCTATTTTGCATATTTTTTTAACCTAATATGATTTTGACTAGATCCAACGATCATAAATTGACATTATCAATAGGGAGACCTATTAGAGAAAGTCCTAAAATAGAATTAAAAACTATTTGCACAATCTTGGAAATGTACATAAATCAAAATGTATTGCTTACTTTAGGTGTCATTTTTAATTCTCCCCCAATTATTTTTACTATTTTTAAGGCCTGTTTGGAAGAGTTTGTGTTTTTATTTTTAAGCAGTAAAAGAAGAGAAGTATAAGTGATGATTTTTTAATTATTGTTTAGATAGTGCATTAAAAAAGAGCCTTTTTTATTTCAAAAGAACTTTTTGAACATATTTGGTAAATAAGTCAAAAACTCTTATTGTTAAAAAATATATATATATATATATATATATATAATAACATGATATGGATGATATTTTTTATTTGTTGTTCACACAAAAGGTTAAAAAGGTAAATAAAAATACTTTTCATAGACTTGTCTATTTGGAATGTCTTAAAAAAAAAAAAATGCTTTTAGCTTATTTAGTTCAGAAAACTACTTTGGAGGCTGCTTGGATAGACAATATGAAAGTGCTTATGAAAAAAGAGCGTATGGGAAAATTTTTTATTTACATTTTTTACCTTTTGTTTATGATCAACAAATTAAAAATGTCATTCACATCTTTTTATTGCATTACTTTTTTAAATAATAAGAGCTTTTAACTTATTTACCAAACATGTTTAAAAGCTCTTTTAAAAAAAGAAAACAAAAAAGCATTTATCATGCATTATCCAAACACTAAGGTGACGTTTAATTTGGTGGAAATGAAATGAGAATAAGAATATAATGAAATGAAAATAGAAATAGATCAAATGATTTATTCAAATTATATTGTTTGGTTGAGCATTGGAATTAGTATTGGGATGACAATTGTTATGCTCGCTTAATTAGTCATTGAAATATAATGGAATAATATATATTTTGACTAAAATACTCCTTCATTTAATCATTAATAATGTTTTAAAATTGGAATGGCGAGAAACTTTTAAAGTAAATTTTAGAACATTAAAAGGGATAATTTAGGAAAAAAATAATTTTAATTAATATCAATTTTATAATAGAATGGTCATTCAACTGGTTCATTTTTAAGAATTGTTAATCAACCATTTGATGGAATAATAATTCCAAAAGAATGGTGCTTGCTTTGTCTTCTTGTCGTACCAAACATAAGAATGACATGATTTTAGGAATTGTCATTTTATTCTAATGTTCATTCCATCAAATAAATGTGCCTAAATTAAAAAGCACTGGCTTATACTTTAATTCTTCTACTGTTAAAAGTGAATGCACCAACTCTTCCAAACAGGACCTTACTATATCTTAGCGCTTTTACCGTTTTGTCCATAGAGAACAAAACATTTCGTCTATGTGAGGTTGGACAAGTATGTATCATGCCATTTTTCTGTACCTTTTTGTCTTTCCCCCTTTTCTTTTATTCTTACCATCTTTTCCCTTTCTTGTCCTTTTCTTCTTACTTAAATTGTGATTCCTTTTTTTTTTTTTTTCCCCTAATTGTCCTCTAAAAATACTTTTTTTTCTCATATATGTCTCCACTTAAACTTGTATTTTTGAAACCATCTTAAATTCATTTTTTTTCTATGCACCCAATAAATAATGTTCAACATATATATATATATATATATATATATATATAAGATAATACTGTTTTTTCAACGGATCTCCTCTTTGTGTTTTTCTTTTTGCTTGTTTTTCACTTTTTGTTTTAGTTTTGGTCCTCCCTTCTTTTCTATTTACATCTTCTAGTTCTTCATCTTTTTTTCCTACTACTTTTTTTTTTTTTTTTGTTGCTTGATCCCTTCTTAATATCTTGTCTATTTTTATATCCACTCTGTTAAATTATTTTTACTTTTTTTAATTTGTCTCTGTTCAAGTAATTATTTTTATTGCCTTCCTTCCTTTTTACATTCTTATCACTATCCCCTACTGCACATTCTTTTTTTTTCTTTTCTTTTTTAATGTGATCCTCACAAATACTTTTTCCCTAATTATACTGTTGAAATAATTTATTCTCATATATGTCCATACGTATACTTTTTTTTTTTTTTAATGAAACGATCTCAAATAACATTTTTTTTATATGTACCTAATAAATAATACTGGACATGTATATAAAAAACAATTCGTTTTCAAAAATTCCGCCCCCCTTTTTGGCTTACTTTTGCTTTTTTACTTTAGTTTTTAGTCCTCCATATTTTTCTATTTACATCTTTTGATCCTTTTTTTTTTTTCCCCTCTTCTACTACTTTTTTTTTTTTTTTTTTTTTTGCTGCTTCTCAAATGAACCTTATCAAACACTCTTTTCCTAATATACTCTTGATAATGTACATTTTCTAAAATGTGCAATTACCGAAATATTTTCTTTCTTGTAGTCACTTTTTTTTTTTTTCAACCAGAGTCTTTGTAATTATTTTTTCCTAATTGCTCCCCTCAAATAATTTTTCTTAGATGTATTCTTGTCTATACATTTTTGTCATACAACGACCTTTTCTCTTTATATATATATATATATATATTCACAAAACTCAACTATAAGGAGAATAATAAGTAAGTACAACTAAGCCTCGTTCACTTCGTGATTTGAGTTTTTAATTTGAGTTAAGATGTGACATTTTTTGAGAATTTTTTACTGTAGCAGAAAATTTTAATGTAATATTTTCTAAATATTTTTTATTATAAAAACTTAAAACTAAAAATTTAAATCGGTAAAATTAATGAGACCACCTTTGAAAATAGTCAAAATTTATTAATCGTGGAGCTTAGTTTAGATGGCGCGCTTGTCACGGGACCGACAATGGGATTTGCTGCAATACTAGTGGCAGAGCTGGATAACGGGCTAGTAGCAGGGCTGGACAGTGCAATTGATCACATTTATTAGCTGCGGTGATACTGATTTAGATGTGAGATTTAGATTTGAATATCTGAAAAGAATATTTATCGTTAATTAATTAAAAATATATAAATTTATCTGCAAAAAAAGAAAAATTAAAAGGACAGAAATAACATTTTATATCTTAAAATGGGCTTTGAATTACCAAAATTGATGTAATTTTTTAATTGTTCGCGTATTTGTTAGATAGTACTATTAAAGAAAATGATAAACCAAAGTAATTTTTTTGCTTTAAAATGCACGACTATACTAAAGTATTTTTTTTTCATAGATTATAATTCCCCAGCCCCAAAGAAAATAGACAATAGCAATAATAAACTCCTCTGTCGACTCTCTCAAATTGAGTCTATTATTTTATTTCATATCAAAAAGAAAAGTCTATATTTTATTACTCTGACAATCTAATAAGATGATGTAATGCATATACTTAACGATGATCGAGTGATTAAATAAATACATGTAACTGCCGTCACGATGACTCCAACAAGCATTAACGACTCACTTAAAACGAAAAAACTGTAAAAGCAAAAACAGAAGCAGACTTTTAACATTATATATGCCTATTTAAAACTCCTCTCTCTCTCTCTCTCTCTCTCTCTCTCTCTCTCTCTCTCTCTCTATATATATATATATATATATATATATATATAGGTGCACATATATATATACATTTATATCCTTGAATCTACAGAATATACTATCAGATAGGTCCCGATATAA
>CP050235.2:12252500-12735000 GCA_012066045.3 Morus alba
TCCGGGATTCCGGTTTCATCCCACTGAAGAGGAGCTTCTTCACTATTATTTAAGGAAGAAAGTGGCTTTTGAGAAGATTGATCTCGATGTGATTCGGGAAGTTGATCTTAACAAGCTTGAACCATGGGATATCCAAGGTAGTATATATACTTTAGTACTCTAGTTAATTATATATTATAATTTGATCAGTTTACTTAATTAAATATTATGCTTTTGTACTGTGGTGTTCATGCAGAGAAGTGCAAGATAGGATCCACGCCGCAGAATGATTGGTACTTCTTTAGTCACAAGGACAAGAAATACCCGACCGGGACTAGAACGAACCGCGCCACTGCGGCCGGGTTTTGGAAGGCGACCGGACGGGATAAGATCATCTATAGTGGATTTAGAAGGATTGGATTGAGAAAGACCTTGGTGTTTTACAAAGGAAGAGCTCCACATGGACAGAAGTCCGACTGGATTATGCATGAATATAGGCTAGATGAAAGCACCGGCCATGAGTCCACTACTGTAAGCCCTTCAATAGTTCTCTCCATGGATTAATTTACCTTTTTATCTCAGTTTGGCACCAAACACTTTTCAACTCTTGTCTTTTATTGCAACAGTTTAAGCTGATTCTGAAATTAAAAAAAAAAAAATCATGTTTTTAAGTATATAACAATATCTCTAGTCATTATGATCATGATTAGTTTTTCTACCAGTCGAAATTATAGTCATGTACTAAAACTGTTTACTGGTCTTTTAGTTTCAATATGCGAATCTGTAATAATTAGTTAGAAATTAACGCCGGTAGTGATATATAGCATTAGTAAACTGATTGATCATCACTTGCCTTCTATTCCTTTTACTTTTTGCTTCTTGGTTTTTCCTTTGTACAACACTGTTTTATTTACTATATATTCTGCATATGTTCTACTCGACAATGAGAATGAGAAAGAAAACTATAATATGGATTATTTGCCTTATAGTTTGTACAACCTTTTACTAATCCATATCGAATAGATTAGCATGTTCTAGCTATTTCTTCGTGTGGGAATTATGGGATGAAGAAATTATGATCATGTTAAGCCGCAGTTATTTCTAATCCTGGTGTTTGATATCAGTTATTCTCTCTTCATTTATTGGGGGAAAAAAAAAAAAAAACAGGTTTCTAATCCGATATCGGTGGATTCGGTACCGGAGGACGGGTGGGTGGTTTGCCGGGTGTTCAAGAAAAAGAATTACCAGAAAGCACTGGACAGTCCCAAATCATCGTCCAATATGTCCGTGGACTCGAACAACTCTCATCACCACCATCATCAGATGCAATGTTCAAGAAACGACGGCGTTTTGGATCAGATACTCCTCTACATGGGAAGAACTTGCAAGCTCGAAAACGAGTCCCTAACCACCAACAACAATATATCCGAGAGGTTTCTCTCATCAAATAACCACAACAACAACATGGTTGGTCATCATGATCATCATACAGTTCTTCATGAAAGATTCATGCATCTTCCTAGGCTCGAGAGCCCAAGTACTATCCCTAATTCACTTCCCATCAACAATTTTGATAATCATCATCATCATCATGATCGTGGTTTTAAGTCCTATCAATCAATGGACGAGATGCTCTTAGAAACCGACCCCCACCAGAGCGATAACCTTCATGAGCCCAATCCCACCAACTGGGTGGCGCTTGACCGGCTCGTGGCGTCGCAGCTCAACGGCCAAGAGCCGGAGACGTCGAAGCCGCTATCCTGCTTCGGCGACCCTAACATGACGGCGACGTCGTTTTGCAGCCCCGATCCACCGGAAGACGAGGACGACGTCGTACAGTTGTCGTATCCGTACGGCCTGCGGTCCGGTACTAGTACTGCTGCTTTAGCCAGTAGAGGCTCGCAGGCTCAAGTCTACAATGAGAATGACCTATGGAGCTTTGCCAGATCATCATCGTCGCCGTCGTCGTCAGACCCGTTATGCCACTTGTCAGTATAAGAGAAGCTTTTTGAATAAATACATAACACAATATATCTATATATATATATACACACTATAGGTATATATATACAAGTTACGGTTATAATATGTACGTTATAAGTTGGTGTTACATAAATAAATGATAATGAGGGGATAGTGGATCGTCTAGATGTATAGATCATGTTATTGATTAGTACTATTGGGGTTAGTGTGGTACTGTCAAAAACATTATCTTTAATTTTTTTTTCTTTTTCATTATTTTTCGTTAATAACTATATATGTCTTTCTTCCATTGAACTCGCTAGCTAATTCTGGGTGCTGTGATGTGCTCTTTCCATCTGCAATTATGTCCTTTGGGTTATGGTCTTGCCCTTTTTCGTTAACTATATTGAAAAGCCTGACAAAGTTAATTATAGCAGGACGCTGACTTCTTGATCAGATTTGATACCACACGCAATTAAATGATATCCAACCAAAAAAAAAAAGTTATATATATATATATATATATATATATATATATATATATATTAGACCCACATGCCTTGGTCACATTGGCGAGAGGTGTTTTTTTTTTTTTTTGGGTGGTGGCGAGTCTGACGACAAGGAATGAGATCCTGGGGTCTAGCTCATTCTCTCACCTAACGTGCATAGCATTATATAAAAGATTCAAGAAAGGTGAATACCTTTTAAAAAAAAAAAAAATAGATAAGATAGAAACATATATATAGCACGAGAATCACAGTGACGCATTATATATATAATATGATGATAGTATCGTGTATTATTATTATTATTATCAACACTTCTCTCTATAGGTCTTGTCTGGGGTGCAACTGCTTTTTCTCTTTTCTTCAAGTTGATAATAAGAGAGAGATGTTTTGTACGATCTATCTTCATTTGTGCTTGTGACTAACGATTTTTTTCCCATACTTTTCTAGATAAAAGATCTCCCAATGAAGTTTTTATATTTTAATTCTTTCCAAATCATTTTTCTCTTTTGGACACTAGATCGGATGATAAAGTTGCCATATAAGCATCTAATCATGTTGTAAATAGATACAGGATAAGCAAAACACTCCAGAGAGGGAGGAGAAGAAGAAGAAGCAAAGTCACTACACACACACACACACAAACAGAGACAGATATATATATATATATATATATATATATATATGCTTTTGTTGGTTTACATTCAGGGAACTATATAAACGAATATATAAACGAAACCGAGTACTGCAATTAAACTCGTTAAAAAAAGTTGGTCGATGGTATATTTATATATATGTGCCTAGCATGTATATTACATTATACTACTGTATATATTCGCTATGCATGCAGAGAATTAATGGATCACTTCATTCAAGTTGTTTACCACTTTCAAAAACGGACATTTATTTTACGCGTTAGATCATTGTTTTCTTGACTAGCTTGTACCAATGTGATAATGCATATTACGTCAAATTTGAAGGTCACGGAATGAGAAAGAAGAAAAATATCTTTATCAAATATAAATGTAGTTTTCCGTGAAAATGTTCTTGCACAATATTATACACATAAACATGATTAGACTATTGATACTGCCAACTAATTAGAGATAGTACTACTGTCATTTGTCGGATACAATTTCTTCTACCTGATCATGAAACCCTAGATCCATTAATGCTAGTGGTCAGATATATATACATGTTGCAGCTGGAATCAATTAATTAATTGCATGCAATCGGATCCTTCTAGCCCATTTTCCGCGAATACTCAATTACGGGGTAAATGGGCCATATTTAACGCGCTAATTATGGGGGAAAAGCTATCTTTATTACTTTCTTTTTTAAGGTTTTCTTTAATTTCAATTGGATAATTATTTATTAGTGAGATTAAATAATATTGAATATTTGAACCACTACCTTTCTCCATTTCGAGAGAAAAAAGTTAAAAATAAAATAACCACAGCGCTTTCTTTTCATTCCTATACTTTAAATCGAGAATCTTATAATATAGGATATAATATTATGTCTCGTTTTCTTTTGATAAAACTTTTCACATAAGATTAGAAAACCAAGAGGGGAAATGTTATTAAGTTGCATTCATCTATGATGAAATAAATCATTTATGATATTCATTATACTCGTGTAACAAAGACGGACGAAATTATCGAACTCTCAAACGAAAACATTATTTTTTTTATAAAAAAAAAAAAAAAAAAGAGACGAAATCAGTGTTGCCGTCTTTCATTATTGCTTAAGATTGACCACCTAAATGAACCACCAGGTGTCTTGCCAGGGGCAAAAGCCTTCGAAAAGGAGGATTCCGATCATAGGATATTCGAACTGGGTCAAATTTGTCGGAGATATTACTTGACTTACCGCAATCATTAATTTGCTGTAATTTTTAGCATACTTGATGAGACCCACTATGCATTGTTGGACTTAAAAAAATGAAGAGCTTAATATATACATACATATATATATATATGTATGTATGTATGTATATAGTTATGCTTGTATTAGAGTTTCAAATGATAAAATATTGGCAGCACGCAGTCATATTGTCATGTGGCTTACTACTGATCAAGTACTACTGTACATTACATACTACTTCCAACGAAAATGATCTATATGTAGTGAGTTTCACACACACATACACACACATATATGATTTTATAGTTCTTTTATAATTTTGCCATTATTCAGACAAAGCGCGAGGATAAACACTCAAAAATATTTGTCTTGCATTGTCTTTATAATTAAGTTATGGATCAATGTGCAATGATTTAGAATTGTATTTAGATTAATACTGTCTCAGCACATGTAATGCTTTCTGTTATGGCGGCAGCAGCTAGCTGACAGGGAAGGTGTGTGGTAGTAATTAGCCACCCTCATACTAATCATTAACTTCCCCGAATATTGTCTCAAGGAACACATGTCATATGCGGAATAATGAGTAATGTCTCTACCGAACGTGGAAAAAGAAAATAAAGAGAAGATGTGTAAAGATAATTGTACACATGATAATTCATATATAATTATGGAAATTCAAAATTAAAAGGCATATTAAGTCGATACAAACTCTAAAATATTTGCAAACGACCATTAAATATAAAGGTATTCGATCATGGACAAAAATTAGATCTACATAAAGACAAATGAGGCACAAAAAAGAATATGAGTGCCGAGTCCTAATAAGAAAATACATACTCGACACATTAACGATTGAGTGCAGTAAAATCTCGTTTAATAAAACCACTATAATCGATGGATAAAATCACTCGATCGAGACTAAAATACTAAAAGCATTGAATCACTCATAACACCACATAAGATCAAACCTAACAAAATAAATTTACCACCGCTATAAAAGAATAGGATAACTTTTATTATTAAATGAAGTTTCTACATTCAAAAAAATCAAAAATCATATTTATAAATGTCTAATGGAGTTATCTATAATAAAGGAAACCTATATTCCACTTTGTAAGATAGAATTTTAAACCGGGATAATGATTGTACAATGTGGAGGGGGCCCAATACCAATTTTCTTTCTAGGTAAGACGTTGACTCAATAAAAAGATCTTTTAAGTCTATAGACGATTGCATGAGTACTCAGATGACGATTGGGAAATAGATATCATGTTCATCTCTAAACTATCTCATTTTTTAATAAGAGAAATATGTCTTACAAAACTAAGAAAAAAGAATAATAAGGAAAAAAAAATAAGTGCAAACAAACAAAAATAAGAATAATATACAAAAAAGAGAGCAACCAATACAACAACAACAACAACAAACCTTAATCCCAATTTAATTGAGGTAGGCTATATGAATTTTACTTTTTCTCATAGCTATGTTCGAAATTAAACTTTTCTGAAAGCGTAGATCTAGAATGTTTTTCTAACGATTTCGGTCCACATAATTCTTGGTCTACCCACCCCCCTCTCCTAGTATTAGGTATAAGAATGTCCTCCTAAGCACAAACTGGTACTTCTAGCGGTCTACGTTGGACATACCCGAACCACCTCAAGCGGCTTTCGCACACCTTATATTCTATTGGTACTACACCTTCTTTACTACGAATAATTTCATTCCTTATGTGATTCATTTTCATATGGCTACTCATCTATCTTAACATACACATTTGTGCCACACTCATTTTAAATATATATTCTCTTAATAGCCCAATATTCACTACCATACAACATAACTGGGCGGATTACAGCCCTAAGATTTTCCCATTTTAAAAGTCCCTATGTCCGCAAGCTCTAAATTGACAGGAAGACTTTTTCTTCTTCAAATTCTTATTTTGTTTCCTCAAAATATATAGATTTGTCATTAAAAAAGACTTAAAAATTTCCTCTTTTTTTTTTTCTCCTGAGTAATATGAAATTGTTGGTTTTAATTGCTTCATCATCCCTTTCAAGATTTTGTTCTTCAATAGAGTCATCGTTTATTAGATTCGTCCAAAATTGTTTATTCATTTCCTGTAGAGTATTTGATTGATAAATTGTGACGACATCAAGACCAGTAAGACTAAACTTTAAATTGATCCCATGAAGACTTTAGACGTTCACTAGACTAGAGGGCTAATGATATTAGTCTAAACTATAAAAAATACGGGAAAAAGAATGAACGAATGAAATATGTTGCATTAATTGCTCTTTCCCTAATTCTCTATTAAACCATTGCCCCAATTTAATTTGTTGAGTTACATAGAGCCTTTATTTTATACTGCTTTTGTCGACCACAAGGGGATGTAACTCCCATATTCAAAGTGAATGATTATAAATGGGATAAAATTATTTTGGTATCTTATGTTATAACAAAACACGTTCTTAGTACTTGTGTTTTTATAATATTAAAATGAAAATAGTAGTAAATAATACATTTTTGAAACTAAATGAAGTAAATAATAGATTTTAAAATTCTTTGAGCTAAATAGTTGTTTACATGGTAAGTGAATCATTTATAGTGTAAATGATCATTTTTGACTGGTAAAAATTTATTTACATGGTAAAAAATGATAAATTTTTTTTTTTACTTATGTGGAAAAAAATCTTTTACTAGTCGTAAAAAGAAAATTTATGTGAAAAAAATGTTTTTAAATTTTACTAGTCGTAAATGATTCATTTACCACGTAAACTGCTATTTACTTTAAATAATTTAAAATATGCTATTTATTTCATTTAGTTTCATAAATATGATATTTACTACATTCTCTCATATTAAACGGTACCTCTATATTTTTAAAAGCATCTTCTTAATATCCTAAAGCTGATTTTTTGAGACTTTTATATGTCCAAACTACCATTCTTATTAATTAAATAGAAATCAATATGTTTTTAAAAAAATGAAAATATTTTTAAACATTAAATTATTCAAAAGAAAATAACAAAATAAAAAGGTTTTATGATTTTTTTTCTATAGTTATTAGTTTTTGATTAATTAATGGAAGGGTACTAAAGTTATTTTACATATCAAAAATCAGCTTCATGGTAATAAGAAGACATTTTTAAAAATATCAAGGTGCCGCTTTATTATTATAAAAACACATAATACTAAAAATATATTTTGCTATAACATAAGATGCCAAAATGATTTTATCCCATTATAAATTATATGTGTTCTCTTCACCCCAAAGTCTACAACTAATCACATAATGTCATGTTTCAAACATTACAATAATCTCAATGAAGAAATATGCAAAACATTGGAAGTACAAGTACTAGACCTAATCGTTTTCCCAAATAATGTAACATTCATACAACTGAACTCAAGAATTTTACAACTCGTTCAGTTTGCTAATTTGAGTTTTCAATTCGAGCTAAAATGTGACTTTATGTGAGAGCTTTTAACTGTAGCAGATAAAGTTGGATGTGACTTTTTATGAGAGCTTTTAACTGTAACAAAACTAAAATTAAAAAATTAATATTTTCATCAAACAAATACAAAGATGTCTAGATGACAAATATTCTTCTACTTTATCAAAATGATGGCTTACTTGAAAGTATATAACATGACTATGACGAATCATTTTACTATAAGAATATATTGATAATTCTATAGTTGATATTACTGAACTTGTCGTCTATGCATTTGTACTAGTAAGGTATCTAGTCATTTCATGCGCCAGAAAAAGTAAATAAATATTATATATTGAGCTTAATTATAAAATTTTAAAAGACTTTTGTCAATGGTATTTCTAAATCTCCAACCCCAATTTTTTTTTTTTTTTTTTTTTTTTTTTTTTTGGAGAGTACTTCTATCCAAAGATATAAGTTTCAAAACGTGAGTTGTGAAGCATAATTCTGTCGTTGAACGAATGAAATATTGACCAGTGAAAACGAAATTCGGCGTCCATGACCACATAATTATGGGTTTCACTCCTCAAAGGGCTCACTGAGAAAGGAACATCACATCATCATACTGTTCTCGGTTGTTGGCCCAAATGACTTGATATTATGTGGTTCAGACCCAAAAGGCCATTCCTATTCACATGCTAGTTTTCATTACCCAATATTCACTGAGATCAGTATTCATCTCTGTAAACATAAATTTGTCGGCCTTTTCTTGGTAAAAGAGAAGTAAAAACAAACTCTGTGTCGGTAATTTGGACAGCAAATCTCATGCTCTTGTAGCAAAGATTTGTGCAAGCTAGTGAATCTTAGGATGGCGATGCAACAAGAAGATCATTTTGTGGGAAACGATAAGAGATAATAGAAGTAGATCATGATTTTTACATGGAAATGTTAAGTGAAGAGCCAGTAAGAATACCCAAAAAAAAAAAAAAAAAAGAGCTAGTGAGAAAAGACTAAAACAGAAACCCGTGAATTTAACCAATCTTATAATCTAAGCCGCACATGCAGAAAATTACTTTTTTATTTGAGCATTTTTGTGAAAACTGTTTCACCCCTTCTACGGCAGAGGAGATTTTAGAAAATAAGAGAATGACGAAATAGATAAGGAATGTTGTCGGCAGATATAATGTATGTACAAATTGTCAAATTCCACTTTATTTAAATCCACATTTGTATTGTATTCAGCATCAGCGACGCCCAATAGTAATGCATTTTTTTCTTCAACAATTTGTGCATTATATAACACTGTATATTCAGTAAGGTTGTGAAGCAATACTCTTAAGATTCATTATTTGAAAAGTTCTGAAAATACGTTAAGAATTAGACGAGCCAATTCTATACTATCAAGAACAATAAAATCGTAAAAGAAAATCAAACAGATTATATAAGATTTATTTTAAACTCGTCCATTTTTAGTTGTTGGAGAAATTTATTATGATTAAGAAGTTTATCTTACTACCTCAAAAGACGTTTTCCTTGGTTTCGTCCCTACAGGGACGAGACGCTTTTTTTGTAAGGGGATGGATGGGGACGAAAAGTTTCGTCCCTTTTTTTTTTTTTTTTTTTTTTTTTTGCCCTATTTTCTTTTAAATTTGTTTTTAGCTATTTTGTTTTCTTATTTGCTTTTTTAATTTCTAATTTTTTCTATTTTCTCTCACTCTTATTTAATCTTATTATCATTTTAGTACCTATATTTTATTTTATTATTAGTTTTCAGAAAGTTTCAACCCTTTTTTCTTTTGCTTTTGGCTCCTGTTTTATTTTCTATTTGTTTTTGGGTTCTCTTGTTTTCTTATTTGCTCCTTTAATCTCTAAGGCATTGTTCTTTTACAACAAAACTCAGAAAAAATTAAAACTCAAATTATAACTTTATTTAAGTTCACGTTCTTTATAGTTCCAACTTTATTCAACTTTACTCAACTTTATTCAAGTTACAACTTCAACTCAAATTCAACTAAAAAATTACACTCAAATCACACTCCAAAAGCACAGACCTTAAGTTTTCTTTTTCCTTTCCCACTTATTAATCTTGTTATCATTTTAGTATCTATATTCACTATAAGAAACACGGTTATTAGCGACGCCGAAAAGTCATTGCAAAAAAGCCGATGTCATCGCAAATATTTTTTTTGCAATGACAAATCGTCGCAAAAATGTCGCCGCAATTGATTCGACACAAAAAATTTTTTGAGACGACATGTCATCGTCGTAAATGAGTCGCTACAACTATTTCGTCAGTTGCATTATAAAGATGACATGATTAATTATTTGTGACGACAATTCGTAAATTATGTCATCACAAATAATGGCGAATTAGCTTACGTTGCATTAAAGTTTTTACGACCACATTTGTTGTCGCAAATATTATTTTAATTATTTTTTCTCATTTTAATAATTAATATTGTAATCCAATATTAAATATAATTAATGATATTATAATAATAATAATAAATAAATAATTAAAAGAAATATAAGTAATATAAAAATATAAAAAAATTAAATTGTGTAAGTATTAATAAAATAAAAATATATAATAGAATGTAATTATAAAATGTACGAAAGTATAAATTACTACATTAATAAAAATCTACTTTCCTAAGTTAGCAGCGTCACTAGAATCATCAAAAGCAGATGACCTGGACAGAAATACAACACAGGAGGAGTAACTGATGGAAACTGAATGTTGGGGTGCATTTGAACCATCAAGTCATGCATCATTCTGAAGCTCTCGTACCTCTGGAGGTTCTGCTGGTAACTATGTTGCAAGTATTCTTCTACGTGTGGGTCTGTACGTGTCGTAGAAGATCCTATCGAGCGTGAGCCAGATGACAATGCATCCCCTTGATAAATCCTTTGTGAAAGTGTGAGACCCACTCTAGTCTTGCATCCTTTACGAGTTCTGAGAACCTGCTCCATAATACCCTCCTTGTTTATCGCTTCTACTGCGATGGATCTAGAAGTAGCAGACTGGTATGGATATGCGTTTCCCTTTCTCCCTCCATCCGATGCTTCAAATATTATTAGAAAAATAATTAAATACACAATCTAATTTAAATAAAAATAATAATTAAGCATTGCGAGTTTACTTACAAAAGTCTACTCAGCTTGGGGATTAACTAAGTGTCCGCCATCAGTTATCGATGGCGGACATCGGTGTTGGGTCCCTGTGTTCGACTGTATAATAATTTAAATGTATATGAATATAGTGTAATCGATTATCAAATTAACATTCATATTGAATAAATTATTAACAAATACTAACTTTCTTCCCGCGATGCTGGGAGTACGACTGCCAACCATGAAAGCTCGACCACTTTTGGTTGCTACGATTAAATTTATTGATTCCTGACTTTTTCTATTTATGATCAAATTCAACGTTAGTAAAATTAACATTTTTTTATATATAATAAAACAAGAATATATAAAAGATTTATAGTTACCTAAAACTTATCGGACATGAATCTACCGCAATAACGACCCCAGTGATCTAGATTCTTGAGGTTTTTTTAAGGGGTGGGGGTGCGCCCTAACTACACTCTCATTTTCTGACCCACCACGATCTTTCAAATAGTCATGGAGGTCACTTTTCTAATCCTTATAACATTTTACAGCCTCATTGTCGACCACAAACCTAATGATACCGTCATCGCGGTCATAATCGAGGTTGAACCATTCCTGTAATACAATATAAATATGTTAAGTGATTTTATTATATTGAAATTTAGATTAAATTGAAAAACAGTGAAGTTGAATAGTTTATACCAGTAAGCGCTGTTGAATCTCTCTCTTATGCTGGATGTCCACGTCCTTCCAGGGATTGTGAAAAGGCTCACAGACATCCTTAACATGGATTCCTATGGCACTATCGAATCAGGTGTCATAGTTTTCAATTGCTCTCCAAGTACCTCCACATTCGTCAAATGTGAGGGTGATCTTTCCATCCTTCACCACTTTAGCTGCGATGTCGTGACCCTTAGCCTCTCGATCCCTAACATGTATAAAAACCCCATCGATGTATGTACACTTTCACTGTTTCTGGTGGCAGCATCCCATGATTTCTACACTTGGTACATGGATAACTAATACCCCGGGTTAAATTTGTATAATTCTTTCCAACCTCAATAAAAGCGCACAAACCATCCCATTATTCAGCAAACCGGTTCCTTAAATATATCGAACTTTTGTCCATAGGCATCTCCACTATGAAGAATTTATGAAGTTTTATCAAATTTTTTGAAAATTAACACAAATTATTTTGTAATAAGTCTTTAACATTCTATTAACTATTTTATAATAATTATTTTTAAATTTTTGTATTACTAATATAATAATAATTAAAACTTTTCTTCATTAATTAAATTTGT
The DNA here is from genome assembly GCA_012066045.3 of Morus alba. Classification (NCBI taxonomy): domain Eukaryota; kingdom Viridiplantae; phylum Streptophyta; class Magnoliopsida; order Rosales; family Moraceae; genus Morus; species Morus alba. The sequence goes on from CP050235.2 coordinate 12,264,669, forward strand.
CAACATATTTTTTTCTTTCATTTATAACATTTTCTCAATTTGTTATAATACAATAAATAATTACTATATTTACATTTTTTACATTTAATTTTCAACTTAAGTTATTTTTTTATTATTTATCATTTAATTAGTAAACACATCACTATTTTTTACTTTTTTAGCTTCTTAAAATTTTTGTCTAAATTTTTTTACCAGCAACATAATCATCATCACATCAAAATTGTCATACAAATTTCAATTCTACCACATTCAATTCCAATTCTAATTTATAATCTACCACATTTAATTCTAATTTACAATCTACTACATTCACAATTCCACCCTATTCACTTCTAATTCTAATTTACCACATTCACAATCTACCAACAACATCTAAATACATCCAAAACTACAAACCACAACCAAAAAAAAAAAAAAATCAATTTACAAAATACCAAAAATATTAACTTAAAAAATCCAAACACACAAACACCAGGGGTTGGAAAACGGCAACGCAACAAGGCTGGGAGGGCGACAACGGCTGGAAAAGGAGGACGGCGGCTGAAAAAGCAGGCGGTGATGACGAGGTGAAAATACTGTTATTTTTGGGCTTTTCGAAAAAAATTTCTCCACAAATGAAAGATTTGAAAAGAGAATGATAGATGTGAGCTTTTTTCAGAGTTTTGGGACAGTTTCTAGAGGTTTTAGATAGAGAGGGAGGGAGAAACTAAGAGGGTCACCGAAAAAATGGAGGAAAGAGTTCTGTGATCGCGTTTATACAGGTGGCTTTTTGCGACAACAATATGTCGTCATCAAAAATGACATATTGCTGTCACAATTAATATCAAAATGATGTCGTTCTTCTTCACCTCATTAATATTTTTCAACATATTCTTGGAGAATATACCTATATTCATTATTTGGGATGACTTTTTAATATAGTCATCGCACATATTTTTTGGTAAACTGCCCTTTTTCGTGAGAAATTAAGTAGATCAATATTTGCGATAATAGTTCTTACGTGTCATCGTAAAAATTACTCGTGGGTGGAAGAATTTTTTGGAACTCTTATTTGCGACGACAGTTCACACATGTCGTCACAAAAGATGAAGAATTTTCTAGAACTAATTTTTGAGAAATCGCCAAATTTGTTCACCTTTTTTTCGCCATGTCACTGCCAGCTGTCAAGTAATGGACAAATTGACACCAAACATGTTAGCACCAAATTACTTTTGGCGCCAATAAATTTTGGTGACGACATGTCATGGCATATATTATTCATGTGTTTAGCAACGAAATGTTGTTGCAAATATTTAAATATTTGCAACACAAAGTCCTCACAAATATTAAATGTGACGAAAAGTCATTCAAAATTTTTGTTTCTTTTATTGCAACGACATGTCGTCGTAAATATCCTACTATTAGTAACGACAATTGTCATCACTAATAATCTTTTTTGTTGTAGTAATTTTATTTTATTTTATTTTATTATCAATTTAGTCCCTTTTATACCCGTTTTTTTAGATTTTTTTTTTTCCTACTTCTCTTTCTTTCATTTTTTGTCCCCCTTCCTTCTTTACTTGCTTTTTAAGTCTTTTATTTTTGTTTTACCTTTAGTCCCTCATTTTTATTTGTTTTTATTTTTCTTATCCCTCTTCCTTTTATTTATTTTTGGGCCCTCTTTATTCATTTGCCTCTTTAGTTCCTTATTTTTTTTTCCTGTCGCCCTTATTTTATCTTATTATCATTTTAGTCTCTTATTTTTGTTTTTCTTTTCTTACTTTTCTTCCTTTTTTTGTCATTCATCCTTTTTTCTTGCTTATTTGGTCTCTCATTTTTATTTTCTCTCTTACTCTTTGCTTTTTTATCATTTTTTTTTTATAACTATACATTCTTTTTTTTTTTTTTTTTTTTTTTTTTTTTTTTTTTTTTTTTTTCTTTCAGTTTTCTTCTTTTTGTCTTTTTCAATCAACATTTCCTTTATTATTTGCCTCTTCAATCCTTTATTTTTATTTTTTCTCTCACCCTCATTTAATCTTATCATTTTTTCCCCAATATACATTATTGCTTATTTTCTCGTTTTCATTTTTTTAAAAGATTTTCTATATTATAGTCTTTTAATGATGCATTTTATAAAATTGGTTTTTTTTACCCTCATGTTCCCATTGAATTTTTTTTTTTTTTTCAAAAGAGTTCCTACTTAATGTTTTGTTGTTGTGTAATTCTTATTATTTTAAAAGTTATTTTTAACTAATAACTAGCTAAGATCTGTATTATTAAAAACATAAATAATAACACAATAATTAAAATTTAATGCAGGGATGGAACCTACAGAATTATCCCCACAAGCATCCACATGGCCTCAAATAGTAAGAGAAAATTTCACACCTCTCTCTTTGTGGTTTTTTCTCTACCAACTCTAATAACCTTGTAATCAAAATTAAAAGCGTGAAATTACAAAGTCGGTCTACATAATATCTTTATATAAGATGATAAACGTCAAGGTAATAAATAGACTCTATAACTTACCAAGAGAGAGAGAGAGAGAGAGAGAGAGAGAGAGAGAGAGAGAGAGAGAGAGAGAGAGAGAGAGAGAGAGAGAGAGAGAGAGAGAGAGAGAGAGAGAGAGAGAGAGAGAGAGAGAGAGAGAGAGAGAGAGAGAGAGAGAGAGAGAGAAACTATCCCGAGCTTAAGTTTTAGAGAAAATTGAGAAGATTAATTATTTTTTTAGAACAAAATATAAATACCCCTTAAAGTACATGAGTTTGAACTCTTACTTCTTATTTTTTATTAATATTTTTTTTAATTAAATAACTATATTAGTTAAAAATATATTGATTAAGAGTAAAAAAAATGCAGATGGTTGGGTGGAGAGATGGAAAGAGGGATAGGGGTGCAGGGAGAGGTTCAATCTCTTAGAGGATGTTTGTTTTATGTATTTGTTCATGATTATGAATTATGATTCATGATTTTCTGCAGTATTTTTCTCTCACAAAAAACACACGTAAAACGAAAATAATTCTAAATCATAATTCTGAACTCATGAACCAAACGTCAACTTATTTGGTTGGAGGGAGATGATGAAGGAGAGGAGAGGTGGAGTGGTGTGCTCTCTCTTATGACCCATCAAATTAGATCCTTCTATTCTATTGACGGAAGGATTCAAGCAATCCATTCATGTTTAACTTTAAAAATACTACTTTATCATCTGATTAAATTATTAACAAAAAGTTTAAATAGACAATATAGTAATTTAACAAAAAATTATCATCTATCATTTCAACTATCCCTCCATAATACCAAACAACAAAAAAGATTGCTACAATCCTCTCTATCTTTCTTACTTCATTTATTTAACTCTCTCTATCATTTTTAATCTCTATCCCTCCAATTAAATGAAATTAGAGTAAGTTAAACAATTTTATTTTATTTTGATTTTATCAATCAACACGGCCTAAATTGGCTAATGGAGTAAATGCACATGGGCAAAGAGGCTCTCCCTCCTCCCCAAAAACATCACGTGTATCATCATCATCACACAAATTTGAATAAAATTTTAGCGCTCAAATCTTGTGGGTGTATTACGCTTTTGGCCCAAGTGATCCCACCATCCAACATTTCAAAAATTGAACTAAAAAAAAACAAAATCAATTCAATTAGTCATCACTTTTCTCCCTCAAATCTCAGAAGTCGGATGCCTCCAAATTAATTACTACTAAGAATATTCATCGATTTCTTAAAATATTATTTTTTTCAAAAAAAAAAATACCAACAATTTTAAACTGAAAAATGTCCCTCTCAATAACAGACCTTTTGTCCTCACTTTCAACTCTCTTCAGTTCACTCTTTCAAACTATCAGGACCCCCTCCCCAAAAAAAAAAAAAAAAAAACACCAAAAAATGGGTTGCGTTTCTTCGAATCTGCTGAGTCACGACGACGAGTTCACTCAACTCGGAAGCTCGGCACTGAGTCACCACATCGTCTCGCTCACCTCCTCCACCTATGGCCTCCTCACTCTCGACCCACCACCGTCAAATCGCCCTTCTCCGACTACCCCACCGACCCCACCTCTCCGGTTCACCGTTGGCCCGACAGCCCCAAGCCCATCTCCGGAGCCCAAGTCCACGCCCACGCCCACGCCCACGCCCACGCCCAAGCCCGTCCGATCCGGCCCGGAGGTGATCAACTCGTGGGAGCTCATGGCCGGCCTCGACGCCGACAGCTTCCGCTTCTCCGCCGACAAGGAAAACTCGAACCCAAACCGAAGCCGCATTCTCAAGTCGCGAAACGGCGACGTTTCGAAACCGAAGGCTAGTGCGGGCAATCCCCTCGACCGTTTCGAGCGGATTTGCCCGCCGGGCGGGGAGAACCGGGTGGTCGTCTATACGACGACGCTTCGAGGCGTTCGGAGGACGTTCGAGGCCTGCAACGCCGTCAGGGCGGCGATCGAGGGCTTTGGGGTGGCGATCTGCGAGAGGGACGTATCGATGGACCGGGGTTTCAAAGAGGAATTGAGGGAGTTGTTGAAAGAAACGGCCGTTGTTCCTCCGCGGGTTTTCGTTAAGGGGAGGTACGTGGGTGGGGCCGAGGAGGTTCTTAGATTCGCCGAGGAGGGGCTTTTGGGAGAGATTTTGGAAGATTTGCCGAAGAGAAAATCTGGGTCTGTTTGTGATGGTTGCGGGGACGTTAGATTCTTGCCGTGTTTTCAGTGCAACGGGAGTTGCAAGGTGGTTGTGAGGGCTGAAGATGCGGAAACAAGTGTGGTTTCGAGATGCCCAGATTGTAATGAGAATGGCTTGGTGCTTTGCCCCATCTGTAGCTGATGATCATCAACGATTCTACATCTTCCAGCTCTGTTTTGTCTGTTATTATGAGTAAGATGTATGATTTGCGCCTCATCTTGTATTATAAGAAGAATGTTGTAATTGGTTCAATAATTAAGGGGGTGCTTGGAAAGTTTCTTATTGAAGCTGGTTTAAGTTAATTACTTGTGAGGGGAAATGGGAAGTGGTTTATGAATGAGGAAATTTTTGTTGAAGAACTGCTACATTGTCAATTTATACAAATGGGCAGAACTTAAAATGCATAATTTTGTAGTAGTAGACATAGTTTAACGGTGATTCCACATATGATCTCATCGCTTGGTCCTTTCTTATACTGATGTAATGTTCATGGGTAAAAGGTCTCAAGTTCTAATGAAATGCGAGGGAGCACATGAATTTGAGCACTTTTAAAATTTCCATGATTGCGCGTTATTGATCATCTTTGCCTTATGTATTATGAGAAAAGATAATGAAGAAAAATCACAAATCTTTTAACACATTTTTTAAGACTCTAAAATGGGCCTTGCATAATTGCATTGGGTGATTAGAGATTATTGGCATCCATCATTGGTAGTGTTTGAATATTGTTTCAAGTTTCCACTCTATCTTTTTATGAAGATTCTCTGATCATTTTGTACAACATGAGACATCATTGTCTTCTGCCTATTTGGTCTTCTGAGGAGTCAGCTGATCTCTACCGAACAAATAGATGTCCATTTCATTTGTGACTAGAGACTGTAAAGTTACTGTGGGAGTTGGTGATCGATGCGAATGGTTTTGAGCAAACGGACACTCGGCTGGATAAATATTAAATACCGATAACTTCGTAGATATATTGGCAGTAATGTGATTTTGAAAAATCTACTATGTCATTACTTGATAACTTTGTAAAAATTGGCAGTAATGAAAAAATCCGCACCCCTCTAACTGAAGTTTTAATTAGTTGAGATTTGATTTTATTTCAAAAGCCCTTTGAACAAAAAGTTAGATGTGATGTTTTGTGAGACTTTTTTGAAGGTGAATTCATCTCACACTAATGCTATGATTTTGTTCTAAAAAGCAATTTTGCAACCCTCTAACTTAAACCCTTTTTAATATAGAAAAATTTCAAAAGCCCTTTGAACTTAAGGGCATGTACATTGAAGGTGCTACATCTCACACTAATGCTATGATTTTGTTCTCCAATAATTTTGCTTCCCTCCAATAGTACGCTAAGTATAGCATAAATTTTGCTTCCACATTGTTAATCCTGTTACTAAATTTTAGCATGAGGTTAAAATTTCAGTTTTTAGCTAAAGCTTATTTTATCCGCGTTAAGTTACTCCAATGCTGAGAGATTCTTTCATACACTACTTTCTTTTCACCCCCCGTCAAAGAAGAGTAGAGAAAAATACAGGAAACGCATGGTGGAAAAGCGAGGCAAATTATTCAAATCCAAACAACATTGCAAAACTCGTTTGACTAACAATCATGATCCGAAAACCAGCGGCTCACAAACTTCATATAGTCTCATGGTGAAATTTTTAACATCACGTTAACAAATCAAATGATAATTGTGAGAATCTTAATATTTGGATAAACAAATTGGGAAAAAAAAAAATTGAAAGATTAATCCTAAATTATCCCCGAACTAAACATCAACTCTTTACTTTGTTTCATGATGTAGAAAATGTTCAAAAACCAGACCCCAAATGAATAAATCACGTGCTAGCCATGTACCATTTAAGTGAAGGTAAATAAGACATTTTGATGGCTTTTAAGGCGGGATTAACTAAATGAAGAAGCATTTAGTATGGTGTTTATATCTGGTAACGTGCGATAAGGCTTTAAGGGTATTTGCAAGCCACTTCAATAATCCAAATGCCAACCACCCATGAATCATCTACTATTTTCTGTCATTTTTAGCGGTTAGCTAAGAGGACTAACTTTACAATAACAAAATAAACCAGTTTTGGGACATTTTAAACGTTCCCAAAGTGCGATTTGATATAAGTTAGGACACGAATGTATATCATTGGTGTACAACAGAAAAATGGTATTCTAAATTTAGCATTTTGATACTATAACAAGCTGAATATAACAATAGCAGAACTTTCAAATTAGAGATGGTAGTAGATACTGCAATTTATTGAGGGTCAATCTTGTTTAAGAATAATATAGTGAGACATTTGGAGATTTTAAATGTATTAAGTATCCACGTTGGTTAGGATGTTTTTTAGTTATTTAAAAAGATATCCTTACATTCTCGGTCTAATGATCATTTAGACAATCTACTAAAACCACATGTGGAACGAAAAAAAATGTAAGACGGCTTCTTATGAGTGTCAAGTGAGAAATAATATCTTTGATATTATCTTATATAATTTTATCACCTAACATCCATAAAATATAAAGTTATCTCAGTTAAAACTACGTATCAATAAGAGACATAATTTCAACCTCATTATGAACAATAGATATTGATCTTTAGTACCAAAGTAAAAGAGCTCTAATAATAGATCGTCCTTCCTTGTCATATCACCGCAATGGTGGTTGCCTAAGAATAATTCTTAAGACAAGGTTTCATGGTTAATGTTTTGCAAACTTCTTGTTTCCATTTTTTTTTCATGGCATTTGTCTTCCGAAAATTATATATAACAATGGTCACCAAAAACTCCAAATGCCAATTATCAAAATGAGCCGTGGGATTCTTTCCCCCGCCTCTAATTTGACTATTCAATTAAGGTTCTTCAAAAATTGGAACTAACGTTTTCTTTTAAAGATGAAATGTAATATTCGTTTCCGGAAATTATAGTAAATAATATATTTATAAAATAAAATTAAGTAAATAGTACATTTTAAAACTATTTAAAATAAATAATCGTTTATTATGTAAACTTACAATCAGTAAAAAATAGGAAAAAAAAATTTATTTACGTCAAGAAAAAATCCTTTTACTAATGTAAAAAAAATTACTTAAAATTTTTTTTCTAATCGTAAATGAAATATTTATATAATAAATTATTATTTACTTTAAATAATTTTAAAATATACTATTTACTACAATTATTTTCTATAAAATGCTATTTACTTCATTCTTTAGTTTGGGGAATGATATATAAAGGAAATAGTAAAAAAATAAATATGAAAATCAGTAGAAAATAGGTTAACTTTATTGAAAAGTTCTTTTTAAGAAAGTAATTTTACTCACTTTTTATTCAAATTTTTTAGTTATACTCAAATTAACTCAAAGGTCATAATTTGTCAAAAGAAAGTTATAGTTTTTAACCAAATAAATTATGGACAAACTTGTCAAGTTATGGTTCATAACCAAATAAATTATAGATAATGGTTATAACCGGATAAGGACAATTATGAATAATAACTTGTCAAGTTATGGTTCATAACCAGATAAGTTATGGACGAAAATAATAATTTGGCCTATTTATTAACTTATGTAAACTATTAGCCTATTAATTTTAATTTTTCATCTCAAATTTTGACATATTTTTCTCTTTTTCCCATATATATAAAATGAGGTCTTAACATTTGCATCAACTTTGGATGGCCCAATTTAGTAGATTGCAACAATTATAAAGAGATAATCTTAATAAATATTTTTTAAAAGTACAAAAATTAAAATTTTTATCTTTTACTCTTAATATATAATTTTTTTAATTAAATAATTACACTAATAAAAATATATTTTTTAAAAATAATAAATAAATGTTCAAACTGTTATATTTTTAAACATAAATTCTCTATTTTTTTTTACGGGTACAATCTTCAGATCAAGGCCGTGCTTATTTTCAGCAGTCAGGCAGGTACAGTGACGATAGCTCTACAGTGTAGTCTAGCCTTTTCTGCCCGAGGTAGCATTAGGCCGACGTAATTCTAAAAGAAGCCTATTTTTAAACCTTTATTTAAAATATAGACTATTATTCATTATTACAGAAATGTTGATTTTAGTTTTATTAATTTTTTTTTTTTTTTTTTCAGATCTGCCCTTATTAAGTATTTTTTAGCATGTTACGGATATGGACAGTATTTTTTTTTTCTTTATAGTCTGATTATTATTATTATAAATAGACTTTTCTTTCCTTTTTTCGCGGATTTTTTTTTCTCGTTATATGCTTATCTCCTTTTTTTTTTTTTTTTTTTTTTTTCAAATTTTGAATCCGGTGGTGTGTCTTTTTTCTCACATTAGTTACTGATTCGAATTTTTAGTTTTAAATTTTTACTGTAAATATTATCAGAAAATGTCATATTTAATTTTTTCTATTACAGTAAAAAATTCTTAAAAAATATCACATCTCGCTTGAATTAAAAATTTAAATTCGCAAAGTGAACGAGACGAGAATATCTTCCTTCATTGACGTTATTCTTTTGGGACATCACACAAACAAAAGGTTTGATTTGTTGCCTATAGGATGATAACTTGTGTTCTTTGACCTCGAACAGTCCTTGCTCCAAAGCTTGGTGTTTAAAAAACCAATGTCTTCCACGTTAATTCTTAAAATCCACAAAACGTGTGTGTAGACACACCTGAGACAAAACGGGTTAGAATAAACACTCAAATTTTTACAAACACCAACGCATGCACGATGTGGAATTTATGGAGAAAATTTTTCCTTTTCACAATAAAAGAATTTTGGCCACCACTCAAAATATATGGCAAAAATTGTGTCTCATAATTTTCTATCATTATCTTATTTATAGAGTAGAAGTCAAACTTCTAGAATGAATTTAATCTCTATTTCTAAGATAAAGCTTGTTAATTATCTTCTATTTGAATTTAGAACAAAATCTCATCTTCTCTTTTATCCATTATGGCCGGCCATAGATAAGGGATTTTATCCCTGTGTAGGCGCCAATATCAGATAGGGAAGGAAGAGAAAATCATCATTTATCTTGCAGTCCAATTTTGACTTAAATTCAAATTCCAATTTAAGTCAAACTTAAATTAATTTGAATTCTAAATTGAACAACTTATCAAATAAGTTTAAATTGATAAAACTTGATGTGTTCAAATTCAAATTTAAATAATCACATTATTTAAATAATAATTAATTCTCAATTAATTATTTTCGAGTGTTTAATTTTAAAATTATGTAATTCTAAAATTCCTATTTTGCCCTTTGTGTCTTGTAGAATTACTAGGACGACGCGGGGAGCCGGGGACTAATGGACCTATAATCCCGATCTCTAATAAAATTAATAATTAATTAAACACTTTAATTAATTAATTAATTCTATTAATTCCAATAGTTACTCCACTATAAACTTGGAATTGCACTCTCAAAATTATAGATATAAATTACTTCTAAACTGTGAAGTGTCCATGCGATATAGTCACTGTATATATATCAATCCTCCATAAATAATTCATAGTTAGAGCTAGACAAAATCTGTTAACCTCTCTAGTTATATCTTTATCCTTGAGTACCATTGATTCTCTTATGGACAGTGATTCATAAAACACATTCATGAATTGGAGCTCTTACTGGTCCATGTACCAAATCAACCCTAAAGAGAATTATTTATCTACTTCTGTCTCAAGAAAGAATGGATTCCATCTTGTATAATAACATTCTCGGCTACCTACTTTATCATGTCTCCAAAATAGAAGGAATGAGATTCAGGACCTCAGAATCTGTACCGAGTAAATTAAAAGACACAAATCTATAAATAGGAGTTTGTCAAGAACTCAGGATTAAGATCATTCTATATATGACCATCGGTAGACTCAATTAGAATTTTTATACTTAACAGAAATTATTAGAAATTCATACCGTGTCTGTGTCATTGTTCCACATAATCTCATTATGCAAAATACACTCATTCAATATCTCGCTATATTAACAGTGCGAATAACACTGTTCCATTCTAAATGAGAATGACATGTATTAATAATGTTTTAATTAAAGATTTTGAACTTTAATTAAATTCATTATGAACAATATTTTTTATTATTATCCTTAAACATTATCCTCTTATATAACACTTATACGCAACGTTTAAGGTCACATAAATAATCATGAAATTTTTATTGATATTCATAAAATATTCATAAATATATGCACATAATATAATAAATAAACTCTTTCATTAAAAAAATATCATATTACATCTCGTGCTTCTAGGACACAATTTCCAACATATTCTGCATCATAAAAATTTTATTATTAAATTAATGAAAATAGTTTTTATTTTTTGGTATATTTCTGTGTCTCATATGTAATTTACTTTTGATATTCATTTTTATAACGATAAGTTGTTTTTCAATGAAAGCGGATGTATTCCGTCTTATTATGTTTTCATTCCTCCCATTTAAGGAAAAGTATCTATTCTTTATATCATATATATTTCCGTTTTTCATATATAATTTTACTTTGGTATTCATTTTCATTTTTTATTTTTATTTTTTTGTGCAATGGAGGCGGGTGTATTTTATTTTATAATGATTTCATTGTTAAAATAATAAAAAAAATATATTCTTTGTATCATATATATATTTCCCAAGTTTCATATGTAATTTAAATTTTATATTCATTTTCACAATGACGTTTTTCATTTCATAGAGTTTTTAATACATTTTTGGTGCAATAGAGGAGGATGTATTCTGTCTCGTGACGATTTGGTTGTTAAAACAATGAAAAATATCTATATTTTGTATCATATATTTTCTCATATTTTAAATGTATTTTAATTTTGATATCCATTTTCATAATGACGATTATTTTTTTATTTGATAGAGTTTTTAAGATGGTTTTTTTTGAGGATTTTTTGTTTGTCGTAGAGTTTTAGGGTTTAGCTTTTTTTTTTTTTTTTTTCTTTTTGGTAAATTTTAATGAGCCACTGGTTTTAAAAAGTAATCAGTGGGGTTTTTTTTTTTTTTTTTTTTCCAATAAAGTAATTTTCCCTTCCCTTAAAATATTTACATTTTATTAAATGCAGATTTTTTCCTTCCTCATTAAATGTATACAAAAGTTGACTTTTTGTGTTTTAAGATTCTGTTTGTGTTTTCTTGCCTGTTATAACGTTTAATTTAATTATTTCATTTTTTTTCATTAGAGATTCTTACAAAATAAATAAATAAATAAATAGGCATTTTTTTTTTTAAAATTTAAGTGCTCATAATAAGTATTTATGTAAATAGCCTAAAAGAAAAACAACACTTTGAATCCGAGTCAAAAACAGCATATTGTTAATCTGTTTGTGACATAAATCTATGGCGCTAGTTATATGGGCATTATTCTCCTCCCAAGAAGACAACATATCTGCCGTTAGTTATGTGGTCACCGCCACCACTTGTTTTGTTCGCCGACCGGGATTATGCCGTCTTTGTCATTTTAACCTTTACTCAAAAAGGATAAAAAGGAAAGTGGCATGGGTTTTGGGATGGGCCTCTGGTGGGAGGATTTGTTTTTCTTGGGTTGGCTTTTGTTTGTAAATATATATATATATATATATATATATATATTATTAGAAAAAAGAAAATTGACTTGGGAATTTTCTTTTTTTAGCTTTTGTTTTGTTTTTTGTTTTTCTTTTATTAATCTCACTTGTGCCCTATGTATTTTGAGGTCATTTTCAATTTACTCTTTAAATTTTAAAAACTCTCACTTGTCCTCATGAATTTTAAATTTGTCTCATTTAAGCCATTTTTTAAGAATTTTTATTAAAATTAGACAAAAAAGAAGATATTAAGTGTGGCAATATAATTTTTATTTGTTTATTTTTAACATAAATTCAAATAGAAAGACTACGTGACTGTTGTTAATCTTTTTTTTTATTTGTTTTTAACATAAATTACAGCTTAATGGACTAAATGGGAGCAATCTAAAGTTTAGAGGACAAAATAAGTGTTTAAAAGTTCAGAAAGTAAACTGAAAATAACGTTAAAATTCAGGAGACACCAATAATAATAATAATCTTTTTTTTTCTTTCTTTCTAAGGATATTTTGGTCAATTTCATACTCTAAATCGTGCATTGACTGATTTTTCATATATGCATTTGTACAAAATTAGATTTCTTGATAAGTTGATATAAGATTAATAAGCTCAAAATAGATGGCAATTTTAACAATCTAAAACACGAGTGACGGAATTAGGGTGAAATTAGAAAAATTAGTGAGAAGAGTCGAAAATATAATTTTAAATTTTACAAGTGTTAAGAGCGTAAACCATAAATTTCAATAAAGCATGCATAAAAGATTAAAAGAACAAAATTCAAAATTAAAAACACGTTAGGTGTCGTTCAGCCCAAGGGCAGAACTACATATTATTGTGAGTGTGGAATTTTTATTAATTTATTTTTTGTTTAACAAAAGTTTTTTAGAATTTCTTTTTTTCTCTTATTTGACAACTAAAAACTACAACGATGCCTTGACAGAACAATTAAAATATATTGTTATTCCTTCATTTTATAAGAAAATATAAACCCTCATCAATTGAAATGTATAACTATTATCTTCATTTAATAAAATACTATTTCATTTAATAAAACATGTAACGTAGAATGTGCTTATTAATCTACATGAATTTACCCTTTTTTTCTTCGAAGGGACATGAATTTCCCTTCTATGTAAGAACAAAAATCGAAAAGTGAAAAAGGAGAGGAATCAAACTGGTTTGACCAGCGTACTGGGAAAATGAAGCCAAACTCTGTTAGGTTCCTATTACCCAAAAGTGGGATTCCACATCCAACTAGCTGCGTCAGTTAGTTTTGTGGTTTTTGAGGACTTGGTAAAACTGTAAAAATATATTAGGTCTCGTTTATTTTGTAGATTTGAGTTTTTAATTTGAATTAAGATGTGATATTTTTTGAGAATTTTTTACTGTAGCAGAAAAAAAATTAAATGTGATATTTTTTGAAAAATTTTTACTATAAAAATCTAAAATTAAAAATTCATATCGGTGAAATGAACAAGCCATATATTTACATATAATTATTTAATTTATTACTATATATTAATAAAAAGAAAAATATTAACATTGTTGTTTCTGATTTTGTCACTCTATTTGTTATTTTTTGTATTTATTTTTTAACATTTAATTATATTATATTATTTTTTATTTAAATAATAATATATTATTATAATAGAATCTCCATGTAAAATAGACAGCATCAAATATAAAGAGTGACGGAAGGGATGATTCTTGCATTTTTCCAATAAAAAATATACACTTGTATGTATATAAGGTTCGTTTAATTTATTAATTTGAGTTGAAATGTGACTTTATGTGAATATTTTTTATTACTATAATAAAATTAAATGTGATTATTTTTTTAAATTTTTTATTATAATAAAATTTAAATTTTAAACTTAAATAAATGAAATGAAGGTTCTGTGCATAAACTTGTCGCGCGCTCCTTATATCTTCTATGGCCATCATCAACTCATCAAGTACAAGGGCAAAGACTCTCCTCTCTCTCTCTCTCTCTCTCTCTCTCTCTCTCTCTCTCTCTCTCTTGTCCTTTAGCTGTTCATAACACGTGAAACCATAAGAATTCGTCAGTGTCATATAAAGGAGAAAATGAATCCCAGATTAATGAAAAAGCTCTGCTACATTTTACTGTTTCTTTGGATTCTTGTGACACATTAAAATTTCCCCTTCTCTCTCTCTTTATCTCTGTCCTTGTTGTGTCCATTATTGCAACATTATTTGCATAGTTTTTCTCGATGCCCTGACACCACCCCATTAGTTAATTCGCATGCTTTGCTTTCGCAGTTATATTGGAGCCAACTTGAGCTCATCTGCTCATTTTTTCATAGCAACAAAACAACACAAATTTTTCATCTCTCTCTCTCCCTCTCTATCTCTTTATTCAATCCTTTCATCAGTTACAGTTATAAAATAGTGAAGCAATATATATTATCTCTCTCATGTTTCTCCTTTTTCATCCAAGTAAAGTTTGATGAGGGACCAACAAATTCCATGGCGAAGAAAAGTGGCACTACTTCTTGGTTGACAGTGGTGAAAAAGGCGTTTAGGTCTCCGACAAAGGATAGCGAGAAAAAGAGTTGCAGAAGGAGAGACGAGAATCATGAACAAGAAGATGAAGAAAAGGTAACAATATACACAGATATATATATATATATATATATATATATAATAGTAATATAACATATAATGAACCATTACATTTTTCTATCTTCATCTTGACCGTAAACAATCTTGTATATTTATTTATATATTTTTGGATTTGTGCTGCAGAAGAGAGAAAAAAGAAGATGGCTTTTCCGAAGGCCTGTTGTTCATGTTCAGCAATGTGAACCGAAAAATGATCACGTAGAAACCAAAGATACAAGTCGTGTATATTTGGTGGCTGCGGATCAGCAAAGGCATGCAATTGCTGTGGCGGCAGCCACTGCGGCAGCTGCGGAAGCTGCCGCGGTGACTGCCCAAGCTGCGGTGGAGATAGCTCGGCTCACTAGGCCAGCTTCCAATTTTGTAAGGCAACAGTATGCTGTTGTAGTCATTCAAACTGCCTTTAGAGGATACTTGGTGAGTTCTATAAAAAAGTACCTAGTACTAGACTCCAAAGTCACAAATTAAAAAAGAAAAAAAATAGAGGAAACGCTTGTGTTATTTAAAGGGATCTTCGTTGTATAAGGTAAAACAAAACCTTACTGTCAGTAGCGAATAGTAAATATTAATGAATTGTCGGACTTTAATTGTTTGATTCTGATTTGATTTTGACGTACCCACTATTTAGTTTAATATTCTTTTGTATTTTATATTTTAATTGCAAATTTTTATGGTTTGATTCTGTGTGATTTGATGTTTACTATGACTTCTCACCTAACCTTACTAACACCAACCAATTGCGTCTCCTTTTTTTTTTTTTTAAATCGCAGATTTTTGTTGTACGATTAATACTATACAATCTTACTAATTAGACCTACCACATACACCCAAATATCTTTTAAACCAAACCGTTGTTGTTTTTTTGCTTTTGTTTTCAAGCCTTTATGTGATTTGAGCTTTAATAATATTGAAGGCAAGGAGGGCTCTACTAGCGCTAAAAGGGATTGTGAAACTCCAAGCGTTAATAAGAGGACAGAGCGTGAGAAAGCAGGCGAAGCTAACACTGAAATGCATGCAAGCATTGGTTCGAGTACAAGATCGTGTAAGCCATCAACGAGCCAGGCTTTCACTTGAAGGTAGAAGGAAGTCAATGCTTGCTGAAATCAACACCTCATGGGATTCAGCATATCTTCACGATATTCGCAACAGAAGAGTCTCACTAGTAAGCAACCTAATTAATTAACACAAAATATATTAGTTTGATTAATATATTTCTATATATATATGTGTGTGTGTGTGTGTGTGTGTGTACATATAGCCTTATTGATTGTATGGTTCAAAGACGTCAAGAAAGACAAGCCGTTGTGTGGAATATGACTGGGATGATTGCCCGCAAACAAGCGAGGAGACTGAAGCCAAGCTGCAGAGTAGAAAGGAAGCTGCTTTGAAGCGTGAAAAGGCTCTAGCTTATGCTTTCTCTAATCAGGTTTCCTAATTGTTTCACTTAACTATCTACATGGAAATTCCATTTTCTTTCTTTTTTAATTACTTTTTTTTGTTCCCCCCTATCTACCAAGTGAAAATTGGACCCGTTTCTCCTCCTCAAGAAAAGTAGTACCTAGTACCACTTCAATTGTTCCAACGACCAAATTATCGTAACTACATGGTCGTGCACGATACTTTAGTTACATGGTAAAATTCTACAAGAAAAAGTGGTTTTTGTGACGACAAAAAGTCGTCGCAAAAACCCACTTGTCGTCGCAAATAATATTATTTGCGACGACTCGTCGTTGCAAATATGTCGCCGTAAAAAAGTAGTCGCAAATAGTTTATTTGCGACGACAGAGTATTGTCGCAAATACATTTGCGACGACATTTATATTTTGCGACGACTGTCGTCGCAAATAATTCGTTGGTTAATTTGTCGTGATTTAAAATTATTTGCGACGATTTTTTTTTAAAACGTCGTCGCAAAAAATTCAAATTTTTTTGCGACGACATTTTAACTTGTCGTCGCAAAAGGCCGTCGCAAATAGTCGATTTTTTTGCGACGACATTTATAATTATGTCGTCGCAAAAACGGAAAATAATTTTTTTTTCCGATTTTTTTTAAAAATGGCAATTAAATAATTTTTAATAATTTTAATTAAACATTATTATATTGCATACTAAATATAATTTATTAAGATACATTAAAAGTAAAATATAAATTAATATTAAAAACAATAAATCTAAATAAATTTATAAAATATGTTATGAATACTACATAAAAGTGCAAATGTAATGTTCAACAAAATATAAAAGTCTAAATAAAGTGAAAAATCATACAAAACTATTCCTCTAAGTTTACAAAGCCATCGCCAATGTACGTCATCATCATGATTTGTCATCATCCGAAGGAGGCGGAAAGAGCGTCTAGGTTAAGCGGTTCGGACGAGAAATCGTAGGTAATTGGATGTTAGGTCGCAATCTAGACCGAACTCTAACATCTTTACCGATTGTCATAAATCTTCATTTGTTCGATACGATTTCTTTAAATAACAATCCATACGTGCGACCTCGGGTTGGTGATGATGTTGCGTCCGAGAATGAACCGGGGATGAAGGAGAAGCCCCCAGTAATGCTTTTGGGAGAGCATCGGACCCACTCCTTTCTTATGTCCTCTACGCGTGCCAAGAACTTTCTCCAAAATCCTATGCTCATCAAGGGGAGATGTAGCCGCGCTTGAATTAGTCTGTGTTCTATGTCTCTCCTCCTCCAGAGTGTTCTACATAATAATACATTAGAAGTATTTTTACGTGATATAAAACCACTATTTAAATATAAAAAAATTTAACAAAAAAAGTGAAAATGCTTACGAAAGTCTGTTCCGCATCGATATTAACCCAAGAGTCCCCGCGAAGAGGCATGTCCGCCCAATTGTCTATAGCAGACATCGGCTCTTGGGTCTCTGTACTGGCCTGTGAAATAAATTACACAGATTTATATTCTTAAATTCTAACTAAATTTCGGCTGCATAACGACTTATTTTTCATATAATCCAAAAATTAAAACCTGTAAAAAACAACTTTAAAAGATTTCGGCACACCATAACTGCAAGATGTGCCACCCATAACAAGAATCATAAACATATAAATACGATAATGATCAAAAAATAAATGTACTAACCTTCTTACTGCGATGCTGCGAGTATGATAAGCGACCATGTACGCTTGGATACCTTAGGTTGCTGCGATTACTTCTATTTGTCTCTGATATTTTCTGTTTATGATTAACTATAATAAGTAATAGTTACTTGAAATTATGTATAAAAAATCATAAAGCTCTAACATATCTATAATTACTTGAAATTTGTCACCGGAGAACCTATCGCAACAACGATCCCAATGAGCTTGATTTCTCATGTTAGTCGGGAGAGTTTCTCTACCGTATCGTTTGTAGTAGCGGTGCAAGGAACTTTTCCAGTCCTTGTAGCACTTTGCTGCCTCCCTATCAACAACGGACCTCAGAATGTCGTTCTTGTAGTTATAGTCCACGTTAAACCAATCCTTGCAAAATAGTTTCACATCGTTAAAACGCATTGTTAACTATAGTATAAACTATACAAAATGTACCATAAAAAAATACCAGCATCCGGTCCTGAATTGTTCTCTTGTCGATGTCACTAACGTCCTTCCAGGCATCGTGGAAGGGCTCGCATATGTCCCTGGTATGAATACCAACTGCACTTTCAAACCAGGCACCATATTTACCAAGCGCCTTCCAAGTAGCTCCCGCCTCATCAAATTCGACCGTGATCTTCCCGTCTTGCATGACCTTCTGGGCAATTTCAAAACCTTTTGCCCCACGTCGATCTCTACGTTGTCGAGGTTCAAGTGCTGTAAGCATTTGAAAGCATTTCAAATCAACATGTACTACTACATTTATTTACTATGTGGTAGAATGAGTAAAAAAGTCAGAATAACATACCAGACTCACAGTAGGCGGGGACTCTGTGAGGACCGGGAGGTGGCTCTGCTCCCCCTGAAGATCCAGCGCAAGTCGCTAAAGTTCCAGCCATCAATATCTATGACAATATTAAAAGAAAATCACAATATTAATAACAACATTTATAAATTCAATGAAAATAACCATATTAAAACGAAATCAGAGAAAAACGACAAAGATTACTCTACTGTAGTTCTACTCATTGTCGCTGCTACATTGTTGACTCTCGACATCATCATTTATGTCATCATCGTCTTCAGATTCGATGACTTCATCTTCAACATACTCCTCTAAAGTTTCATCGTCTTCATCATTAATGAAGTCATCACCGACGGGAGACTTATCTTTCATAATTGCATCAACATCGGAAGTGACAACATTAGACGATCCATCATCTCGATTCAATACAAATGAGTCAATCTCTGGTAGTTCCACTACTAACTCAATATTTGTAGATTCTGTATCCTGAGCTATCATCACGTCATCAATGTTAGGTTCTAAAATGTCCCAAATATGGTGATGTCTAAAGTGTTCTACAACCTTCCAGTTTGGACCGTTAAATAAATCGTCTACGTAAAAAACTTGTTCTGCTTGCGATGCAAGTATGAAATGTTTGTTCTCATACCTGGTCTCTTTAACGAAAACACTTATTCTATTTTTGTAGTGTTGAATCCTTTTCTTTCCAGGACGAGTGTCAAACCACAGACATTTAAAAAGCGTAACAGAATTGTCATTCAAGTACGACAGCTCATAAATGTCCTTCAAAACTCCATAAAACATTTGGTTATCAGGTCCGCGAACACAAACACCACTATTTTGAGTGCTTCGATTCATATCCCGATTGCGTGTCAGAAAACACCGAAGAGTGACAAGGGGAGAGAGGGAAGGGGAGGGCCAGGCGACGGTAGGGGGAGGCGGCGGCGGCGGCAGAAGGAGAGGTGAAGAAGAGAGAGAGAAAGAAGGGAAGAGAGAGAGAGAGAAGGGAAGAGAGAGAGGAACGGCCGGGAGCGACGGTGGCGGCGACGGCGATGGGAAGAGGAGGCGGCGAGGGATAGGAGAGAGAGAGAGTGTGATTTTTTTTTTTTTTTTTTTTGCAGAGAATCGGGAGAAAATGGAGAAGAAGGAGGCGGGGATATAATTAGGGCACTTATTTGCGACGACAAAGTCGTCGCAAATAAAACTAAATTATCGTCGCAAATAATGACTATTTGCGACGATATTGTCGTCGCAAATAATGTGATGTCGTCGCAAATAATTTTTTTTCCCGCCCATTCCCCCTCGTCTAATAAGGTATTTGCGACGACAATGAAAAAATGTCGTCGCAAATAAATTTTTTCCCACCCATTCGCTCTCGTCTGATAGAGTATTTGCGACGACAACGAAAACATGTCGTCGCAAATAATGGAAAATTATTTGCGACGACGTGTCATCGCAAATAACGAGGCTTGTCGTCTAGAAAACGTGGTTTAATTCGCGCGAAAAATCCGCGCCATCAAAATTTGCGCGGCAATATTATTTGCGACGACAAAATAATTATTAGCGACGACTTCGTAATTTTTTAGAACGGAGTTATTTGCGACGACATGTCGTCGCAAATAGTCCAATATTTGCGACAACATTTGTCGTCGCAAAAAAAGTCGTCGCAAATGGGTATTTTTGTTGTAGTGAAATCAAAGTACTTAGTAATGTTAGGCGCACTTGATATAAATATCATTTACTATATAATAAGGGAATTATATATTATTCAAAAAGATATCATCTCTTTATTTTATATTTTTCTTTTAAGAACCACATTTATGAGAAGTTAATCTTTTCCAATATATATATATATATATATATATATATCCTCTCTCAATTGTAGATATGGAGAGCCCGTAGGAACCCATCAGCCGGGAATGAAGAAGAGCTAGAAGAGAGAACAAAATGGCTTGACCGATGGATGGCCACAAAACAATGGGAAATGGAATACAACACAAATGATAATCAAAGAAGAGACTTCAACATAAGAACCGTTGAGATGGACACTACTACGCCTCACTCTTCCTACTCAACACCAAATGCTAGAAGATCTTACCAATCCCAAAAGGCCCACATAACAGGTCCACATTCCGGCCCAAAGATCCCCTCCTCCCCAATCAATAAAGCCCAATACAATGTCCACTCACCCATGAGTGTGACACCCTCTCACTCAAAACCAAAGCCTCTAAAGGTGCGTTCAGCCAGTCCAAGGTGCCCAAAAGAAGAGAGATGTTACTCCGCGACGCACACACCGAGCTTAGTGAGTGGCGGCGGCATGTGTCGTTATGGGATGGGCTCAAATGGGCCAGCGGTGCCGAACTACATGGCAGCCACTGAGTCTACAAGGGCGAGGGCCCGGCCCAACAGCACGCCTAGACAAAGGCCCTCCACGCCCGAAAGAGAGCAGTACCACTCACGAGGAGGTGTCAAAAAACGGCTTTCTTACCATAATGTCGTTCTCGAGCCACACAAAAACGACAACAATGGCAGTGCTGGAATTGGGTGTGGCAGTAGTACTAGTAGCTTTGGGCAGCACTTGAGGAGCCGTAGCTTCAAGAGCTTGCAAAATGGGAGTTATGACTATTATTATCATGGTTTGGAGAATTTGTCGTCTTGTTATGCTGAGAGCATTGTTGGGAGAGACGTTTCCCCTTGTTCAACCACTGACCTCAGATGGTTAAAGTGAAGGAAAGGAGCTTAATAATAGTAAAAAGTATTAACATCTTCAATCCCACGTTACATTTTTTGTTTGGTCGCAGGAAAATTCTGTTATTCTGTCACATAAGAATGATGTTGTAGAAACTTTTTTATTTTATTTTATATATATATATATATATATATCTGTAATGGCGCTGCTTTCCTCCCTAGATGAGATGAGATGAGATGAGTAGTGACTAGTGAGTATTCATTGTCGTTTTCTTTTTGTTTGTCAATATTTATTGGATTGAACGCTTGTAATTTAGTTCAGAGATGTACATGGTCCACCGCTTGCATTCACGTGTCATAAAATGCTAATATTCTGATGATAATTTGATAACAACCTAGTATGCCAACAGTCTTTGTCGTGAAATAGAGTAAGCAATTATTTAAAAAAAAAACTACTATTCGAACAAAATTAGAACCTCTGTTCAGTGGAGCAAAATACAAAGAGTATTGTTAGAAAGTCCTCTAATTCTTTGTAGTTGTTATGATATCATTCATGTAATAGAAAGCTGTAAATAGAGGCATTTGAGCAAAGCTAAGAATTAAGATTTAGTAACAAAAAAAAAAAAAAAAAAGCAAAAAAAAAGATAGTGCAACCGACGGCAAGATCCGGTTATACGCAGACAACAAAATAAATAAAGCAACAAAAGGAATAAAAGAAAGCAACAGAATTTTCTTTCCCTTTGCCATCTAAAGAAGTCAAAAGCTACCTCAACAATCATTTGGAACATAACAAGAGCTCACTTCTTTAATTGACCCAAAAAAGGAAAACTTTTGATCATAATCACCATCTCAAGAAGAGCTTCTAGAGGATGTTGTTGTTGGTCTAGCGGAACCAGCGATCCCAAGGCACAAGGCTTCAGCCAATGGCCCACCAGGTTGTGGTTGTGGTTGTGGTTGTTGTAGTGAAGTTGAAGTTGAAATTGATCCATTCCATGAAATTGTATTGTTCAACCATATTTGAGACTTCAAATTATCTCCTTCAATCCCAAAACCCATCTGGGAATTCTCACTCTCTTCACTTGTAGTCCCATTATTTCCACCTTGCATTGACAAACTGAGAGATGAATATGGAAGAACCTTGTCGTTTGTGGACCACGCGTCAATGAAATGCCTTGTTTGGCCCGGCACCAATTTGGGGTCAATCAATGAGCTAAACTGCTCATTTAGCCCCTGAGATTGCAAACTTTGGTAGTTATTATTATTATAAAAATCAAAGGCTCTTTCACTTTGTGGCCTTGTGAAAAAAGACCCTTGCTGGTTTGAAGAATTGGCTTCTTCCCCTTTCATGAACCACTCCAATCCCCTTTTTTTCAAAAAAAAAAAAAAAAAAAAAAAAAAAAAAAAAAAAGGCACCAAAAAGGCATATTAATTTACACAAAAACAAAGAAAAAAAAACAGAGGGAAAGACAAGACAACAAAAGATGGGATCATGGGAATTAATAATGATGTGTACCTGGTTTGGTCATGTGAAGTGGAGGAATATAAAGATAGGTGTTTTTCTCTCTGGTCTAGGAGGCCAGAGGATTTTAGATACGACAAAGTAGTGTTATTATTGTCGTTGTTGTTGTTGGTGGTGGTGGTGGTGGTGGTGAAGAAGTGGGAATGTAGTTGTTCCACAGGCTTTCTTGAACGGGGACGACTCTTGTGAGAGTGTCGTTCGCAGTATTTTTGGTCAGGGACAACGTTTCTAGAGCACCTCCATTTCTTGCCGTCTGTTCTTCGGCACCTCCATGGTTCCGGGTCCGAGGTGTTTGGGACCCCCAACTCCAAAGACCCTTTAGACCCTTTTTCAAGAAAACAAAAATTTAAAAGAACCCCATTTAGTATTTTTCATTCTACACAAAGGAATTAACCTTAAAAATTACGAACATAAACAAAAAGAAAGGATTTTTACGGGTATTAGAGTGCAAATGGGGAAAATTTGGGGTGGTCTTGGAAATGGGTATGAGTAATTGTGGAGGGACAGGGACAGAGGCCATCATGTACTTGTAAATCATGGTTTGTCTCTCAAGCTCTTGCCTTTGAGCTGCTGTGAAATTAGGCACTGCAACTCCTCTCACATTTGCATTCACCATAACTCCTGCAACAACCAAAAAAAAAAATCCATTTCGTAGGGAAAATAATAATAATAAAAAAGGTTATAAAAGAAATAAATAAATTAATTAATAAGACAAATTTTTTTTTTTTTTTTTTTTTGGGTTTATTTACCAGAGGAATTGTTGGATATTAAGGTTTCGGCAGAGCAAGGCAATGGCATGAAATCAGTGGAACCGACAACATCGTATATATCGCTCATAGAAGCAACGACATGAGCTTGGTGGTGATTGTTGTTGTTGTTGGCGGTGCTGGTAGTGGAAAGCAAGGGTCCACTACAAGCGTCACCACCTACACAACCATGTTCTTCACCAAAACCTCCACTGGCGCTGAGAAGAGTAGGCTCATCATCTTCAATATTATCATCATGATTATGATGATGATGATGGGGGGCATCCATCATCATCGTCGTCATCTTCTTACGACTGAATGATGATGATTTGTTTGATGTCGTTTGCATCCTCAAACCCAACCCAACATCGCACTCTTTTTCTACTGCTCCCTTCTCTGAAGCCACAAACCCAATTCTTGTCCCCATGAAATCAACCAAAAATAATAATAATAACACAAAAAAAAAAAGCTATCTTTCCCACTACCCAATCCAACCCAAAACAAAAAACTTCAAAGGGGTAAGAAAAGGAAAAAAAAAAAAAAGAAACAAAAGAAAGGAGAAAAATGCACAACCTTAATTACAACCGACGCTAGCTATTCCACACTCCTTAACAAGTTTGGCTTCTTTGTCACTCCAAAATCACCAAAAAGAACCCTCTCTCTCTCTCTCTCTCTCTCTCTCTCTCTCTTCTCTCTCTGTGTTGAGTTTGAGTTTTGAGTTTGAATTCTCTGAAGTAACTGAGGGGTTTTTCTTTTTTTTTTTTTTTTTTTGAGGTTTTTTTGTTATGGTGAGGCGGTGCCGCCATTTTTAGCCATGCGTTTTTGCTTTTGCTTCCTTAGCTCCCAACATTCGTTCCTCTTAGGGAATACAGACAAAATTAAAAATTAAAAATTAAAAAAAAAAGAAGAAAAAGAAAAACCACACCACACCACACCACCCAAGATCACTCACTCCACTCTTCTGAATTTTGACGTTTTCTTCACGTCAAGAATCTTAACAGTATTAAAAACGTTACATCCCTTGTTTTGACTTTTCTCAAACATTTTCAACACAAAGGCAGAGCCCCATTGGCTGTGACTTTGTACTAGACGCATTGTTTCATGAATTCGGACCATGTTTTTTCTTCTTGACTTAAGTTGACTGACAGTCTCCGTCAAGGACATCTCATTTCATTTCATTTTTCCGTTAAAACCCACAAATTGTCATAGATTTTCCAGCGAGACAAAAGGGCAAAATTTTTTTTTTTTAAAAAAAATTGTCAAGCATTGGGAAACGTGATCCGGGCCCACTTTTTGGTTTCGTGTGAGGATGTGGGGGGACCAGACCAAAGGCAGTGGTAAGTAACCAATTTCTCTTCTCATTTTGGTCCCATTAGATTAAAACCAACCACAACAAGATTTGGACCCCCACACACACAAGATTTGGTGAATTTAGCTTGATTTGGAGAATGTTAGCCATTGGGGTTTCAAAAAAACCTTTCTATTTTCCTAGAATGTTGTGTGAGTTTAATACAAATGATATGATGCTAATAATTGGATTACGGTGATCTGTTATCTAGGTCTAGGTGGATAGCTAGCATATATATATATATATATATATATATATATGCTATGTTTGTGTGTGATGTTGACTAATGAACGTGTATTGGAGTTAACTTAGGCAAAGGCCATGTTTCCTGCATTATAATACTAGTGGTTGCCAGCTGAGTGTAGAAGATATTATGGTTAGAGCATGCCATGTGCGATGGAAATGGTTTCGAGTATCGTGAGACTGAAAATTTTTGGGTTAGGCGAAAAGGTGACGTTTTGAGCGACGGAAAACGATAATACAAGGTTGAAGAGAGAGAAATAATTTAACGAGGAACGACGACGTTTCAAGAAAAAGTAATGGAATGAAATTCCGACTTAAAGAAGAGGGAGAAAAATCAGATCGCAATGGAATGAATGATAGTCCGAACAGCTTCTTAAACATGTGGCAGGATCCGATTGAATACCTAAACTTTGTCAAAATTCATTTATCAAGAAATTAATTACAAGTCTTGTTTATTTTACTAATTTAAATTTTCAGTTTTAAATTTTTATAATAAAATTTTTTAAAAAAATATTACATTTAATTTTTTTATTATAATAAAAAAATTTTAAAAAATATTACATTTTAACTTAAATTAAAAATTTAAATTCATAAAATAAACGAGCATTAATGAAGAGGTTCCATATTCCAACCTTTCCATGCCCGTCCAACCTTTCGGATCAAAAGTCTTTTGGTGTCCTAAGGAACAGGAATTAAGTGAGCTGTTGTTGCAAGGAATTGTCCAATTACCAATTTTAATGTGATAAAGTACAATATTTTACATTTTAGGAATCGAATGTGATTTGAGTCTTTTATTCCATTACCTTATTTTTGGTGTGAAATGTTGAGAATCTGTTAGAAAAGTAATATTCAAATTGGCCCACTTGCTCATCTTGCAATTATCAACTAAGGCTTAGTCTACTTTCTAATCACTTTAAATCACAACTCAAACTTTTTTATTATAACATTTTTTTTTATAAAAATTTAAATATAATTTTTTTATTACAGTGTTAAATTCACTTTACAATTTAAGTTCTCAACTTGAGTTGTAAAAAAAAAAAAAAAAAAAAAAAAAAAAAAAAAAAAAAACATGCTTATGCTTCATCATTTAACAAGTCAATGTATTTTCTCCCAAGTAAAATCCAATATTCTTAGAAGACAAAAAAAAAAAAAAAAAAGTTCTAGCAAAAATGGCAAGTCTAATTGTTTGACATGAATTAAGATTGTAATTTTATTGTCTACACCACAACCAAATGAGAAAGACTTCCTTACTTTGGTGTGGGTTCTCATAAAAGCCCACCGAAAAAAAAAAAAAAAAAAAGTGCAAAAAAGGAAAAGAGATACTTTCGATGGTGTGTGGAATGAGATTAGCTAGTAGATGAACGACCTCAACCTCAAGTAGTACCAGAAAGGACTTATAGTTTTGCTTGCACTCCATGTCTCATTCATACACATCCAATATACAAAATCCAAAAAAGGACTAAAAGTGCTACTCATTTAGGTAGAGATGTAGACAAGTATAGCAAAAATGGGCAAAAGATAGCTGATAGAATAAGAAGATGAGTTTTCTTGTGATCCTCTACAGCTATGCTTTCTGTCATGTTTCTTCTTTCGCTTATATAATTCTTCCTCTGTAGCTCTCGTTTTAAATTCCTTGCGCTTTTGGATGTGGAATTTTCCTTCTCAGTATGATTGAGTAACGATAAGAGGTCTTTGTCTGCTGACATTGAAGTAGTAGTATTTTATATGAATTAAGAGAAATGTTAACATAAATAGTGACGTTATCGTTTCTCATAAATTGAATTAATAGTTCTAATTAGAAAGTTAAATGTGACACGAGATTACATTAAACTCATCCTTAATTCGTGATGTGGAAACAAATAAATGCTAAGAAATAGTGATTGCAAATTTAGTGTAGCTATAATTTCATACTCATATTAACATCATAGTATTGAGTTTAAATTTCTTATTTTAATTTAAAATAAAAAAGAAAGAAGAGAAGGGGAATAATTTTTTTTATATTTTTTATTTTTAATGAAAAAGCCAAGAACAAATGAGAAATTTCTCATGGGCCCTCAGCGGTGTAAAAATTTTGACCCAAAAATTAGTGCACAAACCAGGGTGTCATGTCACCAAAACCCTCTCGAGGAATGATTGCATCTTTTGTTAATGGGTATAAGTTCATGGCATTTGTTCAATATGAGGACTAAAGTATGAGGACTAAATTAGTGCACAAACCAGGGTGCTATTTGCTTTTCTGTTTTCCACCATTTTAAATTGAATGGAAATCATACTAAAGTATGAGGACTAGTACTCTTTCATTAAACTGTAAAAAATTGATCTCTATTAATTACAAAGTTAGGTAATCATGAGATCATGAGACTATAGTATCTATATATATATATATATATATATATATAGATTATAACTACCAAAAGTGTACCGGTATAATCACAGTTACTGGACTAAAGTGAAAAGAAACATAATCATATATATATATTCAAGTAAATTAGCTGTAGTCTTTCCTTTTTGGTAATGCAAAATGAGTATTTTGAGCTACTGAGAAAATGCATATTAGACACTTTATACAGGATGAGAAATATATGTGATACATATGAAAGAACGTCACTACCAACATGACAGTTCTTGGGATCTTATCTCAGATTCTCAAACAGATGACAAAATTATTGATCAAACCCATGATATTAAAAATCCCACTAAAGATTTTGTTTTTTCACAGAATTTTGCAGGTTTCAAACTCAAGCGCAGGAATCATTGAGGCTATTTAGATGAATAACAAAGTACAAGAAGGGGATTCTTATGTATTATAGCCTACAGGCTCACTCATAGACCACATTGTTGAGATGTACAAAATTGGGGTGGAATAATGGACCGTTCTGTGGTCCACTCAAGAGCAGAGAAACAACACGCCAGCAGCCTTCCTTCCTTTTATGTATTGACAGCTTGGTCATGACTCATGAGTCATGACTTTTGGGAAAAGAGCCAGCTATTTATTGTCCGTCCCGTTCTCTATTAATTTTCCCCTTCCGCAGTTGCTATTTATTTGGGGGTAATTAATGGTTTAACCTCTTTTTTTTGGTCTTTTTTTTTTTTGTCTTAATTTTACCTCTTTCTATTCATTTGGATTGGAAAGTTTAACACATTAGCATTGCCAACAAATTTTAGGGTTAATCACACTTGTACCTTCTGAATTTTGAAATTATTTTTTATTTTATCTCTAAATTTTAATTATTCCCACTTTTAAATCTTTTTATAAGAATTTTTATTAAAATCATATATAAAAAGAGTGAGTTAAATGTAATTATATAGTTTTTATTTGTTTATTTTTAACATAAATTTAAAATTAAAAGACTAGGTCACTGCATTATTTTTTTATGTCCGTTTTTAATAGAAATTCTCGTAAAAGAGATTAAATGGGAAGAATTCTAAATTAAGAGACAAAATAAGGATTTTTTAAAATTTAGTGAATAAATTAAAAATGACTCCAAAATTTAAGGGCCACTAATCAGAATATCCTAAATTTTACGTAACAGTATTTCTTTTATTCTACACAGTAATTAATCCGTTGAAATTTGATAAAAGAAAAAATCTGACAACAAAAATTCCATTGTTTCGTCGTCTAAAAAAGCATTTTGCATGTTATAATTAAATTTGACTCGTTTAGATTTTTTTTAAGGTGCTATTTATTTTATTAATTTAAATTTAAAATTTAAATTTTATTATAGTTAAAAGTTATTAAAAAGTCACATTTAATTTTTTTATTATAGTAAATTTTTTTTTACATAAAGTTACATTTTAATTCTAATTAAAAATTTAAATCAATAAATTAAATGGATCTTAGTGTGGATCTAAAGTTTTCCCATCTAAAGTTTTCCCAATACTTGTTTAGAAGCCAAGATTCACACTTTCATTTTGGAGGAAAAATAATCAAGTATATGCACATGTGCAGGTGGCTTAGAATGCAAAACTTGAGCTTTCAGTAGATTAATTTAGGTAAACTCTTGCCCAGATCCACAGCAACACAACCTCATGAAATCAGAAAGTAATAACGTACTACTCAAAAACATCAAAATTTCTATATATACATCACAACAATCCACAAAAAAAATAATAAAAAAATACAAACTTCAATCGTATTTACTCATTTCTATGGTTTCTTAAGAGCAAAATGATGCAGAATTTAGGACACCACTATAGTGACCTTGCAGCAGAAAAATAAATTATGAACCCCCGAAAAAGTTTATTAAACAAAAAAAAAAAAAATTACAGATAAAAAAAGAACAAAATAGAATTAATCAAGCCTTATACAGAGAATGTATAATTGATCTTCTTCTTTTAACTGGTAATGAGGCTATTGGATCTGATTGGACTTTTCTGTTTGAGAAGAATTCTTAGCTGAGCCTTTTGACACTCCAATTTTGTACCCCAATATTGCCTGTTTTTGGACCCAACCGCTCGAACCACTCTTGGGAATTCCACAAACCCTTTGATCCCTCTCTTTATGTGAGGATTCTCAGTTTCTGCCAACAATTTTCTCGGGAAAATGGGCGCAGATTTATCATTACAATTCTCACTCAAAACCGACTCACTGCTATCTTCAGTACAAGCTGATGAGGAGTACTTAATGTTGTTATTGTGATTATGATCATGACTAGAAACTGACCTTGTCGATGCCATTGAATCTACACGATTATTGATCTCATCATTTGAAATCCACTTATCTCCCATCACAAACTGTCTGAATTTTCCCGAGAAACTAGCAACTGCTCTAGAAGCCACATTTTCCTTGCTCTTTAACGCCGATGTAGTAGTAGCAACAGAAGTAGTAGTAGTAGATGTAGTAGTACTGGTATTAGTGCTTTCTGATATGATCCTCTTGGAACATTCCAATTCCAAGAGCTTTTCTTCTAGAACAATCTTCGCCTCGGCGAGCTTCATCTGGACTCTCTCTTCCCTCAACACCTCCGACATTCTCATCATCTTTCTCTCCTCCTCAATCTCTCTCTTCATCGTGCTGATCTCGGCTTTGTCAAAGGAAATCTCCTTGGCTAACTCTTCACACATTTTCTCCATTGCTTCTCTTCCTCTTCTCTCCTCGGCGGCCTCTTTAACCAGCCTCTTGTTGATGGACTCCAGCTTCTTCCGCGCCTTCCGCTCGTACTCGAGCTCCGTCTTGAGCTCCATGATCTGGGCTCGAGACATGTCGAGTTCCGACTCCATTGCGGGCCTCGTGAAGAAGGTCAGGTCCCAGAAAGAAGCCGCGAGCTTGCGGGCCGAGAGAGGGAGGTGTAGACACTGATGAAGACTAGTGTTTCTCTGGCAGACGCAGTTCTGAACCGTCAGATTTTGATGTTGGTTGTGATTGTGATGATTGTGGTGAGGTTGATTGTGAGAATTATAAAAAGGGTTTTCGTAAAGCTTCCAGGTTGGGCAAGTGGAGGTGGTCATGGGCTCACCAGAGGAGGACTCATTTCTGGGTTTCTCTGGGCTATTGAGGGTCATCATCATCCTCTTCTTCTTCTCTTCCATATTTTCTTTCTTTCTTTCTTTCTTTCTTTCTATATCATGTGCGCTTTTCTTTTGCTTTGTTGTGTAGACTTTTTATTTTTCTTTCTTTTTACTTTTATTTTTCTTTTCTCTTTTTCATGTAGGGCCTTTGACTTGACCTATGGAAACTTAAAGCTTGTGTGGGAGTAAAAAAAGCGGAGGAAAAAAGAAAGGTAAAATTCACATGCACCTCAGTGTTATTAATGCCATTGTGAAGGCGTGAGGTGGGTTTTGTAGTTTTGATTATTATTATTATTATTTATTATTTATTATTTATTTTATTTTTATCTTATATAATTCTATTTATTTTATCGATTAGAGTTTAAAATTTAAGTTTTATTATAATAAAAAATTTTAAAAAATAGTTACATTTAACTTTTTTACTGTAATAAAAAACTCTCATATAAAATTACATTTCAACTCAAATTAAAAACTTAAATTAACGAACTAAACATACCTTATAAATATCGCGTTAATAATGCATATTATTAAATATTAAATATGATCAAAATTAAAAGAAAAATATAAAGTTAATATAACCTCAAACAGTATCTCACTAGTATGATTCATATGCTACCGACAAATTTACGTTTTCTTTTAATCTTTCTCTCACTTTTTTTTTTTTTTTTTTTCCCTCTGCTTGATTCTTTATGAGCGGTGTCCTGTTTCATTTATATCTATCTCCTAACCGGCCGACTCTATGTGCAGTAGGGGAAGGAATTAGAAGGCCCCAATGTGCCAGCCAATTTGTTTGCTTCAGAGATTCGAATCATATGATTTAAACCATTTTCAATTTATGTGTATTTTTTGTGAGAGAAACTACTGTAGCGAACCACGAATCATGATTCGAATTGGGGGACGAATCCCCCAACCAAATGGACGTTGCTCAACACAATTCTGTTTAGTTCATGAATTTAAATCATGTGATTTGAACCATTTTTGATTTACGTGTATTTTTTGTGAAAGAAAATACTGTAGCGAATCACGAATCATGATTCGAATCAGGGAGTGAATCTATGAACCAAACGGAGGTCGTAATTGACAAAATGTGTTTGTTTCTTTCATCACATTCCATCTTAACAGAGAAAGCTACGTACGCTTAAGTATGCGAAGATTCTCATTTTTTCTCTATTTTTTTTTTGTTTTTACTTTATGAAATAAGTAGATGTGGAATTTTATACTTTGAATATAGTTAATTCTGAACATGATTTCAATATGATATAATAGGTTGTTTGTTATTTCGATCTCATATTTTTATAAAATTATGATGGTATTGTTTGTTTTAGTTAAATGAAAGCATGGTCTTCATTTTATAAGGAAAAAAAAAAAGAGTAGGTCTTCATTAAAAATGTTAGAAATCTACATTACCATTAAGTCTCCCGTACTAAGCAATACCCTACTTAATTTCGCACTCTTTTACCCAATGCATGAAACTAATTAGACTTAGATATGCACTTACTCAATGCTATTGGATCAAATGAGCAAAAGCACATTCATTTTTCCTTATTGCACTTTAGGAGAATAGACTTTCTCCGGTATTCTTCCTTTTTTTAGCCGTTTAATCTGTATCAGAATATATTTTTTCTACATATTTTTTCAATCTGATATGATTTTGATAAGATTTAGCCGCTAAAAAAATAGGAAGTACTAACATTTTAAAAAAAAGATGAAACACCAGAAAAACTCTCTTAAGACAAACATGTTCTTTTGTCTAAAAAACTCAAAAAAAGACAACTCAAGTTTTAACTTTATTTAATTTCACGTTCTTTTAAGTTTTAATTTTATTCAATTTTACTCAACTTTATTCAAGTTCTAACTTCAACTTAAGTTATAACTCAAATTTAACTAAAAAATTACACTCAAATTACACTCTAAAAGAACAACATATTATTTACTTTTAACTTCGGATAATTTCTGAACAAATTGCACATCTTGCAACCATAGAGCTTGTAGGTCATAAAGGAAACGGTGCCAATAAATTCTTAACTTTCTTCCAACTGAACTATATATTATAGTCCAATAAATAAGTTTGGCCCACAAAAATTTTACCACCTACCCAAGTCCCCGTTTTTCTTATCTAGAGTCTAGACAATGGAACCTCTGGCAATAAAAATTAATTTACATCTCTGGAGTTTTGACTACTGAAATATATCATATTATCTAGTAAAAACTAACCAGTAATCAATTGTACTTTTTTATATTTATAATATGACCTTTCAGTGAGAAGTTGGTTATAATAATCAGACGTGATATTGCAGATAAACATGCCTTGATTGTAACACCTAGGGACTCATCTTCATCATCATCATCATCATCATCATCATCATCATCATCATCATATTATTATTATTATTATTATTATTATTATTATTATTATTATTATTATTATTATTATTATTATTATTAGTCTTTGGCTTTCATCTCAGAAATCCCAAGCCTGAAATGTTGGAAGCCTTGCTTGCCATTGCCACTATACTATCTCTGTTTTAATTACAAAAGAAAAAAAAAAACTTTTGAATTTAAGGCTCCAGCACAAAGTGGGAGTTAGAGATCAGAACACCATGCGCCTTTAATACATGCAAATTAAAGAAAGCATATTCAATTTTTAAGAAGGGAAAGCAAAATGGTATATATGTTAAAGTTGCAATAGTACTTACGTAGAATTTCTTGGCTAGGTTGTGAGTAATGTGGTTTGAAATGCTCTAGAAAAGCCAAAATATTGTATATTTAATAAAATTTCTGTACTCAAATTCGAGGCTTTTGGAATAATTTTGCAAAATTTCTTCCTTGGTTGTCTTTTATGAGGTTTCATAAGACAAAATTTAAGTTTTGTTGTAGCATTACTTTTGAATTTTTTTTTTTATGACATTGTCATGTTAGATTCTCAATAATTATAATGATTACGAAAAATTACGGTAATGTATACTATTATTATTCATAAAATTATGATAATTACAGACTGAACTATAACATAAAAGAGAATAATTGAAACTAATGTTGTTTATATGGTGTTTTTTTAAATAGTGGCATATAAATTTAACAGTCAAATGAATTAACCTCATCCTTAAGAATTCTACTAATCTAATCAGCCTATCATGTCCTTGCAAAAGTTGAAAGACAAAGGAACCAAAAGCCCAAAAGCGGGGTACTTTTAAGCTAATTTGTTTGCTCTACAGACCCCACATGAATGTCTCCATTGCTATTCCTTTATCTTTCCCCTCTCTGGTCTCCAACTTTGATTTCCAAAAGATAGCTGGTTAGTAATAGAATACACCAAAATCCTTAAAAAAATAAAAAAAATAAAAAAATAAAAAATAAAATAAAATCCAAAATCCCTTGTAATATAGAACTACTAAGCAGTAATCACAACAAGGCTTCATTCAAGTCAAGAATCCAATCTTTCTTTCTTTCTTTTTTTTTTTTTTTGTTTTTTGTTTTTTTTTGTTTAGTGAATCAAGAATTCAATCTTCTTAAAGTGTATGAAATGTGGCACTTAAAGTTTTGGCCTAAAGGAATAGGATCGGAAGAGACCAGAAAATGTTGGCATAATTAATTTACAAGAGAAGTCATGCAGCAATTGCTCTCAGGTCAGATGTTTTGCTAAACCCCAATTTTTATTTTATTTTATTTTATATTTTTTGTCCTTGTTTTATCTCTTGCAACCATATTTTATTTGACTATTATGGGCACTCTTTTGTTCTAAAAAAAAAAAAAAAAACTTTTTTTTTCCTTCTTGATTCATGGCCAAAGAATATTAATTACCTTTTTATAGACCATTCTTAATCCTGATAGAGATGTTACAGATGTATCTTGATTTCGAAGAAACACTTTTTTTTATACAACATTAAAGTTTCGTTTATTTTACCGATTTAAATTTAAAATTTAAATTTTGTTATAGTAAGAAGCTTTAAAAAAGTCACATTTAACTTTTTTACTACAGTAAAAAGTTTTCAAATAAAATTACATCTTAATTAAAATTAAAACTAAAGGGATCACGAGAAATTTTAGGGTTGTTCTTTCAGAGTGTAATTTAACTATAATTTTTTAGTTAAATTTAAGTTATAACTTGAATTAAAAGATGTAACTTGAATAAAGTTAAATAAAATTAAATAAAATTAAAATTTTAAAAAATATAAACTTAAATAAAATTAAAGCTCAAATTATTTTTTTTTGAGTTTTTTAAATAAAAGGGCGTGTCCTTTATTAACTAAATTATTTTGGTACCTTTATCCACAACGATTGTTAATTGATGAGAATTATAGGATTGCCGTCACATTAATAAACTACAATGTGTCCAATCAAAATCAATCTATTTCAACGCAAAAAGTGGATGTCTAGCTAAGTGTCAATTCAGGTTTTTAGGCCCTATTGAAAAGAGACATGTGCTTACACATGCACATGTGGAAAAACCTAGACAAGAGTACTGTAGAGATAAATACTTTTCTCTAGTCAAAAAAACAATCCCATGTTCCATTTATGATTATTGGCTTTGTTTTGAACTATTGTATAGAAATGAAATGCTAAGATTCCTGCTCAATTATTTATATGTCGCCTTGGTCCTAAAAACACATCAATACTAAATTTGATTCACATGACTAATGAGTTGCTAACTATTTGGTAGAAAGAGAAACACGCCTACCCTCCCCCACCTGATTTTTTCTTTTCTTTTCATTTTGTCGGTGTATTCTGCTAAATTTTGCAGTCTGCTCCATTAAAAATCTGAAAATTATACGTGGATCGCCCCCTTAAAGTTATATATCCCACTTATTTTTTCGACTCCGTCCCCAAAAGATGCTTTAACAATGTCCTCGAGCTTGATTGAACATGAAGTTACACAGTCATTACATTTGCATGCCTGGGGAAAAAAGGTCCAACAAAACCGATATTTGGTCAAAATATGACAAAAAAACATTGGTTATTGCCAGCTAACAAGTAACAAGGAATACTATTTGAGGACCAAACATTATGATCCATCCACGAATTTAGAGCTGAAAGTTGGCTCTTTCTTCACTTCCTGCAGCAAATAATTATTGACCAAGTCTATGTATTTGGCCAAACATGAGTGGAAAATTGAACAAGAAAGGACCCATTGTGGTTAAGAGACAAGACTCTGCAAATTTCTCTTCGTTTGCATTAGTAGATAGTAAATGGAAGGCAACATATTTGTTAGGTATTTTTATTAGTCGGTAATTTATTGGTAATTTTGTAAAAGTTTAAAAAACAAGTTCAAGAAGATTTCAGATTGCAGAAGAAGATTTCGAATTAGATTTGAAGTTCAAGTTGCAGATTTTGTTGAGTTGAGATTTGAAAAAATAAAGATAAAGGCTTGGTTAAAGGAAGATAAGACATTAGTTGAGATTTAAAGAGATAAGGATAAGACTCTGGTCAAAAGAAGATAAGACATTGGTTATTTGAATTTAAATTGGATTCTAGAAAGAGATAAGGAAATATAGTTTTGATATTTGCAGCTTATCCAACTTGTGGGAATTAAAGTTGGCATTAATTCCGATTTGTTGAATTTGATGTACAATCCGAATTTGAAATTGAAAAGTGTTATTGGAGATCATATGGAAGATAGAGTCAATGGAGCTACGTGTCTTGCAAAGGAATGTGCAATCCGTTTGATTTGGTAATATATATATATATATATATATATGATGGTGTTTTTAAAAGTGGAATGATTGGTTTGGTTATTTTAGATTTGGATAAGAAGTTCTCCGTGTTTAATGAAGAATACGTGGAGATCAAGTGTTAACTTGTAATGAGGATAACTAATTCGGATTTAGAAATGTGCTTCGAATTAGAGATTGTGAAGATAACGTGAAGATATTTTAGAGCATGTCTAAGAGAGTGAATCATTGAGATAATAGAGAATTTATTTAGAGTGGATTTGAATGAGATTCCCTTGACTTTATTTAAAAGCTTTGTTTCATAGCATATGGAAGATGGATTTAATAGAATATCTCCAGAGGAAAAGTCTGTGAATTTGAGAGCTTATTACTGAGAAAATATTCAGAGAGACGTCTGTGAGTTTTTATGAGTTATTGAGATCGTCATTCGGGAGAGGGATTTGTTGCTTTCAGGAGGAAGCTTTGCCGGTCGAAGGGAGTTCGTTAGGTGAATAGAAGACGCATGGTGCACGTTAAACAATCACTGTGGAGATTCGTCACAGCGGCGTTATTGTCTAGGAGGGAGTCTTTAAGTGAATAAGTCCATCCGGTGTAGGTGTAGGTGTGTGCACCAAACTGCGATATTATATTATGTATTCTTTTACTTTTTGCACTTTATTCTGCTTGAGAAACTGAACGAAATTAATCTGAATCTTAATTAATCAAGCTGTGTTCGAAACAATAGTCTAACATCATCTGAAACACCAGATGTAACATCATATCTATCAAGAATATTGAAATAAATAATATTGCTTTCAAAGACATATGTATATACATATGCGTGTATTGCTTTCAAAGATATATGTATATACATGTGTGTATTGCTTTCAAAGATATATGTATATACCATGACTTTGCTTTTCGTTGTCTACGATGTTTTCTGCGGACAAGTAGTCGCGGGGAAGACTTTGAGGAAGCACTCTTTTGACGACAAGATGATTATTAGGAACCTAATAGTTAGTAATTATTTTTTAATAGTATTTTAGTAGTATAAATAAGGGTCTAGTGACTAATGAGGGGGAAAGATCAGATTTGTAAAGAGTGTCTAATGTTGTGCACTATTAGAGGTCGGAGGTCCTAAAAAACGCTCATTTATTATGTAATTTTTTATTTTTAATATTGTTAATGAAGTTTAAATTTTTGAGTTCCTAACAATGATGCAATTGTTTTCATTGAGGCACATGTTTCTGAGGAAACAACAACGATAAATCCAAGGAAAACACGAAAGAAAAGCAAGACCAACAGGAAGATCAGCTTGCCGTGAAGATTGACGGACTAAAAATTTTTGAGACCTTTGTTTTTTGACTCTAATACATAGGAATATCGAATGCCTCTTGGTCATTTGATTTTTCTCCGAAATTTTCTTTTCCTTTTTATTTTTTCCTTTTTTTTTGAATGGTTGGTCTTACTTCTAAAGGAGTCTCAAACATCTGAATTAATCCAATATATTCTTTTTTTTTTTTCCGAACTTTTTATCATTGCTGGTTTTGAAATAGTTTTTGCGACTCTGTTGAATATTGATGATGCTTTTTGATGTATTCTTGGTAATTTAGCATGCGCATAAGAACTTTTCGTATTAGAGTTCAATTAAGAAAAATCTTTACATTTAAAAAAAAAAAAAACTTGGGAGAAATCTTTTCGATTTAGTTTTCTCGAGTTTGTTTCATAAGACAACATGCGGCTGTAGCCTGTATCAACACTTTTAACAACAGAGACAATTTTCTTGTAGTGTTTTTTCTGCTGAAAGAACCAAAAACAACTAATTTTCAGTACTGTTTCTCTCACATACTACAAAAACTATGAATCCCCAATTAAAATATATACGATGAATCGCTATTATATACATACCATATGTACTTTTGAATTAAACTAGAGTTAATTATATTGGTGCACCCTAAACTTAAAGTTTTGACAAAAATAGCACCCTAAATTTTAAGATTTGTCGTAATTGTGGTCAATAACCAATGAGCCTTAATTAATTGACAGAAATTGTCAAAGATCCTAAACTTTTCGTCGGGTGACGAATTGGACCTGAACTTTATAAATTTTGGCATATGGACTCTGATTATCGTCCAATCAATTGATGTCGGTTCTTCATTGGGCTTTGTTGTCAGGGATTGTAAAGTTTAGCATCTAAAATACCAAAATTAAAATTTCAGGATGCAATAAATCATGATAAGTTTAAGATGATTGAATGCAATCTAGCTATTAAACTACCCAACTACTAAATACTATTTCCCAGAAAATATTGCAACACAACTCCTTTGTATTATACCTTAATTAACCATACCATGGTTTCCATATCACTTCACCATCTTCATTGTCACTGCAAGTTCAGCTTCCCCCTCTTCCTAATCTTTCTCGTCAATCTGCAAAGAGTAGTGTTGATGGTGAATTTTGATCAACAAGTAATTATTTCTCTCCAAGGACACTCGCGCTAATCTCTCCAAAATGATCGCAGATTAAGAGTTGAAAAACAGTAAAGAAGACAAGGGTTTATAGTGGTTCGGCTAAAAATCTTATGCCTACATCCACTTGTGTTTGCATTAATATGCGGTAGATTACAAATCCTGTAGAAATTCCGGTGATAATGTCTCTAAAAAATATAATGAGTTTCTTTGACTCTATTTATGTGTAACAATTAGTATCTTATGCTGTAATTAGCCTCCGACCATTTGAGGGATACTTAAATTGGTAGGTGGAGCAGTCTGCGTCGGTCATGTGATCTCTCTCCACATCCGGGTCTTTCAAACCGGGACCACCATTCAGTCGTACTCATTACTCAGCTCTCAGTTGGATCGCGCCTATTTAGCCCGTTGGATGCGATTCTCGGCGTCATTTGGGCGTCATTTGAAGTCCTTCAAACTGCTGCGTCGGGGACACCCCTTCTCCTCGGCGGCTAACATATCGCGACGGCGCTCACATTCCGGCGTTTTCAGGCTTTCCGCTCTCAGTTTCCCGAGCTTTTCGCAATTACCGGTAGGTTTCTCTCAAACTGTTGTTTTGTTTTTTTTTTGGTGTGAATCCCGCCATGACCACAAAAGAGGGTTAGAAATAAAAATGTGGCTCCTGGGGTGGGCTGTTTGGGCCCGGCCCTCTTTGTGGTATCCAACCGTCTGGGTTGAGTCGACCATATCGGGGTTGTCGTTCTGGGTAAAGGTCCCCTGCAGTAGCTTATCTCTCCGGGAGAATGATCGACCATTGGTTCTCATCTCGACAAGTTTTTGAGATCATGTAGGAAGGTTGGGGTCGAGGCTTTACGGGGAAGACCCTAGGAGTGGCAAATGCGGCGTCACGATTCGCTCCTCCGCCAAGTGGAAGGAAATAGGGGTGGTGCCTGAGGGGCATCCACTGAGGTGGAAGTTAATCTTGTGGGGACTCCCTTTGCTAGATGGCGGCGGGCGTTGATCACGCCCTCGGATACTCAGGCGGAGGCCCCATCATTGTTCTGGGGCACCACGATGTGCTATAACTCGGTCAGTTTGGGGCCCTTTCCATCTTTCGGGCCCTTGTGGAATTGTCCGGCTTCTTTGGGCCATGTCGGTCATGTATCACGCTGAAACCTAGCGTCGAGGAATTTTATCTTTATTATTCTCAGGCGTCTCCCCGTCCGGGTGACCGCGTGGCGCCAAACCACCAGTCCCCTATGAAGGAGACTACAGGTTGCAGGACCGTTCTTCTTCCTTGGTAGCAACTCATTACTCTGGCTCTCATCCCAGCCGTTGGATCGCGCCTATTCGGATGTGCCGTTGGATCGAGGCGATTCAAATTCGACGGTCGAGATTTGGCGTCATTTGAACTTGTCGTCCTTCAAACTGCTGCGTCCAGGCCTATAAACACCCCCTTCTATCGCATTTTTCCGGTTTACTTTCCCCTACATATGCTGATACTCTGTCAGATTTTTGCCAGAAACCGCCGTTGGTGACTTCGACAGCCGCTCACATTCCGCGTTTCAGGCTTTCCGCTCTCGGTTTCCCGAGCTTTTCGCAATTACCGGTAGGTTTCTCTCAACTTCACTGTTGTTGTTTTTTTTTTTGGTGTGAATCCGGTTCTCTTCTGTGTTCCTACATCACAAAAAGGGGTTAGAAATAAAAATGACTCGCATACCTCTCTAGGGTGGGCCTGTTTGGACGGCCCTGCTGTGGTATCAACCGTCTGGGTTGAGTCGACCATGTCGGGGTTGTCGTGCTTGTTTCTGGGTCCCAGAGGGCCCTGCAAGCTTTTCCCCCTTTTAGGTTTTGTTGGGTGACCCTTCTCCGGCCCAATGGGCGGATCGTGTATGGAACCGGAAAGCAGAGGAGGGAGGCCACTCTATAGATTTTTCTAATTGGGGGCAATTTAACGTCATTAATTTTTGATTGGCCTCTCGACCATTAGGTTCTCATTTCTCGACCTTCTTTTCTTGTTTTCGGATCTTGCTCTTCCGCCTTTAGGAAGGTTGGGGCTCGTGAGATAATTCGGTTTCTTACCTCTAGTCGACATGCATGCGATGTAAATTTTGGACCTCCAAAAAGATTCTTTTCCTCCCGGATACAAAATATCAGTCTTGACGTAGGGCTGAACAAAAACTATTTTTGATGGAGCATTGTCCTATGGATAGTTTCCTCCGCTCATAGTGAAGGAAGGGTACGCCGGGGGGTCGGCGTCGATAGCCCTTCCAATTCGGGCGATCTTCAGTTTTAATTTCCACTGAGGGGTGGAAGAATAAGCGGAGGTGTTAATTTTATAAAACTTTAGATACTTAATTGGACTCAAACTTAAATTAATCTTTAATTTCTAAATTAAACAACCGAAAAAAATAAGTTTAAATGGGGCAAACCGTTTTGAAGGGGCGTTTCTTAAACACGTCACTTTTGTATGCGATGAGAATTTTGGCACTCTTTTCGGGGACAGAAATTTCATTACCTCGAGTGGTCAAACTTCAAAATCAAATAGTTACTCAATTTTCGGCCGCCTTATCCCTTTAAATTAGGATAAGGAAGGAAGATATTTTTCCATTTGATATAGTTCAATTTTAATAGATCGACCCCTTAAATAATTCACTTCTTTATTTAAATAATAATTACCATTTATTCTCGGCGTAATTCTAAAACAAATTCTGGTAGAACAAGGGCGCTTGAGGGACTAATCCTATAATTCTGACTCCAATAAAATTAATTAATCAACACTTTAATTAATTAATTAATTTATAATTCCGCCACTATAAACGAATGACCGTTTACACTCGGTCACTTAGTTTGGGATAGATTCGGTGCCTTTCCATCTTTTCGTGAAGGCCCTCTCAACCTTTATAGGATTTCTCTGCCCGGGCCTGTCCCAAACTGCTGGGCGTAATAAACTCCATGGTCATCCTGTGGAGGAAGTCCATAATCGGGATGATCTCACGCCTCGACCTAAGCGTCGAGGAATTTTTAGAAAATTCTTAAATTATTCCCAGGCGTCTCCCGTCAACCGGGTTTCATACAATTATTTTTACCATAAAATGAGGCGAACACCAAGGCCAAACCACCTGTCCCCTATCGTCGTCGAGAAGACTACGAGGTTGCCAACTTGGGTGGAAGCCGCGGTTCTTCTTCCTTGGTGGCAACTTTAACCATCATCCTCAATTTTCGACCTCGGGCGTACCAGGGCCATGACGCAGAGTGTTTTTAACAATCTTGTAGGTTCACCTGTAATTTATCCCTTTCTATCGTCCATTTGATGGATGTCGATCTCACATACTTAAGTGTCTTTGTGCGAGGTGAGGTTGTGGACCGGCGAAGCTCTCGACAGCCTAGACAAAGCTTGGACACGTCGAGCATATCCTTCCTCCATAAATAATTCATAATTAGAGGGGTAGAAGATGAATAACATGCCTGAAGGCAAATCTTTATCCTTGAGTACCATTGACCTAATGGATAGTTTTAAATTCACAGCCCTTAATCCGAATAATCTTGATCCAAGAGGCTGCTCTTTCAAGAAGGAATGGATTCCATCTCTATAATAACATTCCATTACCTATTTCATTATGTCTCCAAAATACAAGGAATAGGATTCAGGGGTCTGTCCCATGGTAAATCAAAGACATAAATCCATAAATGGGAGTTTGTTAAGAACTTCGTGATTAAGTGCTTCAGTGATATTGATATACCAATTATAATATCTTAGGATTATTAGTTATTGTGTTCTGCGTCCATGTTCCACATAATCTCATTATGCGAAATACACTCATTCAATATTCGCCATATTCTAATGCAATCTCCATTCTAAATGGGTTGATAATGTTTTAATTAAAGATTCCGAACTTTAATTAAATTCATTATTGAGATGATTATTATCCTTAAACATTATCCCTAACACTTATGTGCCATGAGGTTACATAAATAATCAAGGAATTTTATTTGATATTCATAAAATATTCATAAATATATGCACATAAAATGATGAATAAACTATTTTATTAAATAAATAATAAATATCCTTTTTACATCTCATGCAGCATTAGGAACCCAATAATCTCCCACTTGTCCTAAAGCGGAGGTCATTGTCTCTAATCGTCAAATACCATTGTCATCAAATACATTCCCGGCAATGTCCTTTGGTGAACGGGGCCAAGTTGGTCGAGGAACCTTGAACCGGGCCTCTATCCACAATGTGGCCGATCAGTGATATTTCCTTTCTATATGTCTTTAAACTCTTACCTAGGTTCTTTTTTGACCTTCTCCATACCCGATCGTTGACAAAGGATTTAAGGAGGAACAATTTCAGGGCTAAGAACTTCCCTCGTTCTCCTAATGTAGGGGCCCAATGATCTAATCATGGTGCGACTATCCCTTTTTTGCTTACGGCCACACCATTACTCCATGGTAAGATAAACCTTCTTGACCCCATGTTCCTGGTGATGGACGTTCGCGACCTTGTCTATTTGAGCTTGTGTGATATTATTTAAATAATTCTCGCCTTTCCGAACTCTCCTAAATATTGATTTCACTGCCAATCCAGGCCATCTACTCACACTTCAACCCGGACTCGGGAGAAGTTCACGAAGATGG
Organism: Morus alba; assembly: GCA_012066045.3. Classification (NCBI taxonomy): domain Eukaryota; kingdom Viridiplantae; phylum Streptophyta; class Magnoliopsida; order Rosales; family Moraceae; genus Morus; species Morus alba. Next base: position 12,308,240 of record CP050235.2, read on the forward strand.
GCACTTCTCCCCTTTCGACCGCCACATATGTAGCGTTCTATCATCCGCCAGATTTCGTAAGTCGTATTCCTTCATTCTTTGTTTGTTTTGTTTTTGTGGTCGATCGTCTCCTTTTGTTAGGTGCGTGTTTACCATGGACTAATATTTTCCTCTTTTTCTTGAAAGTCATTGGCTCTCTGGAGGCCACGCTCCTAAACCGTCGTGGAGGTCGCTGCCCTTACGGAGAAGCATCACCATAAACGCCGTCGAGGGCTAATCAAGAGGAGATTCTTTCCTCAACTTGGGGATCCTTGAGATGAGCTCCGTCGTCGCTCGAGCTAGAGAAGACCAAGGTGAAGTCCTTGGAAGAGGCAATAGCCAGGGAAAAAAGAATCGACAACATGTTAATTTTCAATAAAAAGAAGGATGCTCGAATTTTAAAGTCGACCATTCAATTTACCAGTCTTAAGTTCCGGCCTTGTAAATCGACGATTTCCAAGCAAAAGAGGAAGTCAATTTAGGAGGCAGTGGTCGAGGAGTTTATCTAAGGATCTGAGGAATACCATCTAAATCTTAATCGATTCTCTTATTGCATCCTTCAAGGCATTTGTCCAAACAGGATATCAAATGTCTATAAAAGGAGCTTCCTTTATCTCACGGTAAATTTGTGGGTATCCTCAAAATTCACAGTCCTCGGTTTGACCTTAATTTGCAACAATTATTTTGTTTTCCCACATCTCTTGGTTTTAAATCTAATGTAAACAATTTAGGACTCCAGAAATTTGGGGGGTGAGGTATTTAATTTAGATGGAACTTTAGATTCGCAAATGGGTTAATTATGCAATTTAAATCAATTTAACATATTAAAAAGAAACTCAACATTGACATTATCATAATAATTAAAATAAATAATTATCTTTGGCGGCCATTATGGCGTTATAAAGGGGTGGACAAATTATATAGTCACACCTTTTTCATGCATGGAAGAATTCGGCATAAAATTAAATATATGGATTCAACATTAAGATGGATTTGGTTTATCCATGGAAAAATTGTTTACAACTCAATAAAATCGAATTTCTTTTTCCAAAATTTATTCCTCGGGACATTGATTCTCGAATCTTCGCCAATAAATTTTGAGAATCATTCTCGAGTTGGACTTACCTTCCTTGGGATGAAATTTATTTATACCACGGTGAGCTTTTTTCAGAACTTTAGCTTTATGGTCATTTTGTCCAATCAAATTCATTAATCGGATAACTTTTCCTTTTGTTTCATCTGGAAAAAAATCCTTTGGGGGCTTCTGGGTGGATTTAATTTGACCAAGTCTAAGATGTGGCCATAAATATGACCAAGGTGAAGAATTTTTGAATTTTTATTCTTAGGTTCGGGAGGATTGGAGTCTGGGGCGCTGGACAAAATTCATAAAGGCCACTCATCCATAAGATTTTAAACTTTTTTTCAAATATCAAATTCATTTTTTTAAATTAAAATTAAAAGCATTCGAACAAATTAAATTATTCTTAATGCCGAGATTAAATTAAAATTTCAAAAATTAACAAAATTTATATCCTAAACATTATCCTCTGGAACCATATAAGGTGAGACATCAAAAATAATTGACTTTAATTAAATAAAATTCAAACATCAAATTATGCAATTTTTATTTATACACATATGCATTTCTCTGCCTGTTTCCTTTCTATCTCGGTTAATGCATGTTGATGAATGCCTTAGAAAAATTTATTTGTTGAACATGCTTTAGCTAGGCTTACCATGCTCTTCCGCCTTTAGAGGCTTCCGGTAGACTTTAGCCTTGTCTTTACTACCCCCTCGTCGAAGATAGTCGAGACATATCTTCGACGCCGAGTTAGTGAATCCGCAATAGTCGACATGCATAGATGGATAATAGTCGAGCGTGACACTCCATAAAGATTCTAAAAAGGTTTGAACTTTTATTCTCGTATACAAAATATCGACCCCCTAGTCTTGTAGAGGTATACAAAATTCGAACAAAAAATTATCTAAGTGTTGAAGTTACATTAAAGTCGGGCGGTACTTTACTATGGATAGTAGAGCTTCAACTGGTCGGCATTCCAAGTGTGCTTGATGAAAATGTTTTAAGATTGTCAAAAATTGTCCTACAATTTTCCATTTATCTCATATTTAAAGAGAAGAAGTCAAACTTCAAAATAGGATCAAATCCTTATCTCCAATTTTGAATTTGGAACAAAAAATCCCTTCCCTTATCCCTTATTATTTGGCCACCCTAGGGTTTTATCCCTTTGTGTGTGGCACCTAAATAAGATAAGGAAGGAAGATATTTTATCCATTATCCAGTAGTTCAATTTTTAATTGATTCAAATTGAATTCAAAGTCAAATTTAAGTCACTTAAATAAATTTGAATTCTAAATTAAACAACTTATCAAATAAGTTTAAATGGATAAATCTAGATATGTTCAAATTCAAATTTAAATAATCTCATTATTTAAATAATAATTAATTCTCAATTAATTATTCTTGAGTATTTAATTTTAGAATTCGTAATTCTAAAATTCCCATTTTGCCCTTTGTGTCCTGGTAGAATTACAAGGACGACGCGGGGACTAATGGACCTATAATTACGAGCTCCAATAAAATTAATAATTAATTAAACACTTTAATTAATTAATTAATTCTATTAATTCCAATAGTTACTCCACTATAAACTTGGAATTGCACTCTCGGAATTATAGACATTAATTACTTCTAAACCGTGAAGTGTCCATTTGATATAGTCATTGCATATAGATCGATCCTCCATAAATAATTCATAATTAGAGATTAGAATCCGTTAACCTCTCTAATTACATCTTTATCCTTGAGTACCATTGATTACCATAAATAGTGATTTAAAACAAATTCATAATGGATAGTGATTCATAAAACAAAGAACCATTGATTCTCTCTTGACTAATCCAAATTATGAATCAACACAAGAGAATTATTTATCAAGAGAATTATTTATCTCTCTCTCTCAAGAAGGAATGGATTCCATCTCGTATAATAACATTCCCAGCTACCTATTTCATTATGTCTCCAAAATACAAGGAATAGGATTCAGGGTCTCGAATCCGCATCGAGTAAATCAAAAGACATAAATCCATAAATAGGAGTTTGTTAAGAACTCGGGATTAAGATCATTGCAGATATGACCATCGGTGACTCAATTAGAATTTCTATGCTTAACGGAAATTATTAGAAATTCATATTGTGTGTGCGTCCATGTTCCACATAATCTCATTTCACGTAAATACACTCATTCAATATCTCGCCATATTAATGTCATGGATAACACTGTTCCATTCTAAATGGGAATGACATGTATTAATAATGTTTTAATTAAAGATTCGAACTTTAATTAAATTCATTATGAATTACTTTAATTTTGATTATTATCCTTAAACATTATCCTCTTGTATATAACACTTATATACCATGTTTAAGGTTACATAAATAATCAAGGAATTTTATTTGATATTCATAAAATATTCATAAATATATGCACATAAAATGATGAATAAACTATTTTATTAAATAAATAATAAATATCATTTTACATCTCATGCTTTCAGGACACTATTCCCAACAGTTACTACTCGCAAGACAAGGTCTCCCACCTTGAATTGCTTGTGTTTGACCCTCTTGTTGTAATACCTGGCCGTCCTAGCCTGATAGGAGGCGAGCCTTAGTTGGGCATAAATGCGCGCGTTTTCCTCAAGGAGGTCGAGCTCTAGGCCTATTCGCCGCCGACGTTACGCTGTTCGTCATACTTCACTACTCTGTCGTGGGAATTGATACCTCGACCGGAAGGACTGCTTTCATTCCGTAGGCCATCGAGAACGGTGTCTCGCCTGTGGTTCATTCGGTGGCCATCCGGTATGCCGATACCTCGCCGGCGGGGTGTCCCATCGGTCGTCCGCATGCCGATAAGACCTTTTCCCATTTTCCTTGTAGTCGAGTCGACGCTCAAACAAATCTGATAATTTTGTTGACCGCCTCGACCTGTCCATTAGACCGAGGATACACGATGGAGGAGAAGTTTTTATGGATACCTAACAACTCACAAAATCGGGTTGGTGTTGTCATTATTAAACTGCTTTCTGCTATCCGACACGAGAGAATGTGGGACACCAAACCGATGCACTATGTTGTTCCATATGAAATTAGTGCACTTCTCCTCGGATATCGCCGTTAATGGCTCACCGACCCACTTCAGAAAGTAGTCGACCGCCACAATCGAATCACCACCGGGGTCTTGTGTAATGGTCCAACTTGTCGATTCCCATTTGGCAAATGGGTCAAGGCGAGAATGGTCCAATGAGGTCGAGGGATGGGAGCATATTTGGCAACTCTGGCCAAGGTACTCGGGACAGGATGTCAAAGGAGTAAGCCAGGGCCCACCCGCGTGATTGCCATACCCCGTCATGGGCCTTGTGTAATGGTCAATGTCCTCGATTCCCCATTTGGCAAATGGCCAAAGCGAGACTATGGATGTCAAATCGATAGTCTTCCCGTCGTGCATGGGAGCATACCTTTGGCAACTCCTCATTTTTAAGCGCCTCGGAGTCTATCATCTGGTTGTTCGCCCGTACCCAAGTATTTTATAAGCCAGGGTCCTTCCAGCTCGGCTGGCTGTTTTAGTCATAGGACTTCTGGATTCTCCACCACCGGAGCGTCCTTTCAACACCTCACGGTGCTAACAGTAGCTCTGCGTCCTTGAGGTGGCCAGCTTCATGCGGGAGTTCGGCGTCAAGCTATTTTATGATTGGGTCCTGTTTGTATATATCTTGCCGGGTGCTTTCCTAACGGATTCTCCTTTTGGCCTTCTTGAGACACCTCCATCTTCTTGTCCCTTGTTTTAGTCCTTAACCTTTCTTGGTTCACGATTAATTTTGGCGGATAAAATTTGTTTCTCCTCCTTTTTTTGTTAATCGTAATTCATTTTTTAATTTTTGGGTGCCAATGATTAATCCTTTCAATTTCATAAAAAGTTGTTTTCGAACTTTTATGGTCAATTTTAGGGACCAAATTTCTTAGGGACCTTGAAAAATTAATAAATGCCATCCCGGTGGCTCTCATATTTTCACCATTTATCTCATATTTATTTTGGAGAAAAAAATAATCAATCATAGGATGATTATATGCCATGAGTTTGGAACAAAATTCTTCATCTTATGTCTTTCATCCTTAAGGCTTTATCCCTTTGTGAAGGGTGTAAACAACTAAGGAAGATTATTTTATCGGATACTCCATAGTTCAATTTTAATTGATCCGGGTTAATAACGCTCAATTTGGGAGTCAAACTTAAATAAATTGTTGGCCTTGATTCATCAAAACTCCGATTTTGGATGCGATTAAATTGGAGTTCGAGTCCCTATTCCTCCGACTACTCACCATGAAACCTAGGAATTTTCCCGACTTAACCCCAAATGCACATTTTAGGGGGTTCAGCTTCATCCTGTACTTCCGGAGTACGTCGAACATCGCCTTGAGGTCCGCCACGTGGTCGCTAGACCCCCTGCTGTTAACCAGCATATCATCCACGTATACTTCCATGGTCCTACCTATCTGGTCTGCGAACATCTTGTTAACCAGGCATTGATATGTTGCTCCCGCGTTATTAAGGCCGAAGGGCATGACCTTATAATAAAGACAGCCCCTCGCCGGTGATGAACGACGGTGCTCTTCGTCATGTTGGAACATTGGTATCCGGGTTGTAGCCGAGTAGGCATCCATGAAGCTAAGCGGCTCATGCCCGGCGGTAGCATCGACCACCGGTCTATCATTGGAAGTGGAAAGTCATCCTTTGGACATGCCTTATTAAAGTCCCTGAAGTCGACGCATGTCCGCCATTTCCCATTGGGTTTTCGCACCAAGACGGGGTTTGACACCCACTCGGGGTATAGAACCTCCCGGATGAAGTTGTTCTTAATTAGTTTGTCGACCTCTTCCCGTAGAGCAGCGTACCTCTCGGCATTCATCGGTCGACGTTTTTGCCTCTTTGGGGGGTGTTTTTCATCTATATTGAGCTGTGGCTCATCACATCAGGGCTGATCCCCTCCATGTCCTCGTGGGTCCAGGCAAAGATGTCGAGGTTGTCTTTGAGAAACGTGACCAGCTCCTCTTGGGCCTTCTCCCCAAGTTCCGAGCCAATCCTCAATTTTCTCGTCGGTTCTATCGTACCGACAGGAATCTCGATCAGCTCCTCGACTGGCCCGGTCCCCGTTTCTTCTTCTGTGAGTCGTGGGTCCAAGTCGGTCTCATCAGTGCTCGTAGAGACCATCCTCATTTCCCGTCTTGTTTAGGTCGGCTCGGCGTAGTGACGAATCATTTCGGAATAGGTAATCCTTGACTCATATTGGTTTCCGCGAACCTTTCCTACCCCACTGGGGGTAGGGAACTTAATGAGCTGGTGATAGATCGACGTGACAGCCCTCAGTGACCTCAACGTCGGTCGACCGATGACGGCATTGTATTGGTCGCCTCCCTTCATTACCAGGAACCGTGACATTACGGTTGAGGTATGTGGTCGGTCCCCAATTGTCATTGGCAATTCTATCATTCCCTCGGGGATTACACAATCTCCCGTGAAGCCATATAGCGGCTGTGGGCTATTCTGCAGCCTCGTCTGTGAGATTCCCATTTTGTCGAGGCAATCGGCGTACAAAATGTCCACCGAGCTGCCATTGTCGATGAGGATGCGATGGCGTGTGGTTTGCCAATCATAGCTTCCACTAGCAGGAGGCGTCGCTCTGCGGAGAAAATGGACCCGTTCGCGTGCGCTTCCGAGAGAATGTTATCTCGGCATCTTCGAACCTCATGACCTTTGATTCCCTACCGAAACGGTCAAAACCCTCGGTTGAACCTTTCCTTGGCCTCTCTTGCGCTCTTTCTTTCGACGAGAGGCGCCCGAGGTATGGACCGCCGAGATAGTCCCTGATCATGCCGACGGGTTCTGATGGTTCTGCCTCGCCCTCCTCGCGATCACATTTTTCTATCATGGTTGGCGGCTCGTTGGTCGGCTCTTGTACTCACCGAAGCCTCCCATCGCGGATTAACTCTCGATCTAAGTCTTTGAGGTCGAAACACTCACCGTTGTGTGTCCGCTCTCGCCGTGGAAACCGGCGGTATTTGTTCTGGTTTCTTTTGCTGGGCTAGATTTCAACGGCGTGGGGCGGGCGCCTTTTGAAGGTGGCGATTTCATGGTAGACGCGTCCAATCCCCATTGTTAGTGGGGTGTAGGCGTCATGCTTTGTGGCTTTGTCCGCTTGGTGGCACCCTGCCACATCGAGGTGTTGCCACCTTTATTGCCGGGGTCAAGTTATACCTGGCTCGCCTGCACCTGAGGGGTTTCTCGGGCGCTTCTTCCTTCCCGTTCCTTTGCTTGATTGTCTCTTCTTCTTCTTTGGTGGGGACCACCACTTTGCTCTTTAAGGCCCTTTTAGCCTCTTCGCGTTAATGAATCCCTCGGGCTCTAGCCGGGGAACTCTTGGTAGGTTTGCGGTGGCCTCCGGTCAAGGTCGGGTCTTGTCGGGATATCCTTTTCATACTCGATAAGGCTCCCATCGGGGCCACCTCATCGAGAGATTCCTTGATGGCGGCCACCGCTCTCCCGAACCGAGCTATCCAATCCTTGGGGACTCATTTGGTCCCTGGTACACTCTTGAGAGATTCGCCCGGGGATATACTTCTTCACACCTATGAACTGGGTCGGGAAGGCGTTCTTGAGATCATCCCAGCTTGTTATGGAGTTAGGCTTTAGGGACCTAAACCATCTCGAAAGCAGTAGTCCGAGAGGTGGTTCTGAATCGTGCACATGACCTCTTCGGGATATCCATGAAGGACCATGTGTCCCGTATAGACCTCCGGTGATCGTCGTGGCCCGCTCCTTCGTCGTAAATGCGAGGAGGGATGGGAGAGGCTTGTATTAATCGGGGAGGTGGAACCCGAATAATGTTTTTACGTGAAGGGTGAGTCGTGAGAGGTATACATCTTGGCGTCGGCGTTTACCGCCTCTGCGACTTTTCCTACAACTTGCTCAAGTTGTTCGGCAAACTCCTATCTGTCTCTCCATTTTGGCCATTTTCTCGGCCAGGGCTTTGTTCTCGGCAGCTAGCTCTTCCATTCGGGACTGCTGCGCGCCCGTTCACGCCGAGCTTTTAACCGTTCTCTTAGATCGTCCCCGTGAACGGATGAGGACTCTACCGGGGCATCGTCCTTTCTCCCTGGGACCTCCTGCGCTTGAGGAGGCATCCCTCGACCGTTTTCTGCCTCAGCCACTGCCCTTTCTTGAGCTCTCCGCCTCGCGGCCCGCTGTCTGCTTCCCGGGGACTGTTCGACTGGCGGGCGGGGGATTATTATTTTGTGTCGCCGACCCCTCGACGTCACCACGTTGGTTACCAGCTGTCTGGTTCCCCACAGCGGCATTCACCGGGTTCATCGGCGCGTCCTCTAGGGGTGGCATTGAAACTAGCCTCTGCTCCTGCCCGGCGAGGGTCGTGGCCATCCTCTCTAGGACGGCTGTAAGCGTTTCCACTTGCTGTTGAAGCAGGTCGAGGCGATCTGGGGGGTTCCCCTCGGCCTGTGGCCGAGCCCTATTGTTAGGTCGTGCCCTGACAGGTTCCGGGCCACCGTTTGGTGGGTCCGTCTGGTTTCCCCCCCTTTGGGTCGAGGCCTGGCCTTCTTGGCCTTTCTGAGTGGCCGTCATGCTGCGGGTCTTCCTTGGAGCATGTTTATTGCTGGATTGATTCTGGGTTTCTGAGGCCCTCCTTCTAGCGCCAATTGTTGATGGTGAATTTTGATCAACAAGTAATTATTTCTCTCCAAGGACACTCGCGCTAATCTCTCCAAAATGATCGCAGATTAAGAGTTGAAAAACAGTAAAGAAGACAAGGGTTTATAGTGGTTCAGCTAAAAATCTTATGCCTACATCCACTTGTGTTTGCATTAATATGCGGTAGATTACAAATCCTGTAGAAATTCCGGTGATAATGTCTCTAAAAAATATAATGAGTTTCTTTGACTCTATTTATAGGCGTACATACGAGAGAACCCCACATGTATCCCGAGGTAGTCAGCTTTTTCCCTTAAAATGGGGATTTGGCGGTTCGGATATCCGCTCGTCGGTGCCTCGGTCGGACAACCCTTTGCCCACCCAATGTCCGAGCCTCGACCCGGACGGGGTGGTAGGTGAACAAAGTCGTCTTCCCAGTCGGCCACAGAGTTGACTTTGGCGATGCCTCGGCGTCGACTCAGAGGCACATGGACACTTCCTCGACGCATATCCGCATACATTACCTCTCGGCGTGCAAAGGGCCCTTCTGACACGTGGCTCCTTCGGCGGCACTGAACGCTCCTCGGTAAGGAGTCCTTCGGCGCTTATCTCCAGCGGGACGGTCGATAGCTCGACCGTGGTGTAACAAGTAGTTATATAATTTGTTGGCATGATTTGGTCGGAACGTGAAGCCCATAAAAGCATAGAAAGCAAGCGTGACAAGCTCCGAAACAACGATGGTGATCCAAAAATACTTGTACGAGATCATGATCATCGTACTATCCCATGCAAACAGCACAGCACGAGTTAAGAAAACGTACAATTTAACCACAGCGAAGTACTCCTTCGACCTTTCCGATAATTTCGGCAAATTGATCATGATGATCACTTCTTGTGATCGCATGTCCTTTAGTGACCAGTCGTTTATGATGAGCCATGTGAAGCAACAAACCAAGTCGGCGACCAAAAAAACTACCTTCCAAGTAAACCGGTCGTCTCCGAAAGGTCCCGTCTCGTCGACGAAGACTTTAACGATGTTTCGGATGATATGAAGAGGAATAATGATGAAAAACACCATCAACTTGTGCTTTTCCGGCAAGGAAAAAGGTCTTAAGAATGTCCATGGTTCGGCTGTGCTAATCAACACGGTTAAGATGAACACAATGCTTTCTGTTAAGGATCTGAGAGCATAGAAAACAACCTTAAAACGGTCTACGAGGAAACCGTGGAGTCTCATGTGTGAAAACTTCTCTGCCTCACAAAACAGGTTTATTGCCTTAAGGATTAGCACAACGAGGATGAAGAAATGGACGCGAAAAACGGCATGTCGTTTCTTGTTGATCAGCAAGAGATGAGTCCAGAGCAAGGTTAGAGCGAAATAGGCCAAGAAGAAGAGGAACAAGAATCTAGGGAGAGGTTTTTCCCTGGCTGACAGATAGTTGCGGCGGCCAAAGTCTCCGTGTTCAACCAGATTGAACATTTCCAATTTGACGTCCATGGAGATCTTCATCCCTTGAATGCAGTTCGCAAGGAGAAGAGTGTAGCGCTCATCCTCATCGACCGACATAAACATGGTAGTTCCACTTCTGCCCACTTCGAGTAATCGGAAGGTGAGGGGTGACTTAACTATGTTTGAATGGAGCGGGCACTCGATCACGCGGTTATCTAACTGCTGGAGAAGGCGGGTCAAGGATTGCCGGGGGCAGAGGAAGAAGCCTACATGGTAGAGGTCCGGGTGCAGATGATTGTAAGGAGAGGAGTGGGAGAAGTGAGAGAGGATTAGCTCGAGGCCACCTGGCGAAGTGAAGCCAAACTCATCTAAGGGGATTATAGGCCTGGCGTCATCTTGAAAGTGGAAAATGCGGGACTCAGAGAAGCAAAGAGGCGGAACCATGGATAGCCAGATGATGAGGAGGATGGAAAAGGGAGTGGAGGAGGCCATGGTTTACTTTCCTTGGAGAAACTTCACTCAGGACTTTTTAATTTTTATGACCAGGATGAGAACAGGAAGGATAGTCGGACAAAAAGTAGTATTCGTGTGAATGAATAATGTTAGGGACGCCAATTCTAATATAAATTTTTTATACTAACTTTCAATGTTCATTCTTCTATTGAAAGTAGTTCAAATTTTTTTTTTAAATCAATTGATAATAAAAATTAAAAAATTATATTTGCCAATTAAAAGGGGAGTCTTTCCTCATAGTGCAGATGAATTCAAAGGCCAGCGAGAACAGAATACGACAATGATACTACATCGACAACTTCGTCGCTAGATAACAATGATACTACATCGACAACTTCGTTGCTAGATAACAATGATACTACATCGACAACTTCGTTGCTAGATAACACCTAGAATCAGTATAGTAGCTACATAATTTGCAGCAAATTCTATTGCCGAACATATTATGGGCATTGCGTGTTTGTAAGCATCAAATTTTATCTACATGAATTTCTTTAAAAGAAATATATCCAAATGAAAAGAAATAAAAAGAAACTGTGTACTTATGATGCATTCTGATGAAAGTTAAATAATTACGAGACAATTTTGGATACCCCTCTCCAAACTAATTTAAATAATGGTATCCAATTTTTATATGTTAACCAAGTACTTCACGTCCATTGCGAGAAAAATAAGCATACGATAATATATCCATAAGAAATCTATCTAACACTAATTTTGCACACGAAGTTATTGGCAACAAATAAGCTCCTGGTTGGAATCAGATGTAGGCAACTTATGCACAATTCTTGTTTTAGGATAACCAAATCCAGGCCGAAAAGTGAACAGGCCATTATTTTCTTTAAGGCTTCAACATCAACTAACTTGTAAATTATTTACTAGGGGTGTAAGTTTTCGGTCTGAACCCGCAAAACCCGGCCGACCCGACCCGACATTTTTTGGGGGTGCCAACCCGTACTATGTGGGTTGGGCATGCTTGAACCCTCAATGCCCGACCTGGCCGTGTAAGTTTTGCCCTACCCTAATGTAATGAAGCTTAGCTGTCCCTCGTCCTCACTCGGTCACTCCTCCTTCGCCTCTCAATCCTCACCTCCTCGCCTCTCGAGTCTCGCCTCCCTCCTCTCCTCTCGTGTCTCGTCTCTCGCCTCTCGCTTCTCGCCTCACGCACGCCTCGCCAGCTCGCCTCGCCTCCTCCTTCACTGTAAATCCCTCATCCCTAAATTACTCGCATTCTCCTCCAGTCCTCATTCTCCGTTCCTCTTCTTCTTCTCAGTCTCTCACCGTTCATTGTCGTTCCTCAAAGCTCACACTCGCCGTTCCTCACCGTTCATCGTAAGTTCCTCTTTTTCTTCAAGGGTTTTTTTTTTTTTTTTTGAATCAAGCAAACCAAATGTCAATGGGTTTGTGAAATTTAAATCTTTTTGTTGAAATTTATTACTTTGTGTTGGGTTCTGTTTTTTTTTTTTTTTGTTTTCTGTTTTTGATTGTCTGGTTTTGTTTATGCTTGTTTGTTTCTGCTCGTGAGTGGAATCTTTTTGTTTTTGCTTGTTTGTTTCCAGCCGAGGAAGAAGAGTGAAGACTTTGAAGATTTTAGTTTTTGATTTGGAATTCAGGAAGAGTGAGCAATTGAAAACAGAAAGGTTAGAATAACTTTCTTGAGTTTGCCATGTGTTGCCTGCTTTCTTCAATGTGCGAGAACATTGTATTTCTTCAATACTTTTTGTAAGAGAACGGTTTGGAATTCATGTGTTGCTTGCTTTCTTCAATGTTGAACCTTTTTTTTTTTTTTTTTTATTTCTTCTTGTAGTTAATTTGGTAGAATCCCATGCGGTTCTCTGTGGATTGAGAGGAATAAACGGATTTTTAATTATACTAAGGAAGATAGTGTGGATCTTTGGGAAAGTATTAAACTTTGGGTAGCATTATATATATATATATATATATATATATATATATATATATATAAGCATGATTTTTGAAGATAGGCTGACATTGTAGGGTCTTGTAAGTTTTTGGAAGATAGGCTGACATTTTATTTCCTTTGTTTTGCGTTTATGAGGACTCCCTTGTCCTCTTCATGTTTACCCGTGATTTTTGAAATTAATGAAGCTAGAATTACAATAAGCAGATATCATATTACAATATGGCCACTAGAATTGTTCGTTTCATCGCTTGCAAACCGAACAAAGTATGTGTGTATGCATATTCTTATTCGTTAGATTATTGGCTTTTTATATGTGATATGTTGACTTTTCACTAGACGTTGAAAATGTGATATGTTATCTATTTTTTAAGTTAATTTGCGTGCTAGATGAAAAAATTTATCATTCACTCGACAAAAACTTCTGAAAGCACTTGCAAATCCTTTGCTGAAACAGAAAGTGTCTCTATGCCTAAAGAGCCCATTACCTTACCCACTCTCACACCTAACCCTACCCCTATACCTAATTTGGGCACTAAAATTGAAAACGAAAAAGAGGAGGGAGATAGTAAAAAGAGAAAGAATTCACAAAAAAAAAGTCTCCTGTTTAGGATTATTTCAAAATCATAGAGGGTGGAGATCCAAATGAGCCTAGGTGTAAGTGTATTTATTGTGGGGTAACATATGTGTGTGATAGTAGGAGACACGGTACCAGTAGTATGAAGGTTCACATAGAAAAGCAATGCAAAAAATACCCATATAGGAACCAAGACAAAAAGTAAAAAACTCTGAGTTTCCAAACAAACACTGAAACTAGGAGTAGTCTTGTTGCTATAGGCTTTAACAAGGAGCATTGCAGAAAAGCGTTAGCAAAAATGGTGATTGTAGATGAGCTTTCATTTAGGTTTGTTGAAGGTGAAGGATTTAAGAATTTTTGTCAAGTGATGCAGCCTAGGTTCTCTATCCCCTCTCGTGTTACGATTGCTAAGGACATTTACTAACTTTTTTTGGAAGAGAGGAAGAAACTAAGGGCTGAATTTAGTAAGGGCAGTCAAAGGATTTGCTTAACAACTGATTGTTGGATATCCGTGCAAAATATTAATTATTTGTATCTAACTACACACTACGTTGATAGTGAGTAGACTTTGCAAAAAAAGATTATAAACTTTTGTCAAATTTCAAGTCACAAGGGAGAGAGTGTTGGTAAAGTCATTGAGTCATGTTTGCATGTTTGGGGTATTGAGAGAGTCTTTACTATGACTATTGATAATGCCTTCTCAAATGACTCCATGATTACCTACTTAAGAATGAAGATTAAGGGGTGGAAAGGGGTTGTTTTAGGTGGGCAATTTCTTCATGTTAGGTGTTGTGCCCATATAGTGAACTTGATTGTCAATGAAGGTTTAAAAGACCTACATGATTCCATGGCTGCCATTCGTAACACTGTGAGGTATGTGTGGTCTTCTCCGGCTAGGTGAAATTCGAGTCATGTGTGGAGCGAGAGAAAATTGAATACAAAGGTCTCGTATGCTTAGATGTCCGTACTAGATGGAACTCCACCTATATGATGTTAGATGCAGTCATTAAGTTTCAAAAGGCTTTTGAAAGATATGAAGAGGAAGATGACACATTTATGTCTTATTTTTGGGAAGATGAGGGGGGAAGCGGAAGATTAGGCCGCCACTTGACGATGATTGGAAGAATGTTAAGGTGTTTGTGAAATTTCTGAAGACTTTTTATGATATAACTTTGAAGTTTAGTACCACTTTGAATGTCACTTCAAATTTTTACTTTCATGAGTTGTGTGAGATGCAAAACCAGTTATCTGAATTAAGCAAACAAGAGGATTCAATGCTTTCATCCATGACTGTGAGTATGAAAAAAAAGGTATGACAAGTATTGCGGGAGTGTTGAGAATATAAATTGTCTTTTCTTTGTAGCTGTTGTACTTGATCCTAGGTACAAAATGGATTATTTGACATATTGTTTCTCTATACTGTATGATTCTTCCACTTCTGAAACATTAGCAAAGAATGTGAAGGATACTATGTACCGACTGCATGAGGTTTATAGTAAGGACAAAAGTGAATTTGTGGCTAATGCAAGTAGTGGGGTGGCTAATGCAAGTAGTGGGGAGGCGGCAACAACAAGTACAACAGAGGCAAAAACAACTCCAGAAGGAAAAAGGTGTTTGTGGAGCTCATTCGTTAAGAAAATGAAGAAGAAGAATGTCAATGAGTACAAAAATGATGTAGACAGATACTTGACAGACCCTATGGAAGATCCAACTTGGTAAAATTTTGATGTTTTAGAATAGTGGAAGAATAATGCAACTAATTACAAGGCTCTCTCACTAATTGTAAGAGACATTCTTACCATTCTTGTTTCAACAGTAACTTCAGAATCTGTTTTTAATACCGGAGGCCGCATCCTCGATCCCTTTAGGAGTTCATTGAGCCCCAAGATGGTAGAGGGATTGATTTGTACACAAAATTGACTGCGTAGTCGTGAGCACATCGGCCTTATTGACTTGAAAGAATTTAATGAATATGAAGATATTGAGTCAGGTAATCTTTTTACGTTTTACTTTTTATTTTATTTTATTTCATCTCTTTGTTGTTTATTTTGTTGTTCTAAACTTGATTCTGATGATTTTTTTGTTATGTTTTCTTCTCAAGATTTGTCAAATTCTGTTGCAACACATGAGGGGCAAATTAGGAATGAAGATGCTATTATTCTAGATTAAACAGTTTGAAGTGGACTAACTTTAATTTCATATCTTATTTTGTGACTATTTTTATATGGACTGTTTATCTTTATATTGATTATTTATTCTAGATTAAACTGTTTATTTTATATGAACTATTTTGCATGTTAAAAGGGTACCAATCTAATTGAAATATTCTAATTGTTTTTATATTAGTTATCTGCTTTCATTTTGTGGCCGTTTATGGTTTTGCATAGATTAAAATTGGTTTTGCATAGATTAGTTATCTGCTTTCATTCTATGATGAAGTCATAGATTAAAATTGGTTTCCCCAACCCGAGTAATCCGACTCTACCTGAGGTCACCCGAAAGGTTACGGGTTTATAGATTTAAGAGAGTGTCGCAGCTCAAAATTTTCTCAACCCGCACTGGTCGGGTAGGCTCAATTTTTTGGCTCAAACCCTACCCTACCCGGCCGTTTTGCACCCCTAATATTTGCCACACCATGGCACAAGATGTTAGGTAAAATTGACAAAAGAAAAGAATATTAGTGTTAGGCAGTACCCAACAACGAAACTAGGATCAGGCTTAGCTATGCATAGTCTAGCTAGAAAGAATATACAAAACTGTCTTAAAGATTATCACAAAGTCAAATTAAGTTAGGCAAAGTAACTGAATAAGCCCATGATTCTTTTCGCAGTAATCACAAATTGAATATTGAATTGGAATATTGCTGTTTCAAGTTTGGTGTTTGCCATTTTAAGTTTGGTTAGGTTTTGTTCCCACTTACAGAGCTACTCAGGGCATTTTGCTTCCCTTCGTCAAGTGCAAAAGTTTCCAATCCTTCAGATGCACTAAAAAAGTTTTAAAAAACTCAAAACGTACACAGAGATTTGAGAGCTGCTGAAGACGTACTCTGACCAATCAAGAAAGATCTTTGCCAAGACAACCTTTAATCAACTTAAATCTTCTTTTCGCCAGAGAAAAATTCACATTTCTAACAGAAGACCTAGATATGTCCTACATCCATAATTTCTACTCCTAAGCATAATGACTATCACAATGACTTCCATCCAAGTTGTTCAATATGCATTAGTCATTGAGGTTCTACCAAGAATAACTACTCTCAATGCCCCAAATAAATATGAGAAAATTGGCAAATATGCTCTGTTATGTAAGCATCTAATATCTAAGTGAACAAACATATAAAAGCATACCCTTTATACCAAAAATGAATGCGAATTATTAAGTGTCTACTTACACATACTATCCAATTCACAGACAGCAACACAGGGTATCTAATTCCCATAAATGTAACAAGTATATGAGCGTGTCCTACTAACTCAAGAAAAACTAACAGGCAAGGTAAAGTCAACACAATGATAAGGAAACCATAGAACAAATTCTAACTCAAGTATGCCTAACATTCGGACCAAAATTGACCCGTTTATGATTGTTGAAAATCTACCTCAACAATCCCAATTTCAGAAGCAGCGCCAGCAAGGTAAAGTCAACACAATGATAAGGAAACCACAGAATAAATTCTAACTCAAGTATGCCTAACATTCGGATCAAAATTGACCCGTTTATGATTGTTGAAAATCTACCTCAACAATCCCGATTTCAGAAGCAGCGCCGTCTTCTCTGAGGCGAATCACAATTCGAACTCATCCTCGAGCTTCAAGGCTTCGACTGCAGCTTCTTCTTCTTCGTCATCGATCACGAAGTAAGGATTGTGCGCCTCAGGCTTGAACTTGTAACCCGTAAACATGTAGAAAGCGAGCGTGGCAAGCTCGGACGCCACCACGCTGGTCCAGAGGTATCGATAAGAGGTGATGGTCTCGAGTGCGAAGAACACGACACGGGTGAAGTAAATGTAACAGATAACCACAATGTAGTATTGCCTGAAGAGTGTCAGCTTCATCAAGTTAACGGCGGCCTTTCCATCGGTCTTCGCCGCCTCGCGGAGGTTCTTGATCGACCAGACGATCGGGAACAGCACCGCACAGCAGCAGATGACGTCGACGAGCAAGAAGACCTGCTTCCACGTGAACCAGTCGTGTCCGTAGGGACCGCTCTCGTCAATAACAACCTGGGCGATATTGGCGACGACCTGCAGAGGAATTACGATCATCAAGACCTTCTTTTCCTTGTCCTGCAAATACGGTTTCAAGAAGGACCAGCCGGTGCCGATCAAGACAATCAAAGTGAAGAGCGTGATTCCTTTCAAGAAGCTGAAAATATAGAACAAGACGTCCCAGCCATGGGCGCTTCCCGTACGCTTGATGTACGACTTGTCCTCGGCCTCGCAGACGAGGTTTAGTGCCTTGAGGATCACGACGGCGAGCATGAAGAAATGGATTCTGAAAATCGTGAGGCGTTTCTTGTAAAGCACGTAAATCCAGAGGCCGGCGAGGGAGAAATATATCAAGGAGAAGAAGAAGTAAACCCTAGGCAGGACGGTTTTGCCGGTGGAGAGGTAATCCCGGACGTTATTCTTCCCGTCGAGATTATACATCGCCGATCGGACATCCATGGAGACCTTCACTCCCTGGATGCAATTCGCGAAGAGAAGCATGTACTGATCGGCATCGGTTTCATTATACAAAGTACCAATGGTCTCCTGAATCAGGCCTTTGTGGACCGAGCTGAAGGTGAGGACCTTCTTCACCATATCCGATTTGAGCGCGCACACGAGCTCGCGATCCTCGAGCTGCTGAAACACACGGATCCACGATTCCCTGGTGCAGAGGAAGAAACCGACATAGGAGAGATCGGAATCGGACTTCTCCGGCGAGAGCGAGATCGACGAGACGTTGAGCTCGAGGCGACCTTTGTGCGTGAATCCGAACTCGTCCAAGGGGATAATCGGCCGGTCATCGTCTCTAATCTTGCTGAATCGGATTTCACCTAAACACATTGAGAACGCCATAGAAATCAAGACGATGAGGAAGAGAAATTTAGGCGAGATCGCCATGGTTGAAGCTTCGTTTGATTCAGATCTGAGGGATTAAGCTCAGATCTGCGTTTCTATGGAATTCTGATTATTCCTTTTTGGAGATTGAAGAAAAAAGTGGGTTTATTGACGACTTTTCGATTCTTGTTGGAGAAGGGGATTTTTGGGACTAATTTTTTGAGATTTCTCTTTCAGAGGTTTTTGCTTGCGTCCAGAAGAAACTCCAAACCGTAAGTAGAGTGTAAACGACCGACGCTACTTGGAAATTTATCTCTATTTGAAATTACGTAAGTGGGGTTCTGTTTTTCAATTAACTACTGGGCTACCAATGAGTTTGGATTCGGTCTTTGTGGGTGGAATTGTAATTTGATAATTGAAGGAAAATGCGTGGAATTAACCGGAAAGGTGAAACCAGGTGATTGACTCAGCACCAGTTTAATTCACTGATTTATCAATTAATTAGTTACATGTAGTTCTCATTTAAATATAACATGTAAAAAAAATTAGAATCATGGAATGCTCTTCAATTTGAATGACAGAAGTTATTTTTTTTCTTCATTTTATGAAAGAGAATTGAGATGATAATTAAAATAATGAATATGTAAAATGAACACATCAGAACTCGAATTGTAGGTCAAAATTTATAGCTCTAATGCACTCCTAAACACTAACTCTAATTCTAATTACAATTCCAATCATGATTCTAACTCTAATCATAACTTTAACGCAAATTGTAAAACTTTGATCGGTGAAATGAATACATCCTTAGATTTTTAATTTGAGTTGAAATGTGATTTTATGTGAAAATTTTTTACTGTAATAAAAAATTAGATGTAATTATTTTTTAGAGTTTTTACTATAGTAAAATTTAAATTCTAAACTTAAATCAGTAAAATAAACAGGAATTAAGTGTATAATCTTTTTATTGTTTTTTTTTTTTTTTTTTTTTTTTTCTTTTGTTTTGTTTTTTTTTGTTTTCATTCATTTTACTTGTTTGATTGAATGAAGAGTTAAGCTTGGAAAGAAAAATAAAAGTAATTACCACTGATCACTACTAATTTTTTAGTCGATTATAAAGTGACATATAAGACCAGAAAATGATTCCTGCCTTAATTAGTGAGTTCTAGCTTAATTGTAATTAGTGAGTTTTAAAGTTGATGTGAGTATTTGTAATTAGTTGAAAAAGTGCGGGCACATAGCATTTCTCATTTAAAAAAAAAAAAAAAAGATAATTAGGTGAGCTTTCTTGTTTCCTTTGCTTTAAAAAAAAAAAAAAAAAAAAAAAAAAAAAAAAAAAACCAAAATTGCAATTATTTGAGGGAAATTTTTTACATAAGAACTATTCTATTATACTATTGGCGGGTATTACTATTCTTGTTTCGAATTAATTTTTTAACAGTGATTTATAATTAAGATATTAAGAATAATCTGTGTTGCATGCCGTAAATGTTTAACGTGATTACTCACAAAACTAACAATTAACTTTAACAGTCAAAATAACGGATGCGTTTAGAACTCATTTTAAAATAATTTTATTTTTAATATAAAAATATTTTTATTTTTATTTTAGAATTATTTTTAAAAATGTGTTTGATAATTTTATTTTAAAATTAATTTTAATTTTAAAAAATTAAAATTGTGTTTGATGATTTAATTTTAAAAATATGTAAAAATATTTAATATTAAAATATATTAAATAAACAATAATGGAATCATTTTTTAACCCAATTTCACAATTCCACAACAAACCCAGTTCGTCTCTCTCTCTTTACATTTTCAAACAAAAACCAAACCCAGTAACCCCATCCCTCTCTCTCTCTCATCTTCGATCAACAAAAGTCAGATTCACAAAATTTTACCCGTGCAGCAATAAAAATCTCAGATTTCTGGCTCAAGAAGGGGGGGTCGGGGGCAGTCGAAGAAACTGCCGCCGACAGTGTGATAGGAGTAGATTGCTGGCAATTAGATCGCAGTGCGGTCACGGTTAGGTAGGATCCCACCATGATCGTGACCTTATCGCACGACTCGCGACAGAGGACGGGAGGTCGAGAGAGAGAGAGGGGGGTCGCGATTCGCCGGTTTTGGGTATGGCTTATGACGGTGTTTCCCGGCGAGGTTTTGATGTGTGAGGCGGGACCACTGGGTTTTGATGTGTGAGGCGGTCTCAGTTGATGCCCAGTTGTAGTTATGGACAACTTGTGGTGGATATGGAGGGGCAAAGTTGGCTTGGTCGTAACTTCTAGGTGGCGCCGGTGGCGATTTCGGAGAAGAACGAAGGGAGAAAATGAAAATGGAAAATAACAAACGGATTTAATCCGTTTTCAAATTTTTAGAAAAAGACAAAAATATTTTTGTTTTAAATTTTTAAAATTTTTTGCACCAAACACGTTTTCTATACGCGTTTTCATTTTTATTCTCAAAAAATGTAAAAAATGGAAATAAAAATAAAAACAAATAGGTCAAACAGTTCTTAATTTGTAAAGTACAAGTCCGCTTATTTGAGCTCTAAAGGGCAAAATTATACAACCAGATAAAAAGTAAGAAAACGTTTATGTACATCATTGCTTCCATCAAGTGAAATCTTGCCCCACTTGTTATCATAAATTAAACTTGCTATCTAATGCTTCAATTATTATTATTATTTTTTTTCTGTTACAACTTTACTATTTTACTTTGACAGGATTATGATAAAAACGGTCCACATAAACCAGCGGTGGATTTGACCCTTTGACATGAAGCAGTATGAGCTAGTTAGGTATGGGTACATTTGTTGTTTAGTACTGAAAAACTGAATCCAATGCTGTTCAGAAGCGACATTCATTTCGTGGTACAAATTTAAGGGGCCAAAAATGGCTCCATAACTTCGAAGAGAATTTGGGATTTCTTGGTGGCCAAACACATGCTAAATAATGGCATATATCTTTTCGTTCACTATTTGGATACCTCATGATCTGTACTTTAAGCGGTTTGGACTATTTCTCAATAAGTTTCTTTGGCTTCACTGCCCTCTCATGTCTTGATACCCCTTTTACGATTCATGTGCAACAATCTTATGGAGATGTGAATTGATTGAACGGATTCGGTGTTAGGATAAATTTAAGGTATTAGTGTTTGTACATGTGAGGAGTAGTGTTAAAATATAAAATTATTATTAGCCCACTTTCTAACAGTTTAAGCTTTTAAGATGGATTAATAACCTAATATAATATCTCCGTAATTGCATTCTTTATCATCATTTAAAATTATCATTATATATGTTGGGTCTTTAATATATCTCATACTTAAATATTCACGTGTTGGACTTTTTAATTAATTTATTCACACAATTGTCCATTGTCTAGCCCACACGTGAGGGGGTAGGGGAGTGTTAAAGTATAAAAGCTATTATTGGCCCACCTCCTAATAGCTTAAGTTTTTAGGATGGATTGATAAATTAACAATTAGACAAGAAAGATCGCATTTTTTTCACTTCGTTCGGAATTCTTCTGTTTCTCAGTATGATCTCTATCACCATCTCTATTTCCTTTATAAATTCTCCTATCCCACCTATAGGTCTATGAATTTATCCATCAATCAGAGGAAATATATTTCTTTTGAAATCCTCTAAATCAGTACTCGTAATGGAAAACCTTTTTGATAATTCATCTAATGGAATAAATGGACCTAATTCCAGGTGTGTATTGGACATAATTTTCGTTAGAGAAAAACAAAGAGACTGAGAGAGACATTTTTGAGATTATACTATGTACTTTTCGCTCTAGTTATATTAAAATTCTGTAACGACGAGTGACCGTAGTCATCACGTTGAGAATAGAACCGTTGAAACTCGTGTGTATTTTGTTTATTTTTATTATTTTTCTTGTTTCCTTGTTGCTCTTGAATAGCAGGAATTGGAGCTTCTAATTCCTAACAGCCTTGATATGCGTGAAGGGCTGTCATAAGTTCCTTTGACTTTTTTTTGGCTTCTCTTCTTTTGTATCATTTATCTATTCATGGATTATGTGTACTTTTTTTTTTGGTACTATGAGAAAAACTTAGATGAGTTTGCATGTAAAAAAAAAAAAAAAAAAAAAAAAAAAAAAAAAAAAAAAACAGAGAGGCTTCAAAAGTAAATACCAAACTTTCAGATCACTCTAATTATGATGCAGCTTTTATGGGAAAGAGGATACATATTTCACTTCAATCCCACTACATCTCACGTCAAGTTCTACGTGGTACTGATACTAATCCTCATGCATGATTCCGATAATGCTAATTTTAAGTTCTTAGTTAGGTTTGGCTGCGAAGTAAGCCACGGCGCCAACAAAGGGCGCGTTGATGTAAGTAGCAGGCTCAGATTGCTGGTAGTTATTCCGGTCATCGGCGAAATTGTCACTGCTATCAGGGCCGCCGACTATAGCCCCAACAAGGACATTCGGGTTGGGAGAAGTGGAGTAGAGGTAGTGGAATCCATCGTTGCAGGGAATGCGGTTGGGGTGCGCATGTATGGACGGCACAGAGGAACCCCTGTGGTGCACATGCTGAGGAAATCTCTCCCCAAACCCCACCATGTAAGACATCTTTGCTGGATTGTCTCCTAGAATGTAGTCAACTTGTTTCTTTGCCTGTGAGATTAGCTTTTCCGCTGTGATTGTTGAGCTTCCACACGTTGCAACTCCCCCATTCAGATTGAGGTACTTGGCATATGTGAGCAGGAGGAGAGCTGAAGAAGTCACATACTGAAGATTGCTTGCACTTCCTTTGTAAAGAAGTCCGCCTGTAAAATAATTATGTTAAAAAAAAAAAAATCCGCTCCAAACGGTATAACATTCTACCAAAAAAAACTTTTTAGTTAGGGGATAAGTGCATCATTCCTGAAAAGGTAGGGTGAAACACAACGTTTTGATAAGACAAATGGGAGATTTTATTATTTTCACATTTTACTCTGGTTATAGCAAATAAGTTTTTTGGGTGCGTAATATGCAAATACAATTATTTATTGCCTAAACCTTTATTACTGCATTTTAATTTCCAAGTAAAATATTGTTTACCTGGTGTGTATTGGGCTTGGAAACTAGATGTTCCGGGAATTAGGGAGCATATATAGTTATCAGAGTGGGATTTGTATGGCTGGAATTCCTGAGTCTTTTTCTCAAAGAAGTCCTGGAGAGACCAAATAAAATTTGTCAAGATTTGTGACCTCTTGATTTTGCAGGAAGCAAAATGGAAGAGTTTGAGAAGATTAAACCTTGGAAAGGAGAACCTTGGTCCCGGGTCTCTTGTCATCCCAGCTGAAAGAGTAGTTATCATCATAAGCGCCCATTGTATGACCATTGGACTTTATATAATCCAAATATGAAGTGTTTTGTGAGGCTCTATGAATCCATGAAGCGCCCCAGAGAAGTTCATCCTAATAAAACAAGTGGAATTTATCAGTAATTAACCGCGGAGATAAAGAAGAAAAGAAAGCTAGAATCCAATGCTGTTAGATTACCTGGTATCCTGAGTAGGAACAGTAAAATGGGCAAACCGCTGATTTGAGAGAATCACTATAAGAACCTCTATACCTATCCGCGAAATCGAAGACCTGCAAAATCACATATTGAAGATTTCTTGTCAATGAAGGCAATGAAAATGATCATAAAAGTACTGCTAAACAATGATATTTTGGTTCATGGCATACTTTCATGGCCGTTTGAAGTAATTTTCTGGAGTACGAAGGGTCGGAGTTCTTGAACACTATTGAGGCTGCAGCCAATGCAGCAGCCGTTTCTGCTGCAACATCGGATCCCGGGTTCTGCGTCGACACCTTGTAAACATTCCGCGGCGTGTCCATATCTTCAGGCCTTTCCCAGCACTTATGATCCATGTTTGGATCTGCCACCTGGACCAACATAATAAATCAGAAAGCTTTAAATTCAAAGCCTTTTTTCTGTCCTGTTTTCATAGGCTGCAACACTTCTAATACGTTGGACAAACAGGGTTTTCCATTTCATTGTTTTCAATTTTCGTAACTAGCCTTGTTTAGCTTACTTGGACATATAAGGTTCCTGGGGTGGCAGTGGCTGCTTTTAGAAGATAATCCGACCCCCAGCGAGTGGCGGCTCGGGCATGTTCAATCTGGCTGCCCATTTCGTCGCCAAATTCGATAACACTCCATGCCAATAACGTGGTGGTGAAGGCCATTGGCAGTCCAAACTTGACATTATCTCCAGCATCATAGTAGCCACCTGTTAAGTCCACCTGAAATTCACACAAACAAATAACAATAAACCATGTGAATTAGTATCATTGATTTGAGACCCAATTCTCTTAAAAATTTAAATTTTTAAAACAGGCGCGTCAGTGTCAATAATGATTTTATATTCTAATAAGTATACGTAAAAGTAACAAAAATATGTGTTATAAAACTAATCAAGTATACATGATAGGATGAGCCATCAGACAAGCCAGAGTTACCCCGCCATGTGAGCCTCTGATCGGGCGGCAATTTTCCTGACCTCTGCCCTTCAAAAAAAAGGATGGATTTCTCAAGAGCAGTAGAATAGTCCTTAGAAGTGAAGGCATGACAACTTAAAGTGAGAGAGCAAAGAGCAAAGCATAGAATTTCAATCGTGAAGGAGAATTTAGATGAAGGTGTCATTTTCTTTTTGTTAGCTAATATAAAGCTTATAATGCTTTTAGCGCTTATGATAAGAATGGTTTGTGTACTGCTATTTATAGGCAAGAAGTGAGGAGAAGTTGAGAGGTTCGTTGGTCGTTAAGAAGTGAGCCACAAAGAGGGGAAAGAGAGTCATGTTGTTCACGGGATCAACTGCGGCAAATCAGACGTATGAGTTGTGGGGACAACAAGCAAATGTTTTTATGACTCTCCATTTCTTTGGATATAGGAAAGCTGAAAGTTATGGCAAAGAAACAAAAGGATAATATATATATATATATATATATATATTTATAGTGTGTGTGTATAAATTGTGTAGTTAACATAAAATTTATGATATTGAATTTTTATCTGGTTACATTATCAAATATAAATAAATAACATTAAAAACCGTCCATATATAGAAGAAAAATAGCAAAATATTCACAGTTGCGTCTTAAGATTAAATTTTTTTGCCTTGATTCTTTGCAGGGTTTTTGGCAGTTTTTGGGGGGAGGAATTTCACTGTCAAATCAAGCTTAAAAAGTAATGCACATTAATATGCGTAATCTACGTGAGCGAAATTTGGGGTTAGGCATGGTTTTTAGACTTTAGGGACTTTGGATACCATAATTTAAGGCGCGGTGTGGTATTTTGGAGGGTCGTATATACAATATATATATTTACTTATGTGTGTGTATTTTGTCTTGTATCATGACAAAATCACGGATACATATAGAGAGGAATCACATGGGCCATCAAAGGGAAAATAAAAGAAAAGAAAAGAGAAAAAGGGATCTGAAGCGCCTATCAATGACTTGAGTGGTGCCTAGAGACAGAGAGAAAGAAAGAACGAAAGAAGAGAGAAAAAAAAAAAAAAAAAGGTGGGAAGTTGTTTATTAATAATTTTGCATGAAAGGTTTCGGTTTTGGACATGGCTATAGTCCACCACTTGTTTGATGCATGTACTTGTCCCCCCACTCAATTGTGGCCGCCGATGAGTATCTCTTAACTTTTAAATGATTCAACAGTGCAAATTTTTAAGGGTATTGAAGGACAATTAATGATACATCAGAAGGGCTACCAGTTGAGTTTCTCAGGAACAAAAAAAGGGCAAGTATGAAGTAATTCGTTGCAACTCAGGAGCACTTTGTTACGATTGGCCACAAGAGTATTACGTTGTTCTTGAAGTCGGTTACGGTGGTTGAAATTATATTCACACTCATTAAATGACGCGTCGTCTTATTACTATGGTTAAAAATTATTGGGATTGGTATCTTAAAAGCATGAGATATGTTAAGGATTTTATTATTTATTTAATAAAAGAGAAATTTCATTATATCTTGTATGTATTATTTGTATACTTTATGAATATCATTAAAAATCATATGATTATTTATGTGACTTTAAATATTGTATATAAATACTATATACTAGATGATAATATTTAAAGATAATAATTGAAACAAGTCCGTAATGAATTTGACTAAAGTTCATAATCTTTAATCAAGAACATTATTACTACATGTTATTCCCATTATGAATAAAATGAGTTTAACCGTTTCATTAGTATGGAGATACTGAAGTGAGTGTATTATAAATAATGTGATTATGTAGGACAAGGACAAGACATGAATTGGAGTTCTAATAATTTTCAGTAAGTATAGATAATCGATTCGAGTCTACCGATGGTATATATAGAACGGTCTCAATCTTGAGTTCTTAACAGACTCTTATTTATGGAATTGTGTCTTTTGACTTTCTCAGTATGAACCAATAATGAAAATATTGACATCTTTACAGATATTTCTAGAGAAATTTATGTATTTTAGAAGCACCGATATTGAAATAGGGGCGTAGTATCTTTTCTGCAAAATATCTTAAAATTTTCATGGATATTTTTGTAATATCAATATTTTCACGAAAATTTCTATTTCTGAGTAAAATGTAGTGTTAAATGATCGAATATCGTGGAAATTTTACGAAAATTTCCTGGAAATGTCGGTAAATTTTCAAAGAAATTTCTGCAATCTTATATATATATATATATATATATATTATTTTACTTTTCAAAAAAAAAATCTTAAAAATATGGCATGTCTAAAATTATATAAGAAACTATTCAAACTCCATGTTTTGGTATCAATATTGTTTAAACTAAGAATGTGTTAAGAATACCTTCCAACCTCCTAAAAGTTCCTTTTAGTACTGATAATTTATCATAATGTATGAAACCATATATGTATGTTATATGTATTATGTTAACTTTTAGCTATTTTACTTAATTTGTTAACATGTGCTTAGTATTTATAGTATTATGATCACACTTTACCTTTCATATTTATCAAATAATTGGTATTTTGATTGAGAGCTTTATCTAATTAATGTATTATTATCTATTTTAGGGTTTTTAAAGTCTCATTTGAAAATATAGTGTTTTAGTATGAATTTTCGTTTTTTACATCAATTTCTACCGATATCGACATTTCCATCGATATTTTTGTAAAATTTAAGTACCGATATTTCTGCAAATATCGATACTTTCATCTTTGGTATGGACTTTGACACACTTAAGTCCTATTCTTGTTTCTTAGAGACATAATAAAGAGGTAGTCGCGAATGTTATTATACGAGATTAATTCCATTCCTTCTTGAGAAAGAAGCAGATAAATAATTCCCTTATAGTGTTGATTTGGTACTTAAACTAGTAGGAACATTCTGGTTTATGAATTTATTTTATGAATTACTGTCCATTAGAGAATCAATAGTACTCAAGGATAAAAAAGTAATTAGAGAATTTAACGGATTTCACGTCCTAGCTATAATTATGAATTATTTATGGAGAATTGATCTATATGCAATGACTCTATCAAATGGATATTTACAAATATAATTGTCTACAATATTGAGAGTGTAATTTTAAGTTTATAGTGAAGTAACTCTGAAATTAATAGAATTAATTAATTAATTAAAAAGTTTGATTAGTTATTAATTTTATTGGAGCTTGATACTATAGGTTCATAGGTTCTCACATCATTCTTATAAATTCTACTAGACACAAAGGATATTATGAAAATTTAAAATTTTAGAATCCTAAATTAAATCTTAATTTAAAATTTAAATAATGTGATTATTTAAATAAATAAGTTTGGAATTATCTCCTCTCTGCACTAGAGGTAGGCGCCACATACACACAATGTGTGTGTCAGGGGCGTGTTCTACAAGCTCCAAGATAGATAAATTAAGTTGTTTCAAATTTAAGTGGGAGTTTCACTTGATTCTGAATTAGATTCAAACTCAATATACCTAATAGATTTGATGAAATTATCTTTAAAATTTAGGAGCCTGAGACCAGTCTCTAAAATAGAGGTGAAGAGATTCTCTAATTTTCAGTCTCCCCCTGATTGGCGTGTTCCTTAGAGAGAAAAGCCATAAAAGAAAAGTTTTTTTACTCCCCATCTTGCATATGTGTTGAGATTGATTGAAAAGAAAATTAGTTGAGTGACTATCCCCGATTAATTTTAAGTTTGTACCCACACATCGTTTAGTAGAATCAATGACTAGACGAGGAAGATTTACGGTTTTCTGTACTGGAGCTCAGAGCATTGGACATTCAAGGGTCAAAGACTATAAGATATCATCCTAATTGCTGCAAAGGTAATAATTAATGTGATTAATTATTTAAGTATGAATTAATATAATCTATAGCGTAAATAAAAGTTTATGAAATTTTTGTTATGCAGTCGATCCACTATGTTCCACTTTGATAGAACAAATCGCCCGGAATTGTATTGGAAACCAACAAAAATGAGTTCCGGTTGCAAAAATATACTCTTCTCTCTGTTACGACTCACAAGCACTTCGTTATGACTCACCACAAGAGTATTACGTTGTTCTTAAAGCCGGTTACGATGGCAAACACTAAGGGTTTGTTTGGTTTATGCATTTAAATAAGTGATTATTGATTCTGTCTTATGAATTTTAAATTTTTTGTGAGAGAAAAATATTGTAATAAAATTAAATTTATGAATTTAAACACATAAAACAAACATACCCTAATATTCACATTCATTAAAAGTCATGTCATCTTGTTACCACGGTTAAAAATGAGTTGCATATCAAAAAATAGACTATTTTCTATGTTACGACTCACTAGCAATTCGTTACGACTTGCCATAAAAGTATTACGTTTTTCGTGAAGCCAGTTACGGCGGGCAACGTTATTTTTAAACATTTTATTATGAAAATTTACTATTATACCCTCCAAATATATTTGTAAAAAGACATAAAATAATATAATATTCACTCATATTACAAAAATGTCCTCCAAAAAGTAACTAAAGACGCCTGTAAAAACGGGTTGAAATGGCAACTAAATCAGGCCACGTGTTCAATTTAAGGGGGAGAAATGTCGCCCAAAAAAGGGTGCTGGTACACAGAATTGGCCTTTTTTTTTTTTTTTTTTTTTGCTGATCCGTTTTTATTGGTTAAAAAGGCCTAAAACTTCAACCACAATACCATAATTTCATGGGATTGGGCTGTGGAATAACTTAAGAGTCTCACATGGTTGGTCACGGATTTCACAATATTTTTGGTGGGAGAAAAACTTTTTGGGTGTCCTTTGGGAAGAAAGAGGGGTACGTTTTTTTGTGTGTTTTTTTACGGTGGACTTTGAGAAAACAAACAAGCCTCGTATCTTTCTTTTTCTTAAATTCTTATTTTCTCTTTTGAGAAACTTTTGAAATTAGGCTGCATTGTGCAGCAGGCCAGTGATGTGAACACCCGATTTCCAATGGCATTGGCTGTATTACTAGCTTATTCGTGGATGATCACGTGAAAAATAAAAATGCTGAAATGTTTTGGAATGAAGATACCGTGTATCCAGTGAGCTAGATTTTTTTTTTTTTTTTTTTTTTTCAGGGGTGTGTAAATTAAACTAAAATTTTGAACAAAATTAACATTTTAACTTTGTTTATCTATCAGTATCATTGATTTTTTTTTTCTTTTTTTGAAAGGATGTAATAGAGTTTAATTCATTTCGTATAGTTTATTGGTGAAAAGGTTGTGAATTTATCTTGTACTATAATTGATTTTTTATTTATTGGAAATTTCAAGTTTAAAATATGAGTCCTCAGTAATCAAAACTTGGGTAAATTTGTCCTTAAAAAATTTTAAAGGGTGCAAATAAGGAAAGAAATTGTAAAAAAAAAAAAAAAAAAGTATTAAGACAAATACTTAACAGAGCTCTGCTTGCATCCCATTTTTCCAGGATGTATGTACAATCCAAATACGAAGTCATTAGATAATGCTTAAAACGATCTTATTCGTTGATTTTTTTTTTCAGCTTTTATTATGTAACAATTGACTAGTTTATCCTTTTTTTTTTTTTTTTTTTTCCTAACGTTGAATCAGTGATAAAATGTGTATACATCTACGTATTGTGGTTCTTTCTATGATGTTTGATTTGGTCCATGGTCGTTGGTAGCGATTACAACGACCAAGAATGTCCGCTTCCTTAATTTTGAGAGACTTGGACCCGCCCGTTTTCGCTTTCAGATGTCCCAAAAAGCTTACCAAGTTGAAGTAACTATCAGATTTTTCGCCAGAATTGTTGACAGAATGACCTGACTTTGTTGACAGAATGACCTGACTTTTCTTACTTCAATAGCTAAAGTTGTGTTGCTTTTATTTTTAAATAAATGAGTGTTTAATTCATAAATTTAAAATTATGATTTAAAATTATTTTTTATTTTATGTGTGTTTTTTATAAAATAAATACTGTAGCGAATTATATTTTATGATCCGAATTATGACACAAAATCTTACTCCAAATGCAGTTTTTGAAACAGTTCATGTCAGGCTTTCATTTTACTCTACCGTTGAATAAGAGCAACTCTATTTGTCCGTTGTTGAGTTAAAACCCTGTTACTCATGTGGACACTGTTAAGCGCCAAATAAGTAAGATTTAACTTAATAAATATTTGGTTGATAGATTTAGAATCATGATTGATAGCTATTCTCGATTTACGTGTATTTTTTGTGAGAGAAAATACTGTAGTAAGTCACGAATTATGATTCGAACTATGATACGAATTTTTAAACCAAACGCACACTTAGTGTGACCCGCCATTCGGTGAGTGATAGAATTTTTTACCCGGGGATAAATATAATTTTTCAAGGACTAATGCATTGCAGGTCTTGTTTTTTGACTTAAAATCCTGAGGTTGGAAATCTGTTTGGCAATTGGCATCAAAAGAATTGAAACAGACTTCTGCGCCCAAGAGACTCAAAATGATGACTATCTTTATAAAAGACAATCGCTCAAAGACCATCTATTTGCAACACAAAACGCCTGCTTCAAAATGATCTTGTATATTGGAAACCTTTGATCTCATTATCTAACGGAAAGTATCACTTGAGAGTGGCAAGTTTGCAATCAAGCGGACCCAAAAAGAAGAAAAAAGCCTTTGGACCAAGCCTTCATTATTACTAAGGGCCCGTTTAGTTCGTTAATTTGAATTTTTAATTCGAGTTAAGATATGATTTTATGTGAGAATTTTTCATTGTAGTAAAAAAGTTAGAAGTGACTGTTTCTAAGAGTTTTTTACTATAGTAAACTCGAATCAGTGAAATGAACGGAGCTCAAATATTTATAAAATCCGTGAAACCGCTTAAATTGATAATCGTGTCGGTGACCGGCCCAGCCGGTCTTTTTCGGTCAACTGGCGGGCGGACAAGATGGTGCAGCCTATTTAGAATGTTTGACAGGTTTTATGCACAACCCTAGCCACGTCATACTAGTTGTAAACAGTAATAGATCGTTGATTTAACACAGCAGCAATACTAGTTGATTTTGATAATAGTCTCTTTGTGCCTTGGTGAGGATATGAGATCTGCAGTGTCTACTTTTATGTTCATGTAACCCAATAATGAACCCAACAAAAAAAAAAAAAAAAAAACTCTCAATATGATTCCTGAACAATCAAGACCAAGAGCTAATTAGTCTCCTTCAACGGTTAGTCACATTCCAATTTCAACTAAAAGGAGACGTGGGAAGCCTCCTTCTTGGCCTTCTTTGTGGTGCTTTATACTATGGTCCAAAGATTATTATTATTATTATTATTATTATTATTATTATTATTATTTATTTTTTTATAGGAAAAACTATATCCAACTGAATCAATGTTTTTTTTTTTTTTTTTTTTTTGGTTACCAACATAGTAGAATATCAACTATATAACATATGAAACGAATTCACGGGGGACAAGAATAACGAAGTAGCAACTCAAGCCTTAGAAAATGAGACATTAGCTAAGGCTATCATATAAATATTGTACACTGCTGCTCTCTGATTCTCCAAGAAGTTGAGATCCTGCCTTTGTATCAGGTCACTCTAGGACTCTATGATTGTACAAGTATGACATATACAAAACAAGTGAATAAACAGCAATGCTGTGACGCATTGTTGAGATGTACAAGGTAGAAATACTTCTCTTCTGTTCTTCTCAAGCCTGTAATTTAGGACAGACACTGGAGCTAGGATTGGCCATAGAGCCTGCAAATGATAACACTTTAGTAAGGAGAAAAATGAACATTACATTTTCACATAATGAATATATGTCTCTGTGTGTATATATATCACTTGTACAAAACTTACATATTTCAGAAAAACATGGCTGTTTAGCCACTGGATCCTCTTCAAATGGGGGAGGAACTTGGCCGTACACCATCTCGCAACTCATATCTTCAAAATCTGAGGGTGAGAGACGGACAAATAACGTCACATGAAGCAAAGTTAAATGACCTCTATTTTGAAAGAATGTTTTGGCCACAGTGATTAACAAAATCGGGTTGAATTACTTGGTATCATGGTTAACGGAAGTCCGAATTCGTTAGTGAAGAAATCTTGAGTTGGAATCTTGCACATGTTCACGCACATTCCGACGCAGCCGCTTTCCTCCAAGTACCTTAATGAGGAGGGACTAAAAGTTAGATTATAATTAGAATTTACCTATAAAAACTTTCTTCCTATATAGTTCTTACTTTGCTTCATTTTTGATATGAAATGTCTGGTTTTACCTGCACTTCTTTATGTGGACTCCACTTCTTTGCTTCTCTCCATTTACCTCAACTTCTATAACCTAAATTAAAGCGGAAAAGTATGTAATCCTTCACATTTTTATATTTGAAAGAAACTACAGATATAAATGTAACTATTGAAAACTCATCTATATGTATTATATTTGTGTGTGTACGTCAGTATGATTACCTCAGAAGGGCCAACTAGCCAGTGGAAGAAAGGGACTGTCAATGCAGCATTGAACTCTGCAGCCCACTTTGTTGGTGGAAATAATTTCCTGAACTGAAAGCAAGGGGAATAAGTTAATCACCATTTAACCTGTCTAAACTTATTGTTTAACATTTTGCCTTGAGAAGTTAATCCGAAACATACCACTCCCGGTGGCTCTTATCATAAATCATTAGGACTTGCATGTAGAGAACACAAAACAGAACAAATCCTCAACCCCGTTCACTTCATTAATTCGAGTTTTGAATTTGAGTTTTGCTACAGTAAAAAGTTCTCAGAAACAGTCACATCTAATTTTTTTGCTACAGTAGAAAGCTTTCACATAAAATCACATCCTAATTTAAATTAGAAACTCAAATCAGTGAAATAAACGAGTAAATACATTAAACAATGACCCACACAGTACTTTATGACAGTATTAGGATCCTTGTTGTCATAATTTACCATAACAAATGTCATAACCAGGAGTTATTAACTAATGTATCTGTTATGTAATGCTAAATTATGCCAAAGCTAAATTTTAGCATTTGAATAATAAAACCACCATTAGATGGAGAATCATTTTTTATGCTAAATTTGATATGTATCATACTTGGTGCAAAATTTAGTTCCAAATATAGCACGTGTCAAAATTTGGCGGTTCATTTTGATCACTGATATAGTCATTTTTTTTTTCCTATCTAATCACTATCATATCATTACTTCTGTATTATTTTAAAGTTAAGAGTTTATTTTTATGACAAAATAAAATCACATCAAAGTCAAACATGCTATTTTCACACTATTTCATTAGTACTTTAATATCACTGCTGGTTGCCCAAATAGCAAACATTATTTCCAATTATATATATAAAAAAACTATTAAAATTTAATTTGGTTAGAAAGATAAAAGGCAGACATTTCCTGAACAAAAGACACATCAATCACCAAAAAAAAAAATTTCATTAATAAAAGAAGTTTAATTTAGAAAATGTTAAAAATAAAATATATAATATCCACCTGAGCAGGCGCACCTGGAGGCAGCATGGACAAGAGCACTTCTCTAACGACTTCTTGTTGTTGCATCCGAGACCTTCCTTGCATGACTCTTTTTGACACATCCACAAAGCTCTCGTAATCACAATCCCACAGCCCCTTTTTCTTCTCCCTCGCCGCCGGAGCAGCCGCCGCGAACCTCTCCATCTTTCGGGCGAAGAGCGTCATGAACGCCTTCTCGAAGAATCCATCGTTGTACTTGGTCTTCTCTCCGAACGGCGCTGGCTCTCCCGACGGCTCGGCAATCCCGCAACGCACGTTGTTGTACTTGTGAGTACCACTTGTTGTGTACGGTTTGTAACGCAATGCAGGGAGGTGTACTGATTGTGGGGTGAGTTGGACGGTTTGGAGGCTTAGAACCACCATCAAAATTGGCTTTTCGCTGTCGTTTTTATTGCGTTTACGGGAAGATATGCAAGATATGAAATGTGTTTTTGATCAATTTGTTGTGATATAAACTCAAGTCTCAACAGATGAACATTGAGAGTTTAGTTTTAGAGAAAATGAATGTGGAAAATATCAAGTACTGGCGTATGGTTGGCACTGGGCAGAGAGTTTGGTTCGGTTCTCGAGAGAAGATTATAGCCATACATAATTCTTGGACAGAATTATTTTGGACCTCATTTTTTTTTTTCTCTCTCTCATTGTTGCTACTGGTTTGATAATAGTGTCTGGCCCTTTTACTCTGTTTTTTTTTTTTTTTTTTTTTCACATAAATTATAGGAGAGTTTTTCTAATAAGATCAAAAAAAAAAAAAAAACTCTTAGTAATTTTTTTAATCGATTTATATTAGAATTGTCTATTTTATATACTTTTTAAGTTAATATGATTTTGACATTAAATTTTACTGGAAAAACTCTCAAATTATAGAGATGCTCCCTTAATTGAAACAATTTAACATTAGCATCCTTGATATTACCATATGTATGCTTTTATTATTATTATTATT
This sequence comes from Morus alba, assembly GCA_012066045.3. NCBI lineage: Eukaryota > Viridiplantae > Streptophyta > Magnoliopsida > Rosales > Moraceae > Morus > Morus alba. The sequence continues at coordinate 12,343,493 of CP050235.2, forward strand.
ATTATTTTAAAGGCTGAAAAATAAGGCTTGGAATTAAACGTGCGGATGTGATGTGGTTGTATGGTGAGCAGAAAAACTAGAGAGGATTTGACTCAGAGGGTAACTATATGCCACGTTTTGAATTGGTTTAATCATCCTAAATTATGTGTAGTAGAAGGAGCCAAATAATTCTATTATTGATCTCTAGATGCAAGAAAGTGAAGGGTTTTGATGTGTTTAATTTTCCTCCATACGAATGCACCAAGAGGAAATCAACAACCTTTGTAGAGGATTTGTAATTTAGATGGTGTTTGATTTATGTATTTATAATTATAATTTAAAATTATTTTCATTTTTCATGTATTTTTTGTGAGAAAAAATACTGTAAAGAACTATGAATCATAATTTAAAATCAGAAACGAATATAGGAAACAAATGTCCCCTTAAAACATAGAACAAATGTAGCTCAATTTGTATATTTTATTATTTTTAGCTAAGAGAGAAAAATAAATTTAAACATTCGACTATCTACAGAACTTTTTTTTTTTTTGGCTTGTTAATTGTTACATGACCATTAATGAATCATGAATGAGTTATTTATTAAATATTATAGCAGAAGTATTTTGGACAGTACATAAAATATAAATATATGTGTAAAGAGTAAAATATACAAAAGAAACAAAAATTCTAAACGGGGGAATTTTTGGTGGTGCTTACGATATTTGTAGTTGGTACTATGGATAGGGACCAATTTTAAACTGTTGGGACGTGGTCCAATGATGAAAATTGTATAGGTAGTAAATTCATTAGTGTGAGGGGCTCCCCATAGTGAGCTTTACGAAGTTTAAAAAAAAAAAAAAAAAAAAAAAAAAAAAAAAAAAAAAGGAAGTTCAAAGAAGAGAAAAGATGGGACTAGTTAAAAGAAACTCCCAGAAGATAGGAAGTGGAGAAAAGTTAACAAAATTGGAAGATTCCCGGAATATGCAATTTGTTTTTGTTTTTTTTTAAAGAGCAATTGTTATCGCTTTTCCTATTCCTACCTAACAGCAAAACCCAATTCCTCATCTTAGTAACATCATTCCACAAACTAAATTCCTTGAGCCTATAACTGATAGTGATTAGATCCATAAGTAATTTTAAGCATAGTTAATTTTACCGATTTGAGTTTTCAGTTTTAAATTTTTACAGTAAAATTTTTTTTAAAAAATATCACATCTAATTTTTTTTGTTACAGTAAAAAACACTCAGAAAATGTCACATTTCAACTCAAATTAAAAATTTAAATCTGTGAAATAAACAGACTTAAAAAATGTAATCTTGAAATATTAAAATGGGAGGGTAGATATCTTATAAAACAAAAGTACGGGCACTCCTAAAGATACTTTTTACTCTAAAGACTATTTTCCAATTCGCAAAACTGGTGCGGTTTGTTGTTCCTAATTGAGTGTTGCAGCGTTTGTCTTTTTTTTTTTTTTTTTTTTTTTTTTTTTTCTCCTGAGATTTCAAGATGGGTTTAATTTTTAAGTTTCAATACTCTTGAGTCCCAATTTTAAGGTCTTTAACGTTGGCTTTATAGCGGTGTGAATGAAACTGAGCTCACATTTGAGTTGAATCAGTGCAGGTTCTTCTAATCCTATTAGAGGACTAAATATTTACATTGGAATTGGATGAAGAGCAGGAGACGGGATGACATAAATATTTAGGGTTTGTTAGGACTTTAATTGATAATTTGTTGGCATTAGCTGTAAAAATTTAAAAACATGTATTTTTGGCAACTAAGTTTATGAAGAAGATCGGATGTGTTTTTTGTTGCTTGATTGCTTCAAATATGGAATGTTCTTTTCTTGATAGAAATCAGTTTTTGAAAGGAAGTATCCTAGAATTTTGAAAATTAACAGAAGGAAGGAAGTATCCTAGAAGATTTGTGAGAAATGGAAAGTTATTGTATATCTGGAAACTGAATAGAGTTTCTGTTTTTGAAAGTCAACTATTGATCCAAAAATGGTAAATTGATAATTGGTGATTTGATTGAGTTTTCGTTGCTAGATGATCTTCCTTTGTCTTCTAAGAATTTGTCCAGATTCGTATATCAATTTCGGAAAGGTTTTAGAATTAAAGCAGATTGATTTGGACTGGTTTTGAGAAAGCTGACCTTGACAGCTATGTTGCAGTTATTGTTGCAACAAGAATCTACAACATATTTGGTTCAACGAATTAATTGAAGAGGTCATAAAGCTGATCACATTTTGCTTATTTATTCAAAGAGTCTCTCGTGTCTCTGTACACCTTTTGATTAGTTTTTCTAGGTTGTGAGATAGGCGAACACTTGTATTCAAGAGATATGATTTGAGTGTTTTTCAGGAGAAAAACTTAGTTGGAGGTATTCCAATATTAAAAGGTGGAGGGGATCTCACTGTTCAAGTCTATTGGGAAATTGCAAGTTCATAGGCGTCTTCTTAGAGAGGGAGTCTTGGGTAGATTAAGTCCAATTGAATTGTAAAAGAGTTCTTAGTGGATTATTCATCAATTGAGAGTGGCCCCGCGGAGTAGGTTGTTACCGAATTGCGATATCATTTCTCTTGTGTCCTTTTATTTTACGTTTTTACATTATTCATATTGTCTTACAAAGTGTAAAAAGACTCAAACCGATACTTATAATTAGTATCAGAGCGGGTCACTGAAGTATATTTCGGTGAGGTCCTGGTGTACTGGTTGATTTTGCTGGAATGGATGTCATAAGAGAAGGAGGATTTGTGAACAAACCACCATTTCTAGAAGGTTTCAATTACCCTTATTGGAAGGCTCGCATGAAAGCTTTCATTAAAGCTATTGATGAGAAGGCATGACGATCTATCTTAACCAGATAGACTCATCCAACAGCTAAAGATGATGAAGGCAATACCGTCCCTAAGCCAGAAGAGGAATGGTCAAGCGATGAGGACAAGCTAGCAAACAGTAATTCAAAAGCATTGAACGCCATTTTCAATGTTGTGGATGTTAATCAATTCAAATTGATTTCCACATGTGAGTCTGCTAAAGAAGCGTGGGATATTCTTCGAACTGCACATGAAGGTACGGATGCTTTGAAGTCTTCAAAACTTTAAATTCTCACAACCCGTTTTGGGCGTTTGCATATGGAGGAAGATGAGTGTATTACCGATTTCAACTCAAAGGTTAGTGATATTGCTAATGAAGCCTTTGCCTTTAGAGAAAAATATTCCGATGCCAAATTGGTGAAAAAAACCTTGAGGTCACTTCTGACATGTTTCGCTTACAAAGTGACAGCCATCGAAGAAGCAAAAAATGTGGAGAAGATGAGATTTAATGAACTCATAGGTAATCTTCAAACCTTTGAGATGAACTTTAAGGATAAAAAGAAAACTAGAGGAATTGCTCTCCAAACAGATTATGATGATATGTCCACCAAAAATGAGACCGACGAAGATGAGGACTTGAGTGAGTCTCTTACTTTACTCACCAAAAACTTCAATAAAATGCTGAGAAAGATAAAAAAGAAAGGGAGATTTAGAGAGAATTCAAAGAACAGAAATTCTCAAAAGAAGAATTTTAACTCTCAACAGTTTGAAGAGAAAAAAAGAAATAAGGGAATACAATGCCAAGAATGTGAAGGATTCCAACATGTTCAAACGGAGTATGAAAACACTCTTAAGAAGAGAAACAAGGTTGCCATGGTGTCTACATGGAGTGATGATTCGGATAAAAGTCAAGAGGATGCAGATGATCACACCAGCAATTATGTGGCTTTCACTGTAAGAAATGAATTCACGGATAAAAATTTATTTTACACTGATAATATTGTTGCAGAGTCTGTTGCAACAGTGTCTGCAACAACCTTTAGTGGAGTTGTTGATGATACAGATTTCGAGGATGAAACTGAAGATGACAGTGATGATGATGACCTAAGTCTTAGGAAGATTAAGGAGGCTTATAAGAAGATGTACTGCAAATGGCTTGTTGTTTGCAAATGAAATAAATCGCTTGAAGATGAAGTTGTTGTCTTAACAAAGGAAAGAGATAAGTTGAAGAAGGCTGCAACAAATTATGAAATCTTGGCAACAAAACATCAAAGAAAGCTTGCTGAGATCAGACTCAAATTGGAGCAGACCCAGAAGAATTTAAGGATGCTAAACTCAGGCATAACAAAATTGCATCACTTAATATCACAACAAAAAACTTGTGGTGATCATTCAGGCCTTGGCTACAAGGGTCAAGAACTTTCAAGGAAACTCTCTTTGTGAAAGGAGCCACCAGTACTATGATGCAGTCCTTTAAGAAATCTCAGGTAAGATCAGACAAGAAGTTTTTTGCAAAGCCTGTTGTAACAAGACAAACAACAAACAGGTATGTTCCTATCTGTCACTATTGTAATTTGTCTGGCCACATTAGACCTAGATGTTACAAATACTTGAATGCTTTAAAAAGAGGTATGATCATTAATCCACCAAATTCCGCATTCACAATAAGGACACCTAAAGTAAAGATTGATGTGCAAAATAAATTTTCTAGGCGTGTGTGGATAAGGAAATCTGATTTAGGGTGTCATGGGGCTTATACTTCTTTTAAAGCATGTACTACTCACTTTAAGCTTTTGATAGGTGATAAAAGCAATATGCATGGGAGAATATCATATTCAGGGAGAGTAAGACTCGTAGAGGATTCAGGGGGAGCGATTTGCAGAAATCAATGAATAGGAACGTGATTTGTAGGAAAGTGTTGCACAGAGTGTTCCATCAGGTGTTGCAACACTTTATGCGACATCAGTTTCTAGAAGTTTTTTCTTCTTATTTTTATTTTTATTTTGGCTTATTTTTGTCAAAAAAAGGGAGAACATTGTACTTTTCTGATAGTTTTTAATTTTTTATTGTTAATAGGAACTTGTATTAGTTTTGCCAAAAAATGTCAAAAGGGGAGATTGTTAGGACTTTAGTTGGCAATTTGTTGGCATTGGTTGTAAAAATTTAAAAACAAGTATTTTTAGCAATTGGGTTTATGGAGAAGATCGGATGTGTTTTTAATGATTGCTTCAAATACGGAATGTTCTTTTCTTGATAGAAATCAGATTTTGGAAGGAAGTATCCCAGAAGATTGGGGATAAATAGAAGGAAGGAAGTATCCTAAAAGATTTGTGAGAAATGAAAAGTTATTGCATATTTGGAAACTGAATAGAGGTTTTGTTTTTGAAAGTCAACTATTGATCCAAAGATAATAAATTGATAATTGGTGATTTGATTGATATTTGATTGAGTTTTCGTAGCTGGATGATCTTCCTCTATCTCCTAAGAATGTGTCCAAATTCGTATATCAGTTTAAAAAGGTTTCAGAATTAAAGAAGATTGATTCAGACTGGTTTTGAGAAAGCTGAAATTGACAACTATGTTGCAGTTATTGTTGCAACAATGATCTACAACAAATTTGGTTCAGCGAATTAATTGAAGAGGTCGTAAAGCTGATCACATTTTGCTTATTTATTCAAAGAGTTCTTGTGTCTCTGTACACATTTTGATTAGTTTTTCTGGGTTGTGAGATAGGTGAGCACTTGTATTCAAGAGAGATGAATTGAATGTTTTTCAGGAGAAAAACTTAGTTGGATGGATTCCAATGTTAAGAAGTCGAGGGGATCTTGCTGTTCAAGTCCATTGGGAAATTGCAAGTTCATAGGCGTCTTCTTAGAGAGGGAGTCTCGGGTAGATTAAATCCAATTGAATTATAAAAGAGTTCTTAGTGGATTGTTCATCAACTGGGTGTGGCCCCATGGAGTAGGTTGTTACCGAACCGAGATACTTTTTCTCTCGTGTCCTTTTATTTTACGTTTCTGCATTATTCATATTGTCTTACAGAGTGTTAAAAGACTCAAACAGCTACTTACAGTGCTCATTTAGTTCACTGATTCGAATTTTTAATTTGAGTTGAGATGTGAATTTATATGAGAATTTTTTCACTATAGGTAAAAAGTTAGATGTGACTATTTCTGAGAGCTTTTTACTATAGCAAAACTTGAATCGATGAAATGAATGAGGGCCTTATTTTTTTTTTTTCATTCATATCTCAGCTCGAATTGAAAACTCGAATTGGCGAATTGAACGAGGCTTAAATATTTACATTGGATGATGAGCGGGAGATGGAATGATAAATATTTAGAATCCGTTTAATTTGCTGATTCAAGAAAATAAGCTGGTGTAATTTTTTGAATTGTCCTTTTACATTTTTTTAAGCTTTCGCAAGGACATGATATGTTAGTTGTGGTGGTGGACTATTAGTAATGTCTCAGGAAGGCTCCACAAATGAACTGCGAATAATGGGCCAGCACCTTAAGAGGCTGGATCTTGCTGGGCTAAGTTTGGGCTGTCTCCTCTTTTGTAGCAAGCCTTGCCGACATAACCTTTTCTTATGGAAGAGTCAGGAGACACCAAAATAACTGAACTGATCAGAGGGCCCATCTTGTGGATCGTTTCTGTAGGACTACTGTGGGACTTGAGAGGTACTTCCTCTTAGCCATTTCAACAACCAACATTTAATTCATTCATCAAAAAAGAAAACCATCCACCAACATTTGCTTCCAGGGGAAAAAAATGGTAACGTCCATGGTTATTATAGAAACTTGATATAAGTTTTTAATTTTATATTTTCTGCAGTCTCTTTAGATACATTGTAAAACTAGGGACTTTTAGAAGAAAAAATTTACAAAGTTTCAACAAAGTTCAACTTAAATGTACTGTTGCTTAACTTTCAAATTGTTAATCCCATAAAAATTACACTTTTACGGCTTGTTTGGTAAGAGACTAAAGTGGAAGGAGGCACAGAGATGAAGCGATTAGTGAAAATATTTCGAGACTTATATTTGTTTGGTAAGAGAGAAAGAGGAGGGAACAAATTTGGTGAGATATTTTTAATCCTAAATAATAATAATAATTGATAGATCTTAACATTAGACCTGATGTCCCAGATGACGTTGGAACACTGTCTGGGACACTAGTTATTCAGATTACTTTACCGATTAAATTAAACACCACAGGAAAAATAATAATGCAGAAAATAAATGAACACGCAATTTGGTATCGCAGTTCGGTGCACACACCTACTCTGCGGGGCCATGCCCAGACACTAAACATTTTTCACTATGTTTCAAGAATTACAACCCTGACGGACTTAATCACTCAAGGATTCCCTCCTAGACTATGACGCTGCTGTGATGAACTCCCATAATGACACTGTTTAGTGTGTACCACACGTCTTCACCTTTTACTACTGAACTCCCTTCAATTAATCAAACTTACAACGTGAAAACCCAAACCACAGATTGTTCTCCTTAATCATTGTCTCTCTATAACTAGACTTTTCTGTGGCCAACAACCCTACCTCTTTCTGCAGAGCCTATTTCCATATATACCATACCACGTATCTTCAACTTTTGAACCTGTATTAGTTACCAAAAAATCCTCTCAACCATATCTACAGCATCTCACCTTTTTGATCTTATCTTCCAAAACTCACGGATTCACCTTTTTAAAATTCAATGAATCAAATTTCCTTAGAAGATAAACCAGCGGCTGATTAGGGATGTTAGACTTATCCGATTTACCACAAGCTGATCTTCAAGTCAACAAATCTGATTTTTCTGTACAAAATCCGATTTCAAATTCAAACGACAACACTTTCTTCTCCTCAAAAAAACAGCCATCTGCACAATACATTCTAGAGCCTAGTTTTTGAATCTGTACACCCAAAAATAGATTTTGCCAACACAGCAAACTAACAAAAACCTAACAATAATAATAATAATGACGTATCCTTTCTCCTATACCTAATTTCTTTCCCTTTTACTTTCCTTCCTTCTAACCAAACATTATAGGCTTAATTAATGCCACACTTTGTTGAAATTGAATAAGTATTACCTTCAAATAAGGTTAGTTATAAGGAATCAGATTAGTCAGAGTAAACTTGACATTTTGTGCCTGGAGAGGAATTTCAAAGGAACTAAGAATTTTTGATTGTGACATTTTAATTCCTAATAATACGAGAATGATGATTCCTAAATATAAATTTTTCTAATTCTTGAAATATAAATTAAACATTATATTTCACTTAAATTAAAGAGAGGGTTTTGAATTAATTTTTCCTTATCGAAAAATGCATCTTACCAATTAGTACTCTTACATTCCAAAACTGAAGAGAGGCAGTATTTTTTCTTGATAAATTTTTGGTCCTTTCTTTTAGGGCCTTTCTTAAATAGCTCCGTTCTATTTCCTCTCCTTCGCTCTCTCACGCGGACTCAAATAACCTCTGGTTTCAATTTTTTCAAACGATCAACATCATGTAATTTGTTAGATATTATTTAGAACATCAAAATTTGACGGGTGATTTGCGTCTCTCTTCCGCTCCCAGGGCTGAATTTGAGACCACAAATTCAGTGACGCTAATTACTACTGCTTTGAAACTAGTTTGCATTATGGGGCACTAGGATGGACCCCTTTGAAAACTGGCCGTCCATCTCTATTTCCACATATCTAAAAATAATCAGCTTCACCGACTCGTCAATGCCCATAATGGACGTGCGTATATGATGGGCACTTGCTATTCTAACCTGTTTATGACATGCATACAGTTCAACACTCCAACTAATATAAGAAATTACCACAATTAAATATATTTTATACAAACACACACATATTACACATATAGATATATGTGTGTGCAGAAACTCTCTTCCCAGCTAGAGATATATATGATATGTAGTGACACTTATAGTACACTGTCACACTCTTTATCTAACTCCCATGTTTCTGGTCTGCAAATTAACCAACTGGGACCATAACCTGTAAACTGGCTTAAAGGCCATATCCATTGACTAATTAATGAATTGCTCATATACATACATTTATACATACATATATATATATATATATGCGTGTATATATATAGTTGGCATGCATTATATACATTTGATCTACATATTCCTATGTGACCGTCAGCTGGGGTAGCTTAATTTCTATGAAAAAGTCAATGCGTTACATGTTAATAATTAATGTGTACATGTACATTTACGTATTCTTATTGCTGCAGAAATCTGTCTGTGCAGCCAAGCATTGGGAAGGCCAAAATTGAAAGTAAACTACTAATTGATCAGCTTCAACTACGTGTTATGCATGGTTTCTGTAAATCCCATATTCAGTTCAGTTCCGCCACAAGTTTAACTGTAATTGGAGACTTTGGTAAAAACAGCTAAAAAAGGCTCTACTTCCAAATACACGTACTTGTAGTTTGGTGGCAGTTGAAGAACAGAATATAAATACAAAATATATTTTTACAAATAAAATTGCAGTGCCGGTGCTGAAATGCAACATTGCATTTTCTTTCCCTTTCGAAACGCAAAATTCTTAGGAAGTTGCTTTGAAGATTGGGTTCATTGATTAAAGCAAACTAACAAACTGAAATGAGAAGAGAAAATTTAAGGTGGGTGAGGGCTGACTTTGCATGATTAATAGATGTGTCAGAAACCGTTGTCCCCTAGAGTTGACATTTGAGGTCATATGTTGGGATAATTATTACTTGGTAAATTTATAAGCTTCTTTTCTGTTTGAGCGTTATAATCTATTTATTTTCTTGTTAAATGTTATAATCTATTTATTACTCATGCATTTGAGACTATATATATATATATATATATATATAGTACGTGTTTTGTCTGCACATGATAAACTCACTCTTGCTATTGCCGAGTTACGTGTTTTGTCTAATCTTTTTTTTTTTTTTTTTGATACATTCTTTTTAATATTTTTCTGAATAATACTTAATCTTTATAACTGGTGCACGTCATTCTTGCGAGTCAAGCTAATCGTCTAATTTGTATATCCTTCCAAATTTTGTCGTTCTAATTCGCTGTATTGAATAAAATCTTTTGCTTGTTAATTAACCACCTTTTTCCTAATACTACAAGATAGACAAGACTAGCTAATTAACATTAATTACCAATTTTCTAATTCAAATATTTGATCATTTGGTTACTCGCATAACAACATATATAATATTTTTAATGAAATTCATTACGTATTGACATGGGTCACCTTGTTGGTATTCTGTCGCCATGACCCTCCGGCATTATAAAACTCTTACGAACAAAAAGTCCTGTTTTGGTTTTCTTATTTATTACCTGTAATACATAATTCAGCTGTATCGCTACTCTTTTGAATCCTGATTTCGCTAGCTACTTATCGAAAACACAAGTACTTGAATATCCCTACATGTGTTAGTTAATTTTGACAAATTGATTAAGATTGATTTGGGTCTCAAGCAATAACTTATTATAAGTTGTAATTATCTCATACAACGAACTACTGGCACTGGGTCATATATATGACTAGGAGTTATGGTTGTAAAGCTGACGGATATTGATTGGAAAGGCAAAGCTCTCGTCTCCATCAACCAACTCCTTTGCAATGATGATATTTGCAGCCTCTGTCGGATGATATGCATCCCAAAACACATACTTGGATCGGTCATTACACAGCGATGAGGCCGCTTTCTCTCCACCACCTTTGCCATTGAAGCATATGAATGGAGGAAAGTACCCCCCACAACATGGTTCATTAGCATTCTCAAATCCTACAAATTTGCATACAAACAAAAACAAAAAAGGAGACGTGTTAGATTTATGGATATAAGTTTACTTTTATAAAATCGAAGTTTCTCTGATAGGACAATCCTATTAGTAGTGTTAGTTTTTGATCGTTAGATAAGGTCAAAATCATATTAGATTGAAAAACTATGCAAAACAGACAGATTTAACGGTTGAAAAAAAAATACTGATAGTTCATTTTTTCATCTCTTATTAGAGAAGTTTCCTTACAAGATATATATTGAAAATAAATGGAAAATTGTGAAATCCCATTTGTCAAATAAACTTATTGTTTGCAAACTACCATGATTCATTAGCATTATTTTCAACTTCTATATTAGTATATACATAAGAAATGGACACATTGTTAGGGCTTGCAATATATTGCAAGATAATTAGATGCGTATAGTAAAAGCTAAATGGCAGCTGGAAAGCTCATTATTTTTTACCCTTTTCGTACTATATGTTGGGAACAAAATTGACCAAGTACTGGCTAATAAAGAGTTAAAAGTTTTTTAAGCTAACCGTATTGAGGATAATTCCCAACGATCTTGACGAAGATATCGTAGGAATTTGCATACACAAAGATGGCATCCGGACCCAACTCTTTGTTGAATTGGTCAAGCACTTCATTTAGTTTCTTGTTGTAACCTTGGATCAATTCATTCACCTCCACCGAGCATTTTCCACTCGGCAATAAATTCAGCGCTCTAATAAAGGGAATGCAGCCTAGTGGTCCAACCCCAACCACTATGAATTTTCTTGCTCCCAGCTCGTAAATTCGCTTAATTTACCCAAAAAAAGAAATAGATTTAGAGAGAGAAAAGGGAAAATAAAAACACCAATCAGAAATGGCCAGCATCGCCAAGCTGGATTCTAAGGAAAAGGGGAAACAAAAAGCAGCAAAATATATGGCCTGGCCCAATCTTATGTGGTTGTATTTCTACTACTCACACGCGGTGTGGGACCCACGTGTGAGTAACGAGATTTTAAATTCGAGTTTAAATTTATTATTTTTATTTTTATATTTTAATAGTTATTCTGTTATTATTTATTTATCACGTGATCTAATTTTAAAAATCTAATCAACATGTATAAAAATAAAATATTAAAAATATTTAAACAATTTATAAAATATTAAAATTTAATTAAAAAAATAACTACTGAGACAGGAAAATAATAAATCCAAACTTTTCAAACCCACGGAGTGTAAAAGAGTGCTAAAAAAATGTTGGTAAATGGGCTTGCATGTGGTTATTGCATATTTAATAGGGATTGTACCTTCAGTTGTATAGCCACGTTAATGTTGGTAAATGGGATTACACGTGGTTATTGCATATTTAATAGGGATTGTACCTTCAGCTGTATAGTCAAGTTGGAGACCATGAAATCTTGGAACATAGTAGGAGGGACCTTGTCGTGACCAAAAAATGGTATTGACGGCTGAACATAGTTGAGTACGTCGTTGGACCCAATTGTTAGTGAAAAGATTGCCTTCTTTAATAAATCTTTGGTACGATTCTCTCCCATTACATTCACCATGTAACTTCTAGTTTGCTCAAAATAGTTCACTTGCTCACGAAGTGGGACTCTTCCAATCTGTGCTAATTCAAATATACATATATTTAATTGATCATCTTTTAACTATATAATTAATTGGAGCTAACTAGATCAGTTCATTAAGAATTTATCATAATTTATGATATGGTACTTACGAATAAAACTCCTGTTTCATCCAATATTCCTGAGGCTCCAGATGCATAATTTATTCCTCTGTGAGCCGCTTCATCTCGAGTGTTTGGGGCTAGATATGGTGGAGGAAAAGACTTGGCCCCAAGAGTTTCACCTGGTTAATTGCATCAATTTTTTTTTAAACAAAATTTGGGGCTTAATTAATTATAAAAATAATAAAAATGAGATATTAAGTATCATGATGCCACATTTGATACTATATAATTATAGAATTAATATTTTAATGATATCAGATTCCGTTATAATAGTTCAAAAATTTTACTATATTTTGGTTTTACTACTTATATTTTGTTATCTGTGTAAATTAAGAGCCCTAATTATAATGATGACTTTATGTAAATTCGTGACCATGACACGCGCTAGGAATTCGTAGGAATGACCAAAAATTATACTCGAAAGATGCCTGTTCTTAGGATCCTTAAATCAAGCTTAAATCAACAAACTAGTTACCACCTAATGGAATATTAGGCTAGTAATTAAGAGAGTAAATTCCATAGACATTAGGCATTAGGCATCAATTCGAAAAGCTAGGAAACATTTAAATACTTTTAACTGGATTCGGGGATTCGAATTCTGTACTTTAACTAGAGGCAAACTGCAACTACAAAACTAGGATGATTTCATTTTTATGGAATTTGAAAATTATATAAAGATATTGCATCATCATTAAAGTTCATTAATATGTGTGGTGCCTACCAGGCTGATCTATTTGCACCAAATCAAGCTTTATGTATTATATGGTTGCAAAAGTCTTCACTTTAGATCTCCTTGGAAAGAAAAATATTTATGCTATAAAGTATATCCTATCATATATAGCTATTAGCCTCAAGAAAACAAAAAGAAGAAGAAGAAAAAAAAAAACAATAATACATGTCCAACTAGCTAGTTGGGTCGACTAGTCTAAAGTCTGGCATTAATGCTAATGAAAAAACTGATTTTTTTTTTTTTTTTTTTTGTTAGACTATCAACTACTACACTACATGTGTCCAAACTGATAAGGTTCATCAAATGCCGAAATATTATGCTGTGGACCTTGCAAAAAAACGTCGACTTAATGGGACACAACATTTAGTGGGCCATATTTACCGACAATGTCCGATATGGTTCGGCCGTTGGTGAACCTTCCGGTTGGTTGTCCCCCGGACGGCTTGAAGTCTATGCCATACGGTGGTATATCGGCCTTCGAAAGAGTGAAGATGTAGTCATTGTTCCCGGCGTCCACAAGGGAGTCCCCAAACACAAAGGAAGTGAAAGTAGATGAGAGACAAGGCCTAACAATGTTGGTCATGGAAAGGGCAATGAACATGAACAAATTATATTGCCTAGAAAATTTAATCTTTGAGGCCTCCATTTTGTGTAGTACTCATCAAATTATCATATTGTAAAATGCATGACTTGGTAAGCGTATTTATAGAAGATTATAAATTTGGGCTAAAAAGAAAAAGAAAAAAAAATATGGGGAGCACAATTTTCATGGACTGCAGTAGCAGGTGAGAAAATCCTTTGAACAGGTCTCAGCTCTGCCTCTAAAGGACTAGGTCTACCAAACAACGAATATGATAATGTGGAATTATTCCACAGATAATACAGAATGACGCAAATGTGCACCTTCTATTTGATTCTGTTTTGTTTTTCTAATATAAAAAAGAAAAAAGAAAAAATCTCGCTTCCTAATTTGGCAATAGGTCAATAATACTTTCCAGATTGTAGTACTTGTTTTCAGTAAATATTTCTTTGTTGGGAAAGATCCTATTTATCTGTTCAAGAAAGCATTTGCAAATTGTGTAAGAGGAAGGGTTTTTAATGCAATTTATGCCCGATGCTGGAGAAAAAGTATTCTCGTTCTCATCTTCAAAAATAAATGAGATGCGCTAAATTGTAAAAACTATAGGAGCATAAAGTTGATAAGTCACATTATGAAACTTTGAGAGAGAGTTATTGAAAAAAGATTAAGGGTCATAACTACTATATCAGGTGACCAATTTGGGTTCATATCTAGTAGATCAACCATGGAGGCTATTTTTCTTCTTAGGATGTTGCTTGAAAGGTATAGAATAGCTAAGAAAGATTTGCATATGGTCTTCATATATTTAGAAAAGGAATATGATAGGGTACCAAGAGAAGTCTTATGGTGGGTACTAGAGAAGAGAAGAGTGCATATGAGGTATATCAAGGTAATTAAAGATATGTACGACGAAGCTGTCGCAAGTGTGAGAACTACTGGAGGCTACATGGAAGAGTTTCCCATTTGGATTGGCCTACATCAAGGTTCCGCTCTTAATCCTTATCGTTTTACTATCGTGATGGACGAGCTGACAAGAGAAATTCAAGATGGGATTCCCTAGTGTATGCTTTTTACAGACGATATAGTTTTAGTTGATGAACATCGGGAGGGCATTAACTGTAAATTAGAACTATGGGGAGAGACCCTTGAGACGAACGGATTTAAGTTAAGTAGAATGAAGACTGAGTACATGCATTGTAGGTTTAGTAATTTGAGAGATCAGAGTGATGAAATTTCTTTAGATGGTGTGGTGATGGGGCTTCTAAGAAATTTAGGTACCTTGGGTCCATAGTGCAGTGTGAAGCGGATATAGATGAGGATATTGGACACAGGATTAAGGCAGGGTGGGTTAAGTAAAAGAATGCCATGGGAGTTTTATGTGATGATAAGATGCCTATTAAGTTGAAAGGAAAATTCTATAGGATAACAATTCGCCCAGCTATGTTATATGGTAGTGAATGTTGGATCATCAAGAGACAACAAATATAAAAGATGAGTGTGGCGGAGTGCGTATGTTAAGATGGATGAGTGACCATACGAGGATGGATCGCATACAAAATAAAGTTATTCGTAGTAAAATAGGTGTAGCACCAATAGAAGATAAGGTATGAGAAAATCGTCTGAGATAGTACGAGCATGTACAACGTAGATCGTTAGATGCACCTATTCGTACTTAGAAGAACATCCAAATACCTGTACTAGGAGAGTGAGGGATAGATTAAGAATTACTTAGGCTGACGTAGTTTGGCACGACTTTCAAGATCTATAGCTTAAGGAGGGTCTCGTGTTTAATAGAACAGACTGAAAACGAGAAACCAATATAGCCGACCCTAATTAATTTGGGATTAAGGCTTGTATTTCTCGTTGTTGTTGTTATGGAAGGATGTTTTGTATACCAGAATTTGTAAAATGCATAAAATAGGTGCGTTATTCTTAAAAATATAGGGTTGAATGTAATATTTTGATGAAACAAATAAGAGAGTTTTGTTAGTATTCTTTCTTTGTTTCTGTTTTAGGCAGCTTTTTCTTTACGTTTTTTTTTCCCCTACATAACTTTTTCTTTAGTTGGTATAAAATGAAAAGATTTTCCCAGTCAAGTAACATGTTGAGGGATGAAAAAAGATTTACAAATAGATTGAACCAAGAAGTTCAAATGAATTCGCGTTTGGAAAATACTTTTTAGGTTTCGAACCAATGATGTGATGTTTTTTGTTTTTTTTTTTCAAAAATCTCAATTCAAAGGCTATAGCCCCCTTAATTTCGATGTTATGAACCGCACATTCAAGCCACATGTTTCAAACTTTAAATTCAAATCACCATAATTGTTTCAGCTGCCTTTGTTTCAGTTGTTCTTTTTGGGTTTTGATGCATTCATTCCTAATATCAGCTATCCTCTCTTCATTTTTTTTTTTTTTTTTTAAGTTGTAAGTACTATTTACTAAACAAAGTTACAAGTACTTATTATTAATGACATGAGAATCTTTTAACTAAAAAGGCATGCAAATGTGAGTCAGTTAAGAGTCGTCAAGGGAGATAAGAAATTAGAAATGATGGTAATATATGGTGGAGTTTGTGAACTTGAGTCATATCTCTATTTGGGACTGAAGGAATTTTACTCATCACGTCACATGATTATTGTGCTACTAATGTGATTCAATCTATTCATTATTAATATCCAAATAATTAACTTCATTTCGTAAAAGTTCCAAGAAAAAAAATCCTCATTTACTAGCTAGATTAAAACCATACCTATATATATATATATATATATATATATATATATATATATATATATATATATATATATATATATATATAGTAACCACTTAATAAAAACATAACTATTGAAACTCGTTTACATCACCAACATGTGTATAGCACTGCATTACAAACGATAATTAACCTCGGAATAATATTTGATCAAGGAACATCTTAAAGAATTTCTCGATCATATTATGGCCGGAGAAAATGACTAAGAAAAATCAGTACTGTTACCTATACAATTACGAAGAGAAAATAAGTAAATGTTAGAAGGAAAAAATCATAAATATTTGCAAAGAGGCCGTACTCTTAAGATATATATATATATATCTATCCAAATGTATAAGGAGGCTACCTCTGTTAGATTGTAAATTTATATATGAAGTTTCATGGCTCTCAACCGGGCATATACTTCTGTGTGTGTATGTATGTATTTATGTATGTATAAACGGCTATTAAAGGAATAAAATCATCCCGTTAAAAGAATTTTCCACCATTCCTAAATTGAGGAAAAAGAAGAAAACTTTAAAATAAAAATAAAAAGAAAAAAAGTCGTCTAATAGTGTGAGATCAAATTGTACAAAAAATGACGATCGACCAAAAATAAGGCTCTTAGCATGGGATATGCCGTCTTCTAGTATACACAAATACATAAATAGACTTGTCTACGGTCCTACTTATAAGACAATTTCACACTATTTAAACATGTAGAAATAAAAACGTAACATAACATTTATTTATTATAACACATATATTATTTAATAGAACACGATAATTATCGAATATAACATGTATATTAAAAAGACTTAACACTAAGAAATTTAACTATCTCATATTATTATCATTTTAATTTAGGTCTCGTTTATTTCACCGATTCGAGTTTAGAATTTAAGTTTTTCTACAGTAAAAAGTTCTCAGAAACAGTCATATCTAACTTTTTTGTTACAGTAAGAAGCTCTCATATAAAATCATATTCCAACTCGAATTAAAAACTCGAATCAATAAACTAAATGAGTTCTTAGTTATTTAACATGATACGGAAGATAGAAATGTATAATTATTTTGGTATCTGACAATTTTATTGTTGGTCATAAATATATTTCATGTTATGTATCATCCTATTAGTGAGATCATAGGACAAACCCTACATAAACATATAACTAATATGTTTTGATGACTACCATGCTTGCGTACCTCAACGCCGAAAAGTCAAGGCTGAAACGTACAATGAGATAATTAAAATCCTTAGAGAAAGTTTAAAGACCGGGTAATATTTTTATCTCCTTTGGCCTAAAAATTGTCTGGTACTCGAGTTGTCAAATTTTGCTGTGTGAATATTGTTCGTTTAAAAGCTTTTAAAAAATATCATATTTAATTTTTTTATCACAGTAAAAAATTCTTAAAAGATATTACATCTTAATTTAAATTAAAAATTTAAATCTGTAAAGTGAACGAGACTTAAATTTAAAATTAGTTTTAACCTGTTGTTGTTTATTGCCTAGCACGGCCCGCTCTTTAGTCATGCGTTGTTATTATTATTATTATTATTATTATTATTTTTGCTTCTCTATTTTTTATTTTATTTTATTTTTGAGCACCAAATCAATGTAGTGTAACGTAGAAGTCCCCTTAATTACATGACTTGTCCACTGATATATCATCGTCCACTTGGATAAGTATTATCCATTCAAATTCCTCACAACCACTTATTCGACTTATAATTGTTAATCAATATGTTGGTATTATTCGAAAAAGACACATCATGCAAATTGAAACAAAAAGAAATAAATAGATAGGAACATTATCGTAGCAAATTGATCAGATCAGTCTACACTAACTAGGACACAAAACAACATATAGCAGCATATTATCACGATGTTAATGTAAAACTATACGTGACAATAACAACTAGAATAAATTATTGCAGAGCAAAATCAAGTAGCTTAATGTGGGTCCTTTATTTTAGATAAAATCATTATTAAATATTAAATATTTTTCGGTTGTATTTGCATTTTTAACTCACCATGAGCAAATTATATAGAACAAATTAAGTCTCAATAATAATTACCAAAATGACAGTACAAAACGGGGATCAGAAAAATAAAATAAATGTATGTTATGGTTGTCAGTACGATAATGCTAGAAATGGTTTTTTGTTTCCTGATTAACACAATTGCACCTGCAATTATTCTTCTTTTTCATTATTAATGTGAGCATGTGATTATGGACCAGGCATGTATAGTGCGGTGGAATGCAAACACATTTCCATATTGCAAGAGGAACAAAAAAAATTATGAAAAGAATTAGAAGAAGAAAGAGACTAGCATAGTTACTTTATTAGAGTGGAGTTGAAGACTAGCATTTTTTTAAAAAAAAAAATAATTTAGTAATAACAAAAATTATGTTTATAATAACCATATACTACAATTCAATAATTATTTTAATGATATCAATTTTTAATATTTATAAATTTTCTAATTTTTCTTGCTATATTTTATCATACTAGTAAAATTTTGTTATATGTCTAATAAAAACCCGCTTTTAGTAAATGATAAAAAATTATTACAAGAGCCTCGTAAAAAAACAAAAACAAAAAAACAATATCGATATATAACTAAACTCTCTTCATAATATATATATGTTAGACGAATTTTTAATTATTACGTTTCTATCGATGGTCACTTTTAAATATTTTTATCAATGATCACCTCTAAATATAAAAATTTAATAAAGTATTGTGATAAGAATCTATATGCTGTAATTAATATGCTTTTCATAGTGCCCATAATATGAATTCGTAAAGAAAACCAAAAAGAAAAGGTATTGGTATTTCAAATAAGAAAAAAACCCCTTAAAAACTTTAGAAAGGCATTAGTATATCTCTTTTATAGCTGCTAATTGCCGTCAATGTCATTAGACGAATTAATAGAAGAACAATTTTATGTTTCCATCTTAGGTTTGACTACTATGTCTTTATCAATTCATCCACTTTCTAGAGAAAATCTGCTTGGTTCACGTAAGTATGACATCAAATTAAGAACTATATGGCGTAACGTAATCAAGATTGCGTAATGATTAGTGATCGTGATATTTTGGCTTCTTTGCTAATATAAACTCTTGATATTGATAAACTCTCAAAAAAAAAAAAAAAAAACCAAAAAGACAAAAAACAAAAAACTCTTGATATCAATAAACTTTGTAGTTCTAATTAGACCCAAAAAAAAAAAAAAAAAAAAAAAACTATAATTAAAACGTTACCGTTTAATCCTTATTTTTTATTTTTTATTTTTCATTTTTGGTTGGGCGCCTTAGCATGTGATGATGTAATAAATCGATTATTGCAAATTAGCTATTAAAAGTATTGAAAACAATTAACGAAAAAAAAAAAGAAAAATTCCAAACAAATATGCAGTGTTTTCATACCAAAATTAAGGATGTAACACGCGTACACACTTGATACACTACACATAACTTCGATTAAGTCCAAATATTAATTAAAAGCACCCGTAAAGATTAAGATGGTTAAATAGATCAAATGACCAAAAAAAAAAAAAATCATAATAGTTATATTATGCATGGAAAAAGAAGTATGTGCTGCTTAGTTTTATTGTATGAGACGCTTCAAAGTTCGAAATGGTGCTGCTTAGTTTTTTCCTGTATAGAGAAAGAAGTATGTGATGAAAGACATTCCCAATTTAATTTGAAAGACATTCCCAATTTTATTTGCTGTATGGTAATACACATTTTATCATCACAAGCTGTTTTTTCAAAAAATAAAGGGCTTATTACACTGACATTCTTTGTGTTTTGCCAAATTAATAGAGACACTTCCTTGACTGAAACTAATCACGTTAACACTC
Source organism: Morus alba (assembly GCA_012066045.3). Classification (NCBI taxonomy): domain Eukaryota; kingdom Viridiplantae; phylum Streptophyta; class Magnoliopsida; order Rosales; family Moraceae; genus Morus; species Morus alba. Next base: position 12,363,762 of record CP050235.2, read on the forward strand.
ATTGACTTTTTATAAAAATTATCCCTCCGTTAGTTGACTGTGAGTTGACTGTCAATCTTGACCGTTAAATTTTTAAAAATACCAAAAATACCCCTATATTTACTATAATATTTTTCTAAGTTGTATATAATATTAGAAAAGACGTTTATACCCTTATTTAGCATAAAAAATGAGTTTAGTTAATTTTTACACATTTATAACTATAATTTTCACTCTGATAAAAATAAATACTTTTTGATTTTTCATTTTCTAAAAATACTTTGTTTTAGTAATGTTCTCCATTCACTAAACTAGCACGTTAAATTAAAAATTATTTAATATTTGGTACATTATTAGGACCAACTATATTATAATGAAAATTAATTTAATTGAAAGAATAAATTAAATTGGACTATTTTATCCCAGTAATGAAACAAAAATATATTTTAAATTAAACTTAAAACATTAATTACAAAAAGAAAAATAATACGAAAAAGTTAAACGCATTACATTTTTTTAACATATTTTTACATTAACTCTTTTAAAAATTTTACAACACATCCTAACACAATTTTTTTTTTTTTTTTTTTTTTGTAAAAATCCAATAAAAAAGAAAGAAAGCAAATTTAACACAAAGGTAGTTTTGACATTTTTCACCAAAATTTAACAGAGTTTCAAAATTAAACAGCATTGTGAAATAATAGAAAGCTCCATTTTGATTGAAATGCTAAACTATTCTGGCCATAGCTATCCATAAAGAAGAAGCATCAAATTGAATATTTTTACGTCAACACTGTTCTCCTATATTGTGACGAAATTAAAGAAGAGTCGGGCAGGCGGCTATAATTCTTTTAAAAAAAATTTCGTCTTTCCGCTTCTCTTAGGACTAACTAACTTAATTGTGACAAAGTCATGAAATGTCCATTTTCCCCCTAAAAGTCTGTCAGTGAAATTCTGCCATGAACCCTGAACTCTTAGATATATATAACACTTTATGAGTTTGAATATATATATATATATATATATATATATATATATTACTTCACGGTTTTTGTTAAATTTAACGTTTAGAAACATGCATTATCAATAGAAATAACCAATAGAATTTTTTTTCTTATTCCGAAATCCGAGTCATAAAGACCTTAAATTGTGATCTTATGGGTGTGCATTAATGGATGATTAGTCCTATAGGCCGGTGGTACTCGATATGATTTTCAATCATGTGGCTGGTTTGCCGAAACGGAGTGTAATAAATATTACTGGGAGAGGTTTTGAGATATCTACGTATTCATTTGGACCAAACAAAATACCGTATCATCTTACCATAAACGAGTTAGGCAAGCTTTTCGTATTGCAAAGAATGATTTGTAACCAAAGTGGATGAGAAAAACCCGTCATGGACCAAGAAAAATGGAATTTCAACATGACAAGAAAAGTGCCCCTGTTTTCTCCATATGGATTTGAATAATGAAAGTTAAAAACTAAATAGTACCATAAATTTGATTAAATTTTAATTAATATATGATAGGTGAGAATCATTCACTAATACTCTATGTGTAAGATTTTTATCATAAAATAATGTTGTTAGAGAGGTGAAACACTTAATGCTTACAAAAAATTCCCAAAAATAAAAACATAAAAAACTGAATGCTTACATGTGGGCTACTATATTGCCGAGGAGAATTTGCTTCATACCTGAGGAGGGGGGTTCAACCACCACCTACCTTTTTCTCCTTGGCCAACAAACGATGTTAAATGAAACAATGAATTCTTAAACGTGCTGTCTGTGACTCATTTTGGTCTCTCTCTCTCTCTCTCTCTCTCTCTCTCTCTCTCTCTCTCTCTCTCTCTCTCTCTCTCTCTCTCTCGTTGAGTATTAACTTTTAAGAGAGCTCTACTAGACCCACACGCTTTCATCAAATGGAACAATATTAGTCATTTTGGGAAGATCAAGAAGTTTAGGCATTGTGAGACGCTTAATTCCGCCAAAAAAAAAAAAAAAAAAAAACCACTTTTGCCCATGCTCTTCTCGTAGCTTTTTCCCTTATTTGTTAGCTAAGATAAGATAATCTCCATTAAGCACAAATGAGTTTCCGCACATTTCCATTATAACAAAACCTCTCATTCTCTTTATTTCTCTCTCTTGTTTCTCTCTGTTTTCCTCTGTTTTTTTGCTCCGTTTTCCTCTGTTTTTCTCTGCAATGGGAAGAACTTGCAGATCGGTTTTAGTGCTAACAGGAAGAGTCATAAACGATTCCTTGAGCTTCATTGTCTTCTCTTTTCTCGACCTTCTCGACCTTCTTCTCTGCCTCATTTACCGAGTCGCCGATTTCTTCATCGAAGCCGAATGGAGAGCTTGTTATTGCTCTTCCTCAAAGGAGGCCATAACTAGTAGTGGCAAAATATTGGTCTCGGAGAAAGGCGAGTCAAAGATTGTGTGTTTGAGCTCAAGTAAGCTTCAGTTAGAGGAGATCTCGGACACGCTTTATTCACGTCCTTCTTTCATGTCCGAGGTCTCAAAGTCAACCGTTAATGAGCTCAAGAAGCTCAAGATGGATGGGACTAGCGGGGTTGATCACAAGGTCAACAAGAAAAAGACTGTACGGTCCAACACATTAACGGTTAATTCCACCATTGTTGAGATGCTTCAAGGCAAGATTGGTGGGGGACAACAATCCCACATTCCCATACCGAGATGGTCAGATTGTGATTGCAAACTTTGCACTTGTTGGGCGTCTTCTAGCAAAGAAACTCTCTTTGTTAAAACTCAAGTGCCTAGAGGTAAGGGAATAATAATAATAATAATAATAATAATAATAATAATAAAATGTCGCAAATCATAACTTTTTTAGTTTTGTACTTTTGTTGTGTGAGTTTGACACTTGGGTTTTTGGCTATTTGCTCAGATTCGGCTAGAGAAGATGTGTTATTCATTCATGGATTTATATCATCCTCGGCGTTTTGGACCGAGACGGTGTTTCCAAATCTGTCGAGCGCAGCGAAATCGAGGTACCGGTTGTTCGCCATCGATCTGCTCGGGTTTGGAAGGAGTCCTAAGCCAACCGACTCAATGTACACACTCAGAGAGCATTTGGACATGATAGAGCGGTCTGTGCTAGAGCCACACAAGGTCAAGTCCTTCCACATTGTGGCTCACTCTTTGGGCTGCATATTAGCCTTAGCCCTAGCCGTCAAACATCCTGGCTCTGTCAAGTCCCTCACTTTACTTGCACCGGTAAGTTCCACACCAACCTCTAATATGAAGTCTCCTAAGGTCTTCCCACAATCCCGAAAAATTATTACGATTTAGTCTTATAACGATCGCGTTATTTTTCAATACTAACGTCCAATTTTGAGGTCTAGAATTCGAATTCCCTGAACCTTCAAACGGGTTGTATTTCATTTTCCTATTTTCTTATATTTATGGTTTTTTTTTTCATCATTAATTTATGGGCAGCCATATTACCCGGTACCAAAAGGCGAACAAGCCACGCAATATGTGATGAGGAGGGTGGCTCCTAGGCGGGTGTGGCCGCTAATAGGCTTTGGTGCCTCGCTTGCGTGTTGGTATGAGCACATCAGCCGGACCATTTGCCTTGTAATATGCAAGAACCATCGGTTGGTGGAGTTTCTCATAAAGCTAGTCACTAGAGACAGGTAAGGAAAAATATTTGATCACCTAAAAAACACCACTTCCTTAATTCCATGACTCGCTCAACGACCCATTTTCCATTGAAAAGAAATCATGCCCCAACAACAATTATTTGTACATCCATATATATATATATATATATATATATATATATATTAGTATATCATATTTTCCCTTTTTGGCAAACACCATCTTAAGCGTACTATATATATGGAGTGGTAAATTTGTGTGTCACTAGTTGGGAAATTTAACCACTTCGGTACGAAAGAGTAAAAGCAGAGATATTACGCATACAGATTTTGCAGTGCTATTTTGGTTTTTCTGCAGGATGTGGACTCTATAATTTGGCATTAATTGGTTGATCTAGCCAACTCATCAACTATATGGATCCGAGCACTAAAATATATTATATATATTTTATACGTGGACCAATAAATAAGGGACGGTTCATCAACCGCAAGTGAATGGTGATAATTAATTTCATTTCTGATTCTTAGCACACATAGTAAAGAAGAAGATGCAGAAATTGGGTTTGTCAGTAATATAGGATTTGATACTCTTTTTCTTTCTTTTGTTAATGACATAGTAAGTAAGAAGATGCAGAAATTGGGTTTGCCAGTAATATAGGATTTGATACACTTTTTCTTTCTTTTGTTAATTATACTTCTTTAAGCCACCAATCCATTTAAGCTAAAAGCAATTAATATGTTTAGGCGGCAATCAGTAATGATTTTTTACATTTTTTTTAATAATGTTTTTTTTAAACATTTTTTAATTATGTTTTTTACAACATTTTTTCATTAGTTTTGGTTTTCTTTTCTTAAATGTCATTGTTGCATGGAGGAGGTGTTAATTGCATTAGTTTTTCTTCTTTTTTTTTTTTTTTTAATTGTCATTAGTACTTGCATGGCGGTGTTTATTGCATTAGTTGAGACAAAGACATCAAGACATTGGAAAAAATTATGCATTGGGTTTTGGGATTTTCTTTGCGTATAAAATAGTGACTACAAATTCCTTTTGTTAGATTCTAATTAGGTGTTTTTTTTTATTTTTTTATTTTTTTTATTTTTTTGAGAGAGAGAGAGAAATAACTAGGAATACTGTATTAACCAGTATATAAATATTTATTGTGTTGGGGTTTCTGCATGGGTCAAATATGTTTGCTCAGACTAAAAATTGACTAAAATAGAAGACCAAGAATGACACATTATTAAATGCATGAATGGTTTTATTTTATTTTATTTCCCTTAGCTTCAGCTGTCCACCAATTTCAGTTCACTACTTAGATTTTTGAAAGAGACTCCCATCTGCCCAATATTATTGCAATCTTAATTATGAGCTTCCAACCATATTCTATAATAGGATTATGAAAGGCTCAAAACCATATTCTATTATAGTAACGTTATATTTTTACTATTGGAATAATACGTTCCAGGTTGAGAACATTCTTGCTTGAAGGGTTTTTCTGTCACACACACAATGCTGCATGGCATACCCTCCATAACATCATATGTGGAACCGCTGCCAAACTTGACGCCTACTTGACTGCCGTTCGGGACCGCCTGAGCTGCGACGTCCACATCTTTCATGGCAAGGACGACGAGCTCATCCCCCTCGAGTGCAGCTACAATGTCCAAGCAAAAATTCCCCGCGCTCGCGTTAAAGTGATAGAGAAAAAAGATCACATCACGATTGTTGTTGGCAGGCAGAAAGCCTTTACTAGAGAGCTTGAGGAGATTTGGAGAAATTCAAGTTGATTTTACCAACCTTAATTAATCCAACGATCATAAGATCATCATCATCCAACAAACGTACGTCGTGATCAAATGAAGCATATCAACAGATATATATGCTGAGTCAGATAGTTTTATAATCATGTCTCTCTACCCATCACAAGCCATGAGATCTTTGCAAATTAAGGTTAATTAAGATATATTGTTGTCCCCGGGTTGTAATCATGAGATCATGCTCTACTTCCATTGTAATGAAAACTTGGAAAAAAAAAAAAAAAAAAAAAAAGAAAGAACAAGAAGATAAAAGTGAATATTATCAAATCAAAAATTTGTTACTTGTAGTTTAATTTCTCTTCTTCCTCGCTTAAAATGTGCGGCGAATATATACATATACATATATATATATATATATATATATATATACTTTGCTATTCTTCGGATTTAAATCTAAACATCAATTAAGGCTCATCAATCAGCTACAATGCATGGTACATAATTGTTGTGAAGAAACAAAAGATCTTTCCCTTGTCGAATTTTCGTCACCCGAAAGAAAAGAAGTAAAGGAAAAAACTATTTTTCTTAGCATTTGGTGCATAAATCAACATTTAATCAGCCATTTTTTTTAACTGAGATGAACAATTCGACCTTTAGACCTCAATACTAACAGTAGAGCACTCTAATATATATTGAATCAATTAATGAGAAATTTAATTGAGATTCGATTCTATCTACTAGTCACTTTCGGAAAGACATGGTTATTGATTGTTGTACGTCCTCTTCTTCAGACTACTCCAGACTTTTGTGTACAAACGAAAGAAAATTTATGTCAAAATTTTTGCCTACAGGGTCCTACCCCCATCACTAGGAGCCATTTATTTTCCTTCTGAATTCATTTGGGCTTCAGTACCATATGGATAAATAACGTAACTAATATCTCAATTCATAATATTTCATAGAATCAATCAAGTAACTACCTTCTTGTTTTTTTCTCTTCTTTTTTTTTTTTTTTTTTTTTTTTTCCTTCTGTTCAAATGCTATGTTCTTTGAACACCGGCCGGTGGTACATGGGGACTACATATAATAAATTTTGTAATCTTTAGAAATTGACATGCAGTAGGTCCGGAAATTTTGTGGTTTGTTTTTTCTTTTCTTATTAGCGTCCTTTTTTTTTTTTTTTTTGGAAATTTAGTATTTGAAGTTTTAATAACCATATAAGGGAGCTAATTAAATTTTAGGATTTTCTATGACTGATTCCGTGACTAAATTAGTAAAGAACTATTTTTTTAAGGACTAAAATGCAAAACTTCAAGTACTTCAAGGGCACACGAGCTAAAATTATTAAAGGGATATTTACATTTTTATACTCTGTGTTTTGAATTTATTCAAAAACTATAACTTCAGTTTTTAATCTCATCAAATGTATATCTTCATATTTGATTTAATACCTAAATTTATACCTTTTTGACAGTCAACCTTCAATTTTAAACATAAAACACCTCAAGTATCCTTAGATTAAAATGGAAAAAAAAAAAAAAAATTTAAAGAAAAACTTTAAATTTACGATTTTAACATTAAAAATATCCAAAATATCATTGAAATGGGTTTTTTTTTTTGTGTTTTTATTTTTTTTTTTTTTTTTGTAATGTTGGAAATTTTAAGTGTCTTAAGGATAGTTTGGTCATTTTAAATGTCAAAATCAACAATTGGTCGAGATAAGGGATAGATTTGCATATTAAATCAAATTTGAAGATATACATTTGATGAGATCAAATACTGAAGGTATAAATTTTGAATAAAACTAAAATATAGGGTATACAAATGTAAAGATCCCATTATTAAATTGTCAACTCTATCCAAAGTTTGAGCTTTTTTAAAAATTGGAGTTAACTTTCTCGAAAAAAAATAAATTTAAAGTTAACGACTGAATTGTTCAAAACAAAAAAGTCTCAAACTTGAAATTTAGTAACAAGTACAGCATATGGTAATTTTTTTGACAAATTTAACACAAAAATAGCATTGTATTAGAGCATAATTTTCCTGCTCAATACATTAAATTAAAATTATATTGTATATTGGGGATGGTCTTAGTATGCCATTGTTGTCGGTAAAAATTCGTCAACAGAATAATAACGAATTTCTAAAAGGTTTGCGCAAATTAAATGATCTAAAACGCAATTAAAATCAGAATTTAAACAAGAATACATAGAATTTATAGTTATTCACCCTCAATTCGAGAGCTATATCCACTGTGGGGGGAGAGAAAATTCACTAATTTTAGATAGAATACACGCACTAATTGCTCAAAGTGAGACTTGGGATCTTCTGACTCATATTCCCTTATTTATAGCTTAGGTCCCTTATTTATAGCTTAGGTCACGGTCCCATAAGTAAATCTTCGTCCACGATTGCGGGTACGGTCGACCTCATACTTGTTCTTTTAACAGTCGACTCCTAAAAAAGCTATCTACTAACGTGACTCTTAGGGTTGAGTTGTCCTTAATTATTTAATGCTCTTCTTTATGACCTGTGGGTCCCATTTAGAGACTAAATTTAGGGTTTGGTATTTTACTTTACAATATCTATGATAACATTTTGACGATATCAATCTGTTGTTTGATAGAGCTTACCATTATTGTTGTTGTTGTTGTTGTTGTTGTTATAGTATTTTTTTTCCCCTAGAGAAAACATCATATATTCCTACTAATTAGGCGAAAGTAATGGAACATGAATTGGTAGGATGTCCGTATGTGCTACACAAAATGGTACATTACAAGACCTCGTTATTACTTTGTTTCCCTCAAATAAAAAAAGGACAAAAAGAAAAGGAATAGAAATCTATAGTAATGGAACATGATTTGGTAGGATGTCCGTATGTGCCACACAAAATGATACATTACAAGACCTCGTTATTACTTTGTTTCCCTCAAATAAAAAATGACAAAAAGAAAAAGGAATAGAAATCTTTATAGATTTCAAAAGCCAAAAAAAAAAAGGGGTATATATTTGTCTGTATACTAACAAAATTTGGATGTCCCTATAAATTTATAGATTGATCAAAACTTGTACTGTCTCAATCACAGGACACGAGTTTCACAAGACTAGTACATTATGATATTGAAATGTTGAAAAATTCTACAATCTCTTATATAACGCGCAGCAGTATGTGATCTAAATTAATGGTGCAAATTGATCTGGCTTATCATCAAGAAATAAACTCACCACGAATCAGAGAGAGTTTATTGCCAGTTGTGTGAGAGCGCAAGTCTTGGCAATTTTATTTAACCTTACAACATCCATAAATCTCACAATACATGGACTAATAATCTGAAAAAGATGACTTATTTGCAGCAGATAGTTTTTACCCGTTAAAAATTTATATAAATTTCGTTGAATTGATGTAGTTTTTTTAATCTGATATAATTTGACAGTTAAAACTGTAACGAAATAATTATTACTCACTATAAGTAGCATATGCTGTTGAGGATATCTGTTCCTCAGAATGGGGTGGTTACGCGGTTGTTGACAGGCCATCCGAAGAGAAAAGTAATCTTTTTTTTTTCCTATCCATCTTTTGGGTAAATTGTGTAGTATATTCAGTGCAGTAGTGTTCTAGTATAAAAATTTTGTGTTTCTTGTGGAGGAAATGGCCAAAAGTATAGTTAAGAATGCTATTCAGTGTCACTGTCAAGTATGGAGCATATGTTTTGCTTGTAAGCATGGATATATCACGTGTTATGCTCTCTAAATAATTCTTTAAAAAGGAAAATTAAAAAAAAAAAAAGAAAAATTTATTGTAATCTGAATGCGTGACCTTTTGTTAGGTTCATTATCAGTTCAAAGTAATTGTCAAATTTAAGAGCACAAGATCATTACCCATGTAGCACCAAATCAATTAAAAAGTGATTAACATTAATGACTTCGCGTCTCCCTAGATTCTCAGTCCCACAGTCTTGGAAATTAATACTTTGTCTAAAAGCAATTATATATGGCATTAAATGCCTCAATATAATTGTCGCCTTAGATGAAAAAGATTGCGAAACTAACTAATTATTAACAACAACCACGACTTTCGATAAGATGGCCAATCCGATTGTGGTGCTGTTATCAAGGACGGTGGTTGGTGGCAGCTGTGGATGGACTCATGCGCCGACGTAGTACTGCTCCATCTGTTGTGGTTCGGACTACTCTTAACTTTATATTTTCCGATCTTTTTAATGGAGTGAGTCGTCTTATTTTTAGTGGTTTTTCTCATAATACTAGCGTGTTTTGTGATAGATAGTTGTGTTGAATAAAGACGATATTTTTTCCGCTTTATATATTATGTATTGTGGTTTTATTTTTGTTTTTAGTATATAATAACAGAGTTGTTCTTCGAACCTTCTCAGTTTACTTGTCGCCTGCCACATGTGTATTATTCTAATAGTATTTTGGTTATGTTAGACTCATGTTTATGCGAAGTTGGCGGTGTCCTCAATGCGAGGTCTTGTGAAAACGATCTTTATGCGTGCTCAATTATCGGTGTGCCGAGTAGCTTTCTGTTGTTGAATCTCGGTATATGTCCTTCTCCCCCGAGCTTCATCAGATTTTACTCTAGATGCAATCTAGTTGAAGGTTTTGTATTTCGTTTACTAGTAGGTTGCATCATGGAAAATTAAATAGCCGAAGAAGCTGTGCAATTTTACTCGGAGTATTTGTCTAACGCAAAAACAATTAGTTTACTAAAGAAGATAAACATAGAGCCAAAAAGTAAATCTGTCGGTATTCCTTCCTCAGTTCTTCGTGAAGTATGGGAACAAACTTATCTTTACGTGCTACATAATGCTAGTGAGGTAGAACCATACATAGAGGTCCATAAAAAATAAATAAAGACAGCAAACCCAAAAAAAAAAAGGAGAAATAAGAAGTGGTTGCAAGATGAACATAACTGAACATTTAAAGAGTGGATAATTTTGTGAGTAAAAAAATGAAGGTGATAAATATGTTGTTGTAATTTATATGAATATTTAATTAATATGTTGTTGTACCATTAATCATAAACTACATTTATTGATGTATTATTTAATATTTAGAATTCATTTTATTTAAAAATTTAATATTTTGTTTTGCGGTAAAGCTGTTAAACACGGGATTAATAGGCCAACCTATGCAATAGCAAAAAAACAGCTCAAATTTTTTTATTTAGAAAGAACATATAACGACGGTTTTCAAAAAACCATCGCAGATCTCAACATTAGACGACGGTTTTATAAAGAACCATCATCTAAAATACGCGCCAAGTCTATTATTGTCGAGATTAGATGACGGTGTATTAAGAAAACTGTCGTCTAATGTCATTTTTAACGGCAGCTAAAAACCATTGTTATATGCCACAGACATTTAACGACTCGTGATTAGACGACGGTTCTCCTAACCGTGTCTAATCTTTTAACGACGGTTATTAATGGTCATTAAGTACTAGTTATTTACTAATGTCTATAAAATTATTAAGCCACTTATTTATTACCCGATAGGTCATTCTAAAGGAAATATAATAAGGAATTTTTTCAATTTCCCTTGCATCACCCACATGCAGTTACTCGCCCTTAGGTAAACATCCTCACATATATCAATTAATATCTTGATAATAATAGGTCTCAGACCCAACAATAAAAATCTAAATCGTGGACGCAACTTATAGGTCCAAATAATTATTACCAGTACACCAATCCAAAATGCAAGGAGATCCCACAAATATTGCATTGTCTTCTTGAAAATTTCCTGCCTTGGATAGCAGTCAAATACTCAAACAATTCCTCACGATTATTTGCCACTGAATTAGACGTAGATCATGAAAGGTTGCCTCTTCAAGAAATATTATTGAGGGCGTCCCTTTCAAAAGTCTTGATTTTAACCCGTAGGTTGTTAACTCGATTATAGGCACTTTTGATCTCCTGGTGTTGCATATGTCGGTGGATAAGGCTTAGCACAAGGAATCTTTCATTAGTGGTTGTGAATGAATTCATCTGATTATTACGGATCAACTCCGTTTTAATTGACGTGACCACTGATTCAAACAAGTGATTATGATATATATGCATATGTGCGCATGAGCATTGTGAATTTTAACGATATAGAGAAGATTAGTATGGATCATGCACAAAGATGGCACCCGCACAAATTAAATGATCTCTTTAAATTGGATGATATAGAGAAGATTAGTATGGACTCTGCACAAAGATAAAGGGCGTTGTCGTTTGGATTGGACGTAATAACAAAAGCCGATTGTACGTCAACAGAAACATAGCAAATTAACATTGATAATTGTGGCACCATTTTTTCTCACAACAACAGACATCTTCCATATTTGCGCATACAAAGTTCATTCTCCAACTTGGTACTCTTTTGTACCATTCTAAACATATAGGACATATTTATAGGACTAGTAATATGGGTCATGACACGACAACATGATTAGAAAATGATATGAATTTTGCGAGTTAGGGTTGAGAAAATAGAGGTTTGGGTCAGAATTGTGTCGACCTGAAATTGAGAAGAAAAACACGTGCCAATTTCAGGTTGGATCCGCCTAACCCGAACACGACACGAAACTCATAAAAAACTAAAAAATACATATATGTTTCATTACATATATTTTTTTTTATTATGAACTTGTGATATCATGATAGTTATATTCAAAATCTTATATTATTATTTGCTTAATTTCAATGGATGTTATTGTATTTTAGTGTGTTATGAATTTTAAGTTATTAATTATGTTTGGTTCATGTATTAGAATCATATGATTAGAACCATTTTGGATTTACGTGTATTTTTTGTGAGAGAAAATATTGTAGCGAACCATAAACCATGATTCAAATCGTGGTTTGAATCCTCCAACCAAACGTCCATTCGTGTCAATTTTAGGTTCACGGGTCAATTTCGTATCACGGATCATTTTCGTGTCGTATCGTGTCAACCCATAAAGTGGTCATGTTCGTGTTCGTGTTGTGGTTTTTAAAAAATTTTATATCACGGGTCGTGTTTGGGTTGACTGTAAATTTAGAAAGAAACGATCAAAACACGATACGAACACGACATGTGACACGAATTGTCACTCATACATATTTATTTGATCAGATTAAAGTATTATTATCGTATAATAATATAATAATATAATATTTGTTTGTTTGGTGTGATTGTTGTACTGTATAAACTAATATGGATGGTAAATTAATATGGTCTATATCGTATTATTAAATACGGCTTATTTTTGACGAATTGTTTTATTTTATAGTGGATCAATAATTTATGTTGGGCTTAGGCACGACTAGAGGTCGGGTCGGGCCAACATAGGGTCATGCCGGAGCCTATATTTATTGAAAAATTTAGAGGGCATAATGCAAATTTTATATTTATTAAAAATTACATTTTGAACCCAAAATTTTTATAAAATTACATTTTATCCCAAAACTTTTGTCAAATTACACTTTCATCCCAAAATTATTATAAAATTTCATTTTGATCCTAAAATTTTGAAAAATCATAATTTGACCCCAAAATTTTTCAAAAATTACATTTTAATCCCTCATACAATATGTCATGACATTAAATATTGTATTATATTATGAGAATACAACACAATACAATATAATACAATATATCTTTATAATACATTACAATATAAGCTACCAAACATGGTCATATGGAAGAGATTATAGCAACTGTTTAAGAACACACCTTTTCCTACCCAAACCAAAATTCTTTTTGGCCTATCACCTAAAAACTAATTGTTTGATGCTTAGGCTTAATTTGGTATTATTTTTCCCTTCCAAAATCAGCTTCTGTTTGTAGCAGAAGCTGATTTTAGTGTTTGGTAAATCTCTTCAAAAGTGCTTTTTAAAGAATTTTTCAAGAATCTATAGTCAAAATCAGAAGTAGCCTAAAGACAACTTTAGCTTTTAGATTGTGCGGGAATCGGCATAGTACAATTAATGAAACTTTCACAATACCCATAATACCCCTAATGAAATTTAAATTTACAATCTTCCCAATCTAAAATTCAGACTGATAATATAATATAATGTAATATTGTAACAAATAATATCATAATTATATAAATAACTCTAATATTATTATTTTATCATATAATATGATATTATAATAATATTATAATTATTTTAATAATATGATATTATAATTATAATATGATATTGTAATTATTACTTTATAATATATTATACATTGTATTGTATAGATATAATTATATTTATTATATTAATAATATTACAATAATATTATTACATTATATTATATTGATATAATTATATTTATTATATTAATAATATAATAAGTAATATAATTAAATATTAATAAAATCTTATAATTCTAATATTATTATATATTATAATATGATATAGTGGTAATTTTTAATTATATTATAACAAAAATATTAATATTTCTTATGTAATATTATAATATATTTTATAATATTGTAATTATATTAATCATTTTAATAATATTATTATATTCTATATATAATTATATAATATGTTATTTAATAATAGTTTTATTGTATTATATTAAATATAATAATAAATATAGATTATATTGTAATTATATATATTATTATAGTATAATATAATATAATATAATCCTTATTTTTAATTATTTCAGTTATTATTTTAATAATATTATTATATTCTATATCATGATTATATAATATGTAATTTAATAATAGTTTTATTGTATTATATTAAATATAATAATAAATATAGATTATATTGTAATTATATATATTATTATAGTATAGTATAATATAATATAATCCTCATTTTTAATTATTTCAGTTATTATTTTAATATTATTATTATATTCTATATCATGATTATATATTATATTTATAATAATAGTTTTTTTGTATTATATTAAATATAATAATAAATATATATTATATTGTAATTATATATATTATATTATAGTATAATATAATATAGTCGTAATTTTTTACTATCCACATCAATTCAACTTTATAATTTACTAAACGTTATTATACTGATTTTGGAACCAACACAGCTATTATAATTATAGTTTACCAAACACTCAACTGCTTATTGTAACATCTGCTTCTTCTTTCAGCACAGTTAAAAGCAATTTTTTTCAAAATCTATAGCACTACCAAACTAAGCCTTAATTATTTCCAGGAAGAGTACTGTTTTTCAGTAAGAATAGTCAATGTTGGAATCATGAGGATAGTTTTTTTTTTTTTTTTTTTTTTTCCTCAAAAGGGCGTGAATTAATTTAAAATTAATCTTTTACCCTAATAATTTGTTCATATGTTGGTATCTTTCTTTTATTCTTCCAAACGAACTAACCTTGTAATTGGCCTTTGATTTAATATTTGAGGTTTAATTAAGTCTGATATAGAAAAGTCAAAACTTGCGATACTTTTTCGTTTCAAAAAAAAAAAAAAAAAAAAAAAAGATCTATGTGTATATATTGCGAATATTATTTGGGGACAGAAGTGTATAGAGAGCTACTAAGAATGTGCTAACATGCTAAGAATGTGCTAAGATTTCTAGTTCAGCTCCAACATGAAGAAGACAGCATTATTAAATTAATCAAAGCTGGTTTAAACTTTGAAGGTCGCTTATCATTTCTTTTTAGTTACTTCCTACTCCATGAACAACATTCCAGGGCACATCAATTCAAACTAAACTGTTCATAAGCACGGCTAGCTAGCTAGGCCACACAGGTTCCATCTAGACGTGAACATGATACATAGATACATATATATATATATATGTGTGTGTGCGTATATAGAGTATCAATTTTGTGGTCTAATGACATCATCATAATGTTTGTTAAATTTGGTATGCATAGGTTAGCTCATCAATTATGATTCGTGAAAAAGAAACATTAATTTACCTTCTTTTTTTTTTTTCTTCCATTAATCAGGTCATCGCTTATTCTCATGCAGATAAGTATATCCTACAACACACGATCCATCAGGCATAAGGCCTTGATAGCTGGTGTCAAATTCTCAGGACCAGCCATCGCGGAACTATCAATATAACATTGGTGTTGCATTAAACCTGTTATTATTTTTTTAACGAAATTAATGCTGAGAGAGAGCAATTATTTACAATATTTTAACTAGATTGGCACCTCGAGATCCTTAATCCCACACCGTGCTCTTCATTAAAAAAACTTATTATAATAATTAAAAGAAAAGACTACGTTGAAAAAGAGAAAATGAGAGATTGAGTCGGCCGGAATTTTGGGACCGTCTCTAGGCGCATAACCGGAATTCCAACCTTGAAACTTGGTCCCCAAATTCGTCTCGTCGTCGTCTTTTACGTGGTGGTGGTAATGTGTGGAGTGGTACTTTTATTAGAGTAGATCTAACACGCTTTGGAGGTGGGGTGCCATTCATTTGGGTTGTTGTCTCCAAAATGTCCGCCGGATGGTGACCATACTCCTTTGGCATTTTGTTTCGTGTGGCAATAAGTTTCTCTTGGAGGTGTTTTCGATTGCCGGCGGCGGATGTAGAGGGTGAGTTCGACTTGCAGTTTTACGCCGTTAGCTCAACCTCACTGTATCACCTTAAAAGTCCTCTGCCTTTCCTGGTGGTACTTTCGCCGATTGCCTTCTCGTCAAAATCACTTGAAAATAGGTTTTAGGGTCTTTTGTGTTTATTATGTTTTTATTTTTGGTGTGTTTTTACTACAATAATTGGGTTTCCATCCCATTGTCTTTGTTTGTTTTTGGTGTTCGTTGGACTGATGTCTTGGCGGTGTTTGGTGTAGTCTTAGTATTATGATGTTTTATCCCTCCATTGCTCAAAAGTTTATCTCATTGAGAGGAGTTTTATCAAATAGAGCTCTAGATATGCTCGATCTTAGTGTGTCGAGGTATTTTTTCATTTTTGTGTCTCAAGTGTACATCCATTTTTCCACTGGGTCATTAGCTTTCTATTGTGTTTGTTACTCTCGTTTTGTTTAAATATAAGTTCTTTGAGATATGGAGTTTTATCCAAAAAAAAAAAAGGATAAGACTTCGTTCAAAAAAATGAGGAAAAAAAAGAAACGAATAAGCTAATAAGAGAAAAACGTAGACAGTTGTAAAGAAAATATTGGCGCAACATTCGCACGCAGGCGAAAAACAGAAGCAAAATAAAACATAAAACCAGCAGGACAACACTAGCATGGGAACAAAAAAACTGGGAATTGAATTGGTTATTAGGCTATGGGAAATGCAAGAGATATAATAGCGCACCAATAATACTGAGCACAGATCTCGAAATATGAAACACATTAGGAGACTCACATTCTTTTAATAATGGTGCCCCATTTTCGATATAAAACAACCATAAAAAGTCAAGCACTTTGAACGCCTGTGGTAGATCTGTTATCTGTTTCAATGACTATCAATTTTGAACCGACTTTGAATGTCCACCACTCAGCTCTGCTAGGGCGTAAGGGCTAAGGCGGCAAGGCCTAAGGAGGTGAGATATATGTGATGGAAATTTGGCCTCCACGACACAACTGAAAACCATCCTCATGTATAGTTGTTAGTGACAATAATCAATAATACAATTTACTATACACTATCAGCTTAATTAATTACTTTTAACAATATGAATGGTAAAAGAGGGGGATGTCTCTTTCCCATTTCCTTACAAAATGG
Organism: Morus alba; assembly: GCA_012066045.3. NCBI lineage: Eukaryota > Viridiplantae > Streptophyta > Magnoliopsida > Rosales > Moraceae > Morus > Morus alba. Next base: position 12,380,790 of record CP050235.2, read on the forward strand.
GGAATTAATGTTACATGATAAAGGTGATGAAGAAAGAAAAGGACAATATCCTAACTTCTGGCATCTAGTTTTGTTTCTCTTTAAATTAAAATAAACTACCAAATTGACTTGAGGAACGCCAAATATACAATTTCAGTCTCTCATTTTGATGTTTTTGTTGTGGGTATTTTAACATGCATTAGCTTAATTAATGCATTCAAGCAAATGTACTTAGTAACAAATCATTTTTTTTTCCAAACATATTCACAAAAGCATCGTCTGTCTCTTAAACCCATGTTCACATTATATACGAAAACATCACCTTACTTCTTTTTCTTTACAAGATTGTCACCTTGTTTTGGCCACAAATTTCTTATAACAATAGCTTTACATAATCCGGCAGAAAAAAAAAAAAAAAAAAAAAAAAAAAAGAGAGAGAGACAAAAAAACAACAGAGAAAGTCTTTCATCCAGCTTAAGGATGTGGGCCGATGAAATTTGTTGCTATAGCTTTTTCTTTGTCTATGACTTTTTTTTTTGTTTTTTTATTTTTTAAGTTACTGGTATTGGCTTTCTAATCTTATTTTTCTTACTAAAGGTTTTGTCAAGTATACTTTTTGTTTATTAGCGTTCTCCATCTCTGTTAATGTTGAACTTTTGTGTTTTTCTTTTCTTATTATAATATTGAATTTGATTACTTAGTAGAGGATAAGTCTAAAGAAGGATGCCAACCTAGTTAATAATTAGGATGTTTTCGTTTGCCTTAAAACTAGTTGCTTTCTCTCAATTTATTTATAAAATACCACTAAGCAACGTCCATGCTCAAAGGTATAGAATTAATTAATTGCAAAGCAATGTTACATTTGAGATGAAAAGTAAATTAGAAATGATATTTTCAGAGTTATGAAAAAAAGACTTGTCCTCTTTACTACGTTTCAGCCACTATTTTGTGAGGCTACGCAGTTGCGTTTATAAATTTATTATCTCTAGCCTTGCAGTTCTGTTAATAAGGGATGGGGTTTAATTAGTAAGAAAATGTGGATCTCACTTTTTCCGATATTGTTTTCCATGGAATCTTCGTTGTTTGCATGACATTTAAGTGGCAATTTTGTAAATAATGAGTTAAGAAAGTATAACATTTTTGTAAATGGTGGGTGCACATATATAAAGAGCACTGTGAAGATGGGAGAAAGAATTGCGTACACTTATAAATATATATTGTTTAAAAGGAATTAGTTGTTATTAAAAATGTGTGTGTGAAAAAATTGCAATGATAAATAATGTTTAGAAAAGGCGGTATCTAAATAAGAATTCGAACGTGCTCTATATTTTAGCACTCATCAAATTATTTTACTGGACTTACTAACTTTTAACCAATAATTATATGTACAAGAATATTTTAGTGCTTTAACTATTAGCATTCTTTAGTAAACAATAAAAAGAGAAGTGATTCTAAGTAACCTTTTAATAAGTGAATATAACATAAACACTAAAAAGGAATTTTCTTTCCCTTCTAATTTCCAAAACCTTTCTCTTTCCCATTACGTTCGATCATGTAATGTAAAAGAAAGACATGATTTAACATTTAATCTTTTGGTTGGTCTCCCTAAGTAATGGTAAAAGTCTCATTTATTTATTTAAGTTCTAGCTATACATAGCTAAACTTTCAATCAATTCCGATTATAGTAGAGCTAGAGTACTCGCTAAAAGTTTACGTTAGCTCATTTTTAACATTTTAAAAAGGGACAAAAACCAGAAGTACTCATAAAAGTATAAGGAACAATAATGAAATTAATCTTTGTTGTTATAGAAAGGAATTGCTTTTGTACATTTACAAACTGCATATTATTCTAAATTTATAACGTTAAAACAAAACAAAACTTTCACTGTGATTTAGCAATCAATCAAAGGAGATTTTCCGTTAATTACACTACAAGAAAAAGAAATATTGTGAATACTCCTTTCCATGCCCTATTTATGTCAATCACTATACATTCTCTGATCCTCACCGCAGTTCACGCTATTTTAGTATATGCATGGTTGCTTAAATATTACTCTCTTTCATATTATTACTGAAATGTATGAGAGAGCCAACTCTTAGAATAAAATATTACTTGCTCAGTATCTTGTTAGAGCTTTACCACATTACATCAAACGTAGTGGTCTCAGAGCAGTCCAACAATTGATCTAAGAATCTATAATAAACTTGTATATTAAATCTCGGCCGTTAGTGAAAGAATTACTATAGGTTATGATCATCGAAACTTAATTGATCAGATAAGATATCAGTTCTTACCGGCCTTTACACGATTGATCAAGTTGATGACAAGTTCCCCAAGGAAATATGCTTATAAACAAATTATCTAACATACTCAACAATCAACATTAATTCTAGTGAAGTGAAGTATATAGTTTATCATATATATCAGAGAGAGAGTGAGAGAGAAAGTTATTCAAAAAGTAAATATATATATCGTTGGTCAAGAAAATTATACACATCGTGAACCAAGAGTGGCGTACTACACATATTTCAAGGATGACGCCTTTTCATAGGAACCCAATATATCAAAATGGAAATTTGACAAGTAGTACTATAAATCACATGACTGGAAAACTTCATATTACAATACTACAATGATCTTAAAATATACTGACGATCGAGAGAATTTGTAATCACATGAGCAAACTCTACCTTATGATGATCATGACGAAATTTTTTACCAAGAGTAGTACTAATTCAGCTCTGCATTAGTCTAACAATGGCCATTCTCATGGCCTCTTCACTTGGAAACCTATCAGGAACTCTCACCACAACATCTTGAAGCACCAACTCCTTAACGCTCGATACACTCACATGAAGAATCTGAAACTCGAGATCTCGCAAAGCGTTCATCAACCGCGCCGACGGGTAATTCACATCCGGGCACTGAACTCTGATCATCGCTTCCGTTCCCACAATCTTCACATCCACTTCCATGGCACCAACCGATCCATAACTCGAATATTGTCTCTCGTGTTCCACAATATTGTATGTGCTTTGGCTCTCAAACTTAGGAGTACTATTACACATTGTGATCCCCATTTTGAGTGGTCTATTCGATTGCGATAGTTGGACTTGTGTCTCCAGTTCATTGATCTTGCTCTTGAGTTCGTTGATGTAAACGACGGCGTCGGCGAGTAGAGAGGCTTTGTCCATTTTCGACACGTTGGGAACGACCGACCGAAGAGCGTAGAACCTGTGGTTGAGCTTTTCCCTCCGTTGTCTCTCCGCTTCAACGTGGTTTACCGGCAAAGAATTGCCAATCACCGGCCTTCTCCCTCTCTTCTTGATCCGATTGCCTCCAGTTATCGCGGACGCAAAGTGTCCGTCGGAGTCTGAAGGCCCAGAATCCGATGAAGATCCACCTAAATTACCTGATCGTATAGATATACACAAATCTGAGTAGCAAAAAAATATAGATACAAATCTAAATAATTATATTTTATGAATGCAAACGGAACAACTAATATCAAACGCTCTTTAGCACATCCAAAGCACGGACACTAAGAAAATCTAAGTATGTATACAAAATAGATTTGAATTTTCTTCTTTCTCTTAGTAAATTAGAGTGAAAGAGTTGATAGAGTACGAGTTGTTTAATGAATATTAACCTGATTGATCGGATGTGCTAAGCCTTTTTAATATCAGTTTCTCTTTCTAAAACAACAGGCCGTCTCATTTGTGTGCTAAGTAAAAAACCAATAAGTAAGAAGATATATATATATATATTATATATCGACTTTTTTGTATAAATAATTACCGGTTACAACGTGTTTCTTGGCAATGTTTTCTGGTTGCTTATTTGGATCTTCGAGAATGGACTCGTTTCTACCAGATCCAGAAGGCATTATTCCAATGTCAAGTAGTAGAGGAAAACTATCTCTAATATTTGAGATCTGATTTTGGATAGAATTCTGCCTTTGGATAATATTCGGAGTAATATTTTTAATTGGAGCCCCAGAAGAACCAAGAAGCGATTTGGCTAACTGTACAAGGCTCCAATCCTCTTTGATCAAATCTGAAGAGCCCAATTCAAGAACACCATTCGGCGTCGCAATGCAAACCAAGGTCTGAATCCCATGCACGCGAGCCTCCTTCACTCTCTCGCACTCGTACAACAAAAGCTCCTCGCTCCCCGTCAGCCAAACGTACGCGCCGGAGCTGAACGACCGCCCGATGGCCCCACTCTCCGCTGCAAAAGTCCTCGAGAGTGACACCGTGTAGAACCACTCGATATCGGAGAGGACATCGACGTCCATCTCCTGACCGCTGTCGTTGCCGAATAGGGCCTGGATGTCTCCGACCCTGCTCGTTGCGCTCGCCTTCTTCTTCTCCAAATCGAACCCGAAAACCGTTTCGACGACGTCGTTTCCCTTGGGAGCGACGTCGTTTTTAGTGCCGCGGAAGTATCCTCCGTTCCACGACAGCGAAACGTCGCCCTTGCTGCCGATTGTCACGTCTTTGTAGGCTTGCCAGAAGATGGAATAAACCCACCATTCGGGTCGGGTTTGGAGTATGAACTGGAGTCGTTGTTGGATCGTTGGTTTCGTTTGGTGGTGGTCTGGTTGGCTTATTGACACAAGCGATGAAGAAGAACAAGAAGATATAATCTCTTCCATATCTCCAAAGTAAAAAAAAAAAAAAGACTGAAAAAGGAGGATAAATAACAGTACTAAAAGTGGAAAATATATAGAGAAGATTTTGAGTGATAAGGGCACATTAATATTGATGTCTTGACTGTTTGATTGCAACTGTTTATTTGGGCCGCGTTTTCTTCATACACACGTGATAAACACATGATACCCATCTTGACCGATCTAGGGTGTTTATGTACGTACTTATCCTTGCCATTATGCACTTCTCTTTTATTAAATTAATATTGTTAACATTAAATATTATGCATTTGTTGGAGGTTGAATCGGGACTTCGAAACGCCTATGATTCTAGAAATAAAATTCGATTTCCACCACCTTTTGATGAATATGACATCTGTTTTGCTTTTTCTTTTCTGGGAATGATCAAATGATAAAAAGGACCGGACTCATCAAGGGTATATCGCGATGAAGTTGCTCTTTTACGCCCTATGTCTATATATGATGGTTACATGATACCTCTTGTTTTAACTTAATTTTCTGTGACAAGGTTAAAAAAATAATGGTTAATTGGCTACTTATAGTAGCAATCTGTTAATTACATCATTGGAATTACCACAGTAAACTTTTTTATGTTTATATATCACGCATGCAAATTTAATATGATATAAAAGATCATTGATTTGGTTCGAACATCATATCATCGTCTCTAATTATGATTGACCTTTGATGGTCCCACGTTCTAATCATAGTGCTTAAATTTCAAACTAACTACTGCTTATGCATTCACGGTTAAGAAATAATGTTAAATGGGTTTTTTTTTTTTTTTTTTTTTTTTTTTTTTTTGTTAACTGAAGTCTGAAACGCAATAACATTATTATTGGAATATTTCAAGTGTTTTAGGTGTCGGACCAAGATGGTTAAAAAAGATGGGGAGAGACGGGGAGGATAAGAAGCGAGGAATAAGAAGCGAGGAATCGAGGAAAGAAATAGAAGAGGAGGGAAAGAGGGAGAAAATATATGTATGCAATTAATCATCAAAATTTTAAATGAAAAATACGAAGATGTGATCTATATATTAATAAGTTTATAAACTTATATATCCTAATAATAATAAAACTCACAAATACTATTCAAACTTAAATAAATAAAATAACTTAGAAATAACTCAAATTCAAAATAACTCCAACTCCAAAATGAAAATTCCTAATATATATAATTTATATTTGTTCTCCCTCATGTTCTAGTTTGAATCACGCGTCCCTTGTCCAAAGTGATCATGATGAACTCTGGAAGATCATTAGTGCACGTAATTTTGCAGTTGTCTGTCAATTTAAAGGACGAGGGCCGGCCCTGGCATTACCAACATGCATGTATTAATCTTTAGGAGGTTAGTTGCTATATGAACTTCAAGTGTGGCAATTACATAGAAACTAATAATAGCCAGTACCCATTTATTAATTTTGACTTTCAGGAATCAAGAGACGTCTTTTTTTTTGTTTTTGTTTATTCATTAGATATATATATATATATATATATATATATATATAGACACATGCATGTATTAATCTTTAGTTGCCATATGAACTTCAAGTGCGGCAATTACATATATACAAGTACCCATTTATTAATTTTGACTTTCAAGAATCAAGAGACGTCTGTTTTTTTTTTTTTTTTTTTTTTATTGGTTTATATAGATATATATATATATATATATATATATAGACACATATTAATCTTTAGGAGGTTAGTTGCCATATGAACGTCAAGTGGGGCACTTACAGTAAATGATGTTTCAAACATTGTACCATGTAACATAGTTTCAAATCCTGTTTTGCGAGGGGTTGTACTAAAGTAAGCTTTCAAACCATGAGCCCCACCCCAATATGGATTTCTCAACATATTATAACAAATATAATTGTTTGCACCCGTACTGTTAACAGCAAAAATTATATATAGACACATATTAATCTTTAGGAGGTTAGTTGCCATTATATATATAGACAGCAAAAATTAAATACTAGAGTTTTAGCGGTTAATAGTTAATCATTAAATATAAAAATTTAATTACGTGGTATAATAAAAATCTAATTTTATTAATTTTCATACATTTTTCTTTATTAATTATATAATTTAATATAATTATTTGATTAATATCACATGATTAAAATAATACTATTCACTTATAAATAAATATTAGAGTAATTATTAAAACGTCACGCGCGTAATATATATATATATATGTAAGGTCTAATAACCCTACCTGTTCCATCAATGTAAGCGTGCAAAGCAAAGCCAAGACAGTTTTGGTTCAAGTCACCTTACCGTGGTATTGGTAAGTTGCCATAGCATTTTTATGAATATATATTGCACATGAAAAATGCACATTTATAAATGTTACACGTCCTCTATAAGTTGTCAGCTTCCTATCGAAAGAGAACAGCATATGAGACGCCATTTTCCTCCAATAAATTGTGTGGTCCATGGTCTAGTCTAATCAGATCAATTTTTGTTTCAAGTGAGTGGCCACATAAGAGTGTAAGATTTCGTACATCAAATTACATTATCTTTCTCTTTATGTGATAGATTAGACCCTTCATTTTTAAAACTAATATTACAGTCTAGTATATTATGAACACGCAATTAGCCAATTTTTGTCACCATGACAAAATGGTCTATTTATGGCTATGTTACTTGTATTGGAAAAAAAAAAAAAAAAAAAAAAAAAAAAAAAAAAAAAAAGATGATGCATGTATGACATGTTTATAACTAACTGATCATATTTTAAAGGTGCTTATTTCAGTTAGGTAACTTATTGATAATGGAAACATCATTTTCCAAGGAGTAGATCCTTTGAGTGTGGCTTAAACTTAGGTGTCTTTAGTACAATTACTATGTTTCTTCTCTGTTTGGTTTTTTTTTTTTTTTTTTTTTTCTGCTGACGTAGTGTTGTTGTCTTTGTATTGACTTCTATCTTATTTTTCGATATTGAGTGGGCAGTCGTGTTTAATAAATTGCTCGAGTGATGCTAGGCTAAAATGTGTTTGCGCCCCTTAGTCCTAATTAATTCTGGTTCCTCCCTTAAAAAAGGGTTTATCGTAATGTAATTAGGATGTGTTTGCGCCCCATATAGTAATGTAATTGTAGGTAAATTTCATTTATTTTTCTTAAATGAAAAGATAAATTGATCAGTAAACATATTAAATTTGTCATGACCATGTTAAATAAGTCATTATTATATTAGTTATTTATTCAATATATTAATTTAAATAGGTTATACGGGTTGACACGATTAATACGATTAATAAATGAGTCGCATTTTGGTTAACATTTTTAACACGTTTAATAAAAAGTCATATTTAAATTAATATTTTCTACTATAATTAATAAATAAATTGACACAAATATGATCTACTAACACAAATTACCACCCCTACTTAACACCACTATGCAACTTACATTGAAAATCATATGTTCCATATCTAGATATCTAGACAGCACCATTTTTTCCTCTTTGGTCACTCGCTATCTCTTTCTCGCTCTCTCTCCTAATTCGTTGATGGTTCAAGAATGTCAGTCAACACCGGTTATGCTGACCAAACACTGATTTAGATCAAATGGTGCACCTTCCATGAATTTATGTCAAAGAGTACGGGAGATAAGAAATACATGAATTAAGGAATATTTGTACTCAACTCCTAATATGATCCCCTTTAAAAATTGCATTCAAACTAAAGTAGTGACACAAACACCACAGTAAAATAAAAATGATCCTACAATATAAATTTGATATAGCTCTCAATTGAGACCAGTTCTATCAGTATAATTTGATGATAAAAAAAAAAAAAAAAAAAAAAAACACACATGAGGTCTAAATACGAGAAATTACCTCGCTACATTAAGAATAAATACACATAAGATTCTCTTTGACGAAACATCCACAATCGATCGAGTGCCAAATCTCCTTGGCACATTGGTCATCCTTTTCAGCGAAGGAAAAAAAAAAAAAAAAAAAAAAAAAAAAAAAATCTCACTCTCATTTTTTATTCTTTACCTCGCAATGACTTAAATCAATATATACAATGTTTTGTCACATATTAAGCCAATTTTCCAGCCATTTGCTATATCATCTGTGATACCTTTTAACTTTTTCTCACCCGGAAAATTACAAAGTCTTTCCCCGTGTTAGATTTAAGTGAAAGCTGATGACATTCGTTCTTGTACTCCTGTAAATTACAAGAATATTCTTTCACACATGATCTACTCGTTCGGTCTTTTAAAATCCCTCCCCACGTGACAACTTTTAACTGGCCTAATGTCATAAATTTGACACAATATTACGTCTACTGTGACAAATCCGTTGCTTCACACCTAACCTTATCTGAAGCAAGTCATAAAATTAGGGATAGAAACGGGATAAGGTCCATAAGGATGGACAAGGCAGGGTAAAGTCAGGAATAGCTTCTCGTCCCAGAAAACAATCTCGACTTCTATCCCCATACCCACGTAAGGAGAGGCGTGAACAGGGTTAGGGAATTTTCAGTTATCATACCCTTATTAATTCGCACCATAATATTCGTCATGGACAAATATTTTACCAAGTTAGAACTTAACGATAAGTTGAAATTTATCCTAAATTTAATCCAATTTTAACTTTCTCACAAAAAAAATTTTAATTAATTAATTAAAACCAAATGTGTATAGAGAATAATATTATAATTAGTGTTATAATACCAAATACATGTTAAAAATGAATAATATGTATAATATTTTTCTTAAACATGCATATTGCGACGGAGGCGAGGTGGAGATTGTTCCTATGACCGTGCCCTAAACCCGACCTGGGGACAAAAGTTGTCCTCATCCTCACTTAAAATCTCGTTAACAATCACTCATTCTCATCTTTTTTAAGCAGGGTCCTGAGACTCATTTTTACAAAAAAATTTGTTATCCGTAATTAAGTCTAACGTTTAATTTTGACCGGATCAATCTCGTATCAAGGATTGAAGAGTATTTAAATAGTTATTTTGAAAATCCAAGATTTCAAAGGGAAAGATCGCGTTTTACTTATAGGACGATTTCTTTAATTTTCCTTGTCTTTTTCCTTTATTAGGCAACTTAAGGAGCCTGCGTGTCCCACTGTTTTCCTTCACTTTTAATTAATTTATATCTTGAAGATCCTGTTAAAGAGAAGATGAAGAAAGAAAAGTGAGTATTAAAAAAAGGTATCTGAGAGACAGTACTGTCTTTTCCCTGTAGATAAACTTTCGGTGTAAAGCCGCCATTAAAATATTTGTGGAGATTCTATGCCAAATTATTATGCAAAGTGTTTGATCAAGTACACGAGTTGAAAAATATTGATGATCTTTTTTTTTTTTTTGGTTTGTTTATCAAAAACCTTGTACTCTATGGTCTATATTTTTGCAACGGGAATTTAAAATTAAAAGGGAAATAGTAAAAAATATGTTAATATAAAAAGCTAAAAAAAAACATATAGGCTAATTTTTAGTTATAGAAATTAATAAGCTATAACTTGTCAAGTTATGATTCATAACTAGATAAATTATAGATAAGCTTATCAAGTTATAGTTTATAGCCAGACAAGTTACGGACAAATTACGGACAAAAATTATGAATTATGGACAATAACTTGCCAAGTTATTGTTCATAACCAGACAAGTTATGGATGAAAATAATAATTTGGCCTATTTATTAACTTATGTAAACTATTGGCTTATTAATTTTAATTCATCTCAAGTTTTGACATATTTTCCTCTTTCTCCCAAATTAAAATTAAAAACCTAGCTAGTTGGGATGTACTATATGGCCAGTTGTTTCATTTGATCAAGTTTATTATTATTTACAAAAAATATATTCCTCTCCCTTTAGAAATACTCCCGATCTTAGTTGTCTTCACACATCGTTTCTTGTAAGTTACCCTCATCTCAATGAAAACAAAAAATTAGTATTAACATTATAATTTATATTGCAAATGATCTCACTCTTTATAAAAGGGAATTTTTATCATGGTAAGTTTTTCTTTATAATGTTGCATTTTCTCGAGATTCCTTTCCCTCTAAAAGACTTTCTTCAATTTTATTAATTAGTATTCACACACCTTTTCTTAAATGTTACCCTCTCAAATATATTAATGAATCAATCAGATTTTTGATCTCTAAGCTGTTTTCTCTTAAGGGAATTCTATGGCTAGGGATTAAGAAAAAAAAAAAAAAAGCCACTTTATTAATTTTTTTCTTTGTTCAAGTGTTTCTCAATGGCGTGGGTGTTGATGTACAACTAGAGATTTTTCTACTCTCTTTGCATGTGTCTTTATGAATTGGAGTTTGGCATCGGTCAATTCGGTTAATCTATCAATTGTTTGATCTTTTTTAACGAATTTTGACTGTGCTTGATTTTTATATGTCGATTAAACTTTTACCTATTGGGTATCAGCATTCATATTCACCCTTATGCTATTATTATTTTTATTGGATCCATCCAGTCATTCCGGTTGAATTTTATTATATTTGAAGTCATGTGCGACTTCATGTTAAGTTTGTAAGAAGAAAAGTTTATAATTCATTCCTTCTGATAATGAAATATCCCCTTTCTCAAAAAAAAAAAAATAATAATAATAATAAATAAATAAATTCTAATATATCCACTAAATTCCATTACATTGCCATATATTTTCTTAATCAAATAAGATTATGATGTGGCACAAATATTCAAAACCGCGTGCTTACACGTCATAAAATTCTCCTTTTACGTATTAACATTAAAAGACTTCCATATAGTACTCCTAGACCTAATTGAAATTAAATATTGAAGAAGATAGCTCTCCTTCCACCAACCTAGTTTGTCATAATTTTTCAAATTACAAGTCGGAAAAGCATATCTTAATCATGATAAGGAATCGATATGCTTTGCTTCTCATATTATTTTAAGAGTAGTGTTAGAGGCACCAAATTAAATTTTAATTTTTTGTGTGTTAATTAATGTGATATATGAATTATCATTTTTTATTAATAAATACAATCTATTATCATTAATTGACGTGATAATATTTTAAATACACTGATAAAAAATCAATCATGTTACCAGTAATGCAATAAAGTGCTGACTTTTTATATATCCACATTGATTTCCATGAAAAGAACCGCAGCAGTTATATGTTGGTCAATCAATACCATACGCAAGCAATGAGTCAGTAAGTGTGTGTGTGTGTGTGTGTGTGTGTGTGTGTGTATATATATATATCAGAGGACAAGAGAATCACGGCAGACAATGTGATTCTTGTGCGTTCATGCTGGGATAACCATTCACTTGGCAAATGGTCAAAACAATGGCACAATGACCGTCCATATAGAATTGACCTTTCCTTATATAAGATCCTTATTTTGCCGTTTTGTATCGTGTATCATCATGACAATATTCCAATGCTGAATTATTAGTCTTCAATCTTTTAGAGATCTGGAAGAAAGAATTCCAAATGTTGGAATTCGGCATCAATAATTCAACCATATAGAAGCTTTTTTTTTTTTTTTTTTTTTTTTTTGGTTCGCTTGCCTTCATTCCAGGTCTTCATTATTTTTGTTTGCTCAAATTTCAACAATAATTATTAATCTAATTTGTTAACCTTACAAGCTACATATACATAATATAGATGAGTTTTTAATAATTTTGTTTGAAGGGTGGTTATTTATTAAATATTAAAATTTAATGATGTGATGCGATAAGTATCTAATTTCGTTAACTGTCAAAGATTTTTTTTTTTTTTATCAAGGATCAATATCTTAAAATTAAAACAACGATATCCACTAATGAATAAATATTAAAGTAATTATTAAAATCATATTATATATACAATCAAAAAGTATCAAGAAACTATAGTTAACATTTTCCTCCTTATCCATTTATTAACTGTTTTTTTTTTTAAATTAATGAATGTATATATTTTGAATCACTTATCAAGATCATCAATCATTCTCTTAATTAATTTTGGCCCGTGCTTTGGAGTGGATCAAAATGTTGTTAGCTATAAATATATGAATGTTGGAGGCAAATTGTTGGAGGCGCTATAAATATATAAAAGTTGTTAAAAGTATTATGTCCATGTTCATTTCACTGATTCGAATTTAGAATTTAAATTTTACTACAGTAAAAAGCTCTAAGAAACAGTCACATCTAATTTTTTTACTACAGTAAAAAACTCTCACATAAAGTCACATCTCAACTCGAATTAAAAATTTGAATCAACAAACTAAATAGGTATATGTAATCATTCATCACGGTTTTAACCCTCGTCTAAGTGTATGTGTGAGCCAAGACACAAACCCCATCATTAATGATAGTTCTTGTGAAATTGGTTGTTAAAAGTACCACACGATTTAAAGGAACCAACGTCTCTAACGTTCTCTTCTCTTCCCCTTGTTATTCAAATCAAATTTCTCAATCCTCTTGACATTCCCATCATCAGAAGAGGATGGCACCTCATCCATAATTCTCTCATGGTCTGATATAGTCACTGAAGATTAAATAAATTATCTCCATAGAAATTTTTTTTTTTTTTTTTTTTTTATTTTAAAATAAAATACTGAACTCGTTATGCAAGACACTTAACCCTAACGATAGATCGGTTCCACCAGTATAATATCATACAGCACAAAGGGATAAAAAAAAAAAAAAAAAAAAAAAAGAGCTTAGTTCAGGAAAACGCAAAGCCTCGCCAATAATCAAGCTCTCAACCAATTCTTTTAATATCACCTCAATAATTAAAAAAAAAAAAAAAAAAAACTCCAATCTATCAGACCAAGAGACTTATAAAATAGAGGCCACACATAACATCACAAAGGAAGCAACTCTTTCGGATTGTACATAAACAAATAATAAGAGAGTGGGTGACCGTCTCTGTTATTATATCGCACGAGTTAAAACTCATACATGAAACTCACTGTTACGATGGAGATCTTGACGCCATTATTTTATGAAAACAAAAGCAACAAAAAACGAAGATAAACACCAAGGGTAGATGATGCACCGCTACAGGCAGCCCAACCCCCATTTTGACAAGCTCTCTTTTGACAATAAACCTATCTCACCATGTTTGATCTCCTCTAGCCATATCTTCTTCTCATCCCAGCAGGGTTCTTTCCAACACGACGTTATTCCCCAGATCTGCCTCCTCCAAACACAATATTGAATTGCCATCACTACACACCTTAGGCCAAAGTCCTGAAGCTACCATCATTCATGCCACGAATACATTATCAAACAACATAATATGAAAAATCCATAAAGCATTAAGAATACACATCTTTATTTTTTTAGGGAAAAAAAATCCCTTTAACTAAAATGAAACATATCAATATTGTGTTACCAAACAAAACCTTAAACCTTTAATACATTTTGAATATTACCATCTTAAAGCCCTAAAAGAATAACAACATCAATTCTAAACCTAAATCCTTTTCCAAGAAAAAAAAAAAAAAAAAAAAAAAAAAAAAAAAAAAAAAAAAACTAATAATAATATTACAAATTTAATATTAATTAATAATAAAGTAATTACTATATATTCATTAGTTATAGTCATATCTATTTATTAATTATAAATTAATATATTATATAATTAGAAATTAATAATTAAATAATTTAATGTAACATTCTTAGTAAGTACTAGAAAATAAAAACGAAAAATGGAAAACAACTTATAATCATTTTTTAACTTCCTCCACAAAAACCATTTTTATTTTTTTTATTTTCGTTTTCATTTTCAAAATATTTGTTAAACAAACGCGTTTACAGAACGTTTTCATTTTCATGTCTCAAAAAAGTGTGAAAACCTTTTTAAAAACAACCAAAAATAGTTCCACACGCTCCTTAAGACTTTAATTTTCAGTTTTTCCAAGTCAACGGTTCGTACTAGGTAGCATGCCAACATTGGATGATCAACTCCATAATTATTTCTCCCCATTATTTTTCTAAGTACGCATGTGTAGAATTAGTAAGCATATAATAGAAATATAACTTCCTTCAACCAAATTAAAAATATATATATTTAGTTCCTTGACTTTGAGATTGATTTTTCTTTTCTTTTTTCTTTGGAAGCACTCTCAGATCTAATAGTTTGCCTCGAATCCAATTTGCTTCAGAAGATTGCCCAATCAGTAACATTCGTTGTTTGCTGTATATGCCGAAGACATTTTTGGTTTAATTTGCTAAGCATCGAATACAAACCCTCAGGCTCAAAATTTAGCAGAATATTCAAACCCCACGACAGGACAATATTACGTGACAAATGTCAATTCTTTTAAGTACAAATTTTCGGCAAAAAAAAAAAGAAAAAAAACCTTAAACTAAGTACAACTGACACTGTAAAAATGTTTAATTTGATGGTAATACAGATTAAATCCTGTGGAATATAGGCTTCAAAGGGAAATACTTCTTTACCAATAAAGAAATTCAAAACGACTTCTAAAATTGTTCCCACCTGAAAAACATTTCTCTTTCTCTGTCTGCAAATTCTTCTATCCAAGCTAGAATTATTGGGATTCATTTATTTTTTTATTTAAATTTTTTAAAGTCTCTGTTTTTTCGATTCCACATACATCGGAATTGGCTAAAGACATCCCCCAAACCCTATAAACTAGAGATAGGTATTGGCTTTCACTATAGAAGTTATTGGACAACGTGGCAGGAGATTTGCACTGGAAAAGGGAGATGAACCATGCAATATTAAGAGCCTTCATGCATCTATATATTTATCTGTCTCAAAAATAATTATCACTATATATTATTATTTGTGCAAAACAAGAAAAACGAGGCACACGTGGTTTTCATGGGCTGCTTGGGCTTTTAACTTTGATGCCCTCATGCGTAATTGCGTACTACTCCCCTAACCCCAAGTCATGAATCTCCGTACGTCTAGTGTCAATTATTGATTACTAACTTTTTTTTTTCTTTGTCCTCCTTAGAATTTTATAACTTTTGGGTCATGTAATCATGAATAAGATGGGGGGAATACTTTTCTTTTTTTTTTTTTTATTATTATTATTATTATTATTATTATTATTATTATTATTATTATTATTTTGAAGGACGTGATTGGGGGAAACACTTGGTTAGAACTTAGAAGCTAAGCGACAATCATAGCTGACGTTAGCCTGGTGCAAATTCGTGGGCGCAACAGGAAAATGATGTAGAAATGGACTTTATATAATTAGGTTTAAGAATCTAATGTTTGTATTTGTTTTCAGGGTTTTACAATTTGAAAAGTTTTTTTTTTTTTTTTTTTTTTTTTGGTGTTTTATTAGTCCTGTAATCTTTAAGTTGAAACAAGAAATGATTTTGGTTTGTGATTTCAAAATAAATAGTTTTGTTTATTTCTTTTCTGATTTTCTCGGTAATTTACAGAAGTAGTTGATATTTATTTTCCTGACATTCGGGAGTGAATTAACAGTTTATAGATACTTTATTTTTCGATATTCTATGTGAATCAATAGACTTTAAAAAAATATATATTTTTATTATTTTTTTTTTTTTTTCCCTTTTGCTTCCGCATTGCATCAAAAAGTTAATTTGGAAGTACTAGATTTGTGACCGTCTTTAAATCATTTTGTCACACACTAAAATTTGTAAAATGTTGTATAGTCTGGACTGGTCATGACTCCACTAGGGACAAATATTTAGGGTCCACATGGGTCCGGTTTATGTGTTGGGCTACATATTACTGCTCATAAAATATAAAACCAAATACGACAACCGCTGTGCACCGTTTGGGTTATAAGTTCAAGCAGTGATTTTTCTTTTTTAAAAAAAAAATTTTAAATTCTTTTAAAGTGTTTTTTTATTTTATTTTATTTTTTACAAAATTTAAACTCTAATTTATATCACTGTTTTGAACCCATATTCTAAACAGGCACAATATCACGTGTGTCGTTGAATAGTCGCGCTCTTCTAAATATGATAGAAGTTGACATTTGAGAGCTGTTAAACTGTGTGTGCACGATATAGTGGGCTGGATCTACTCTAGTCGTGACGTATTATGAACTCCACGGGAGCGGGCTGGACCTGGGCTTCAACTATTTGTACTTTTAAAAAAAAAAAACAAAAAAATAAGTCAATACAATTAAAATTAATAGGATAATAATTTATATAAGTTAATAAATATGTTAAATTACTGTTTTTATTTATAATTTTTCTGATTATAAACTATCACTTGATAAGTTATTGTCCATAATTATCTATAATTTGTCTGACTATAAACTATAATTTAACAAATTTATTCATAACTTATTTAAAAATTGATCTATATATTTTCTTAAATTTTTTATATTAGTCTATTTTCTATTTTTTTTTTTCTCTTTTTAAGAAGAATTAGAGTCGAGCGTCCGGCACAAGAAATTCTGTAATTTCGGCTGAACGTTTTCCGCGGTCCCAGCTCAGCCGACCAATTTTGTAAATGTCGCATTCGTTGCGTTTAGGAACATGACTCACATTATCTTTGGTTTTCTGCTGTTTTTTTTTTTTTTTTTTTCCCCAGGTGAGTTGTTGAAATGAAGGGAGAGTTTGGCGTTGCCACTTGCCAGTGGGATAGCTCAAGAAATGAGAAAAGCGCTTAGGGGACACCAGTGCGATCTTCACTAATAAAAAGTGAGCCCCACTTCTGACTCTCACACTGTATGATCCATCTTTTATTAGTAAATGGGTTTAACACCACCGTCCTTTGTAATAATGCTCAAAGGAATACTACCAAATTACCGAGTAATTATCACTCCCGTAAGAATTTAACTTTGGGAAAGAAGAACCAGGCCTGTCCCAATTTTGGGATGGGCTGATTTGGGCATATATATATATATATATATATATATATATATATATATATATTAAGGAACTAGCTCACAAGTTAATAAAAGGGTTCTCCATTTTAAGTTCCCAAAAGAGTTTTGAGGAAAAATAAAGTGGAAAAAAACCACTAATACCACACAAAATAGTAATATATATATTATTTATATTACTTTACTCAAAAATAAATAATTATCATTCAATTAATAAAGAAAAAATAAAAGACTACAATACCACCTAATATTTGAAATGGCATAAATAATAGGTTTACACAAAACCATGAAAAACCATATACTTTCTTTGTAAAAAAAAAAAAAAAAATTACTAAAGGGTTGATTCTCTTTAATTACCTTCTTAAACTTAATATTATGTTCGTAGTTGATTTTCTTTATATATGCCTCTCTTTTTTATTTAAAATTTATGAGTGTGTAGCAAATCATAAGAGATTCCAAGAATATCCCTTAAAATTTTTGTATCACTTTCTCTTTTTGTCTCCTCTGTCGGGATCGGCATGGCACAAGAATCGGTGATCTACACATATAGCAAAAATTTGACATCAAAGTTTAAGGTTCTGTTCATTTCACCGATTCGAGTTTAAAATTTGAGTTTTGCTATAATAAAAAGTTCTCAGAAACAATCACATCTAATGTGTTTACTATAGTAAAAAACTATAACATAAAGTTACATCTCAACTCAAATTAAAAACTCTAATCAGCGAACTAAACGGATTCTCTTAAAAAAAATTTAAAATGTTATAAGAATAGCAAAATTTTATATTATTTTTATGTCATTAAAGTGATGACTATATCATTATATAGTACAAAATATGATATCATTATGATAATTATTATGTCATTTTTGTTATATTTATAATATTTAAAAAAATTATTAAATTTCAACTCAAATGAAATTTTGCGTGTAATTACTTCCGCAAGATCCATCATACTTTGCCAACATTAAACCTTAGATAGAGAAAAGGCCCATCTAAGCCTCACCCATAGCCTATGCCAGCCCAGCGTGGCCTTAAGCTAGCGTCACACCCCACTCTGAAGGCCTCCCAAAGGCCTGAACCTGGCAACATAAGGGGTACAAATCTAGAACGTGTTTGGTACATGAGTTCGAAGAGTTGTTTAAATAAATGATTATAACTTTTGAAATTTAAATTTTTTATAAGAGAAAAATTTTATAACAGAATTAAAATTATAAATTTGAACCCATAAATAACTCATATACCAGACATATCATAGTGGTCTTTGATGATCATGACAAATGGGATGAATAGGTTTTTAAATTTTTTTTTTTTTATATAATTATTATTAGCCTGAGAATACTATCCAAAACAGGGTGAATGGTTTTTAAATCTTTTTATAATTATTGAAAATTTTATACTAAACGTAATTTAGAAAACGGCCTAACTAGCAAAAAGACATAAATAGGAACACATGAAATGCTAAGTAGCTTATTTATATTAGTCACAACATACGAAAATAGCTCCTAGATAACAATATTCAAAGGGACATAACTTATATTGAAACAATAATTAAATGAGGTAGAGTTAGAAAATTTGTAAACACTATTTATAGTGGTTCGATGATATTTCTACCTGTATTATTATTGAGCAAATCACAACCTGACTTCTTATATTATCTTGCTCTATTTTTGTCTCAATCTTGTTAAGTATAAACCGGTAAATTCACTATTTAAGGTCCACCACACCTATTACAATCACGAAACTTTAACTTAAGATGTCGGCTATTCTTTTCACACTAAATTGGCAAAGGGATTGACAACTTATCAATTTTTAACAATGAATTTTAATCGCTTAAGATAATGATCTCTCTCAACTTTATTGTGATATAAATAAGACATCTTAAAAAGATAAATGTCCAAAGCTAATAATAACATAACTGGCATCCATAGTGACTAATTTTGGCAGGAAGGTATATAAAATTCGGGTGGAGCAGACATCCTTCTTTGATCCAACTGTGGCGGGAGCAAAGGCTGTCCAATTTGCTATTGTTTTGGTTCGTGGGATGATGTGGAGATTGTTGTTGTTAGATTATGAATTGTCCCACTACGCTGCTAACACACTCTCCTTTGAGCTAGCTCTTGGTTATAAGTTCTATTTAAGACCCACTTAACATAGAATTATACCTAAATTTTAGATATGTTGTTGGATTTACAATTTGAATCTTGGCCTTGCATGTTAGGCGTGGGAGGATGTTATTGTCCCACATCACTAAATTATTAGACTATTGAGATGTTTATATGTGTTTTGCGCAACCCTCCCTTTTAGCTAGTTTTGGGGATGAGGTCTAACCTATTTAATAAATGTCATTAAATTATTCACCTGACATTAAAAAGGAAAAAGTTCATTAAGAATTAAAGAAGTATAAACAATAATACTGACACAAATCACCCCAAACATAAGAAAACTCGATCTCGAACATTGACCAAATAAAACGCTTAAGGATCAAAATGCATGCGAGGTACTGCAATCGGAAAATTAAAAAGGCACACCAAATATCGAGGATGGGAAAATCACCTTCACTAAAACACAACAAAACCTAAACACATGGTGAAGACACCCAAACGATAAAATCAACCATGCCATTATTTGACAAACACATAAACTAAAAGCAACAACAAAGTCCCAAATCACACAAACGTCACTTTCGATAAGAAAACGGCCCCAAGATTGAAGAGGAAAGATCCACCAACACGAGAAGGGACGAAAGTAGCCACCAACAAACCACCAACCATACGACATTTGGCAAAGAAATGGCAACGGCGCCGCCCACCGTCAAAGCCATGGGCGCCACCAAAAAGACTGCAACACAAGGGGAGAAACACCTTGTAGTTGTAAGCCTGTTGGAGCACCGACGCTCCCAAAGAAAGCAGCCATAGCAGCAACATAGATCTTCTCAAAACGAGATCTGGATTTCTACTCAAATCAAACTCGCCCGCCACCATCAACAGCAAATCCGCCTTGAGACTGATAACCTAGGGCCAGGAGCAGCGGCTGAGCTGCATGGGGCTGAGTTAGGGCTACCGCCCCCACTCAAATTTTTTTAAAAAAAATTATCACCTTTAAAAACTTTAAAATTTTACACTTAAACCCCACTGAAATAATATATACGCTTACTAAAATAAATATATATTTTTATATGTTCTTATTAAAATAATTTATTAAAAAAATTTAATGTACACAAATAAAAGACGAACTCCGTCGCTGACTTAGAGTCCGGTGAACCACCCGAAGGCGGCACTGAACTCTGACCCACCTGGTTATAAAAAACAAGCGGCGCCAGTTAGAAGGCTTTTTTGAGAGCAACCTTAAAGACGAAACGACTCTCTCTTTACCAAATCATTACTGACATGATATTAATAGAGAGGAACGAATAGGACATAAGAAAAATGATGCTTAACAAAAGTACTGTCTACAGACATTTTTATTTTTAATTTTGCTAGAATTTAATATAATTTCACTCCTTAAAACTACTCACAATTAGTTAAGGTTTTTTTTAACCCTTAACAAAAATCTCCAAAATAAAAGAACAAACTAAAACATGAACAAACTTCAACAAAAAAAAAAAAAAAGAAAAGAAAAAAGAAAGCATGACCATCCAAAAAAATGCAAATATATAAATAATTACTACCACTTCAATGCAAATGAATAACTAATATGTCTATTTGATCCTTATCCACATTCCCCGACTCGGCGCACCATGAACCACCACAAACAGCAAGTAATACCCCGGTGGAGCCACCGCCGGCGTCGGCGGCGCATGACCCTCAACCACGTACTCATTACTCTCTTTCTCCCTACTCATCACTTCCCCAACGTCCAAAACCAACAGCCTCTGGTTCATCGCAAACGAATGCGTAGTAAACGACGGAGCCACCATCGTCACATAAACCCCACCGCCATTAAAACTTTCCTTAGAGCTCGACCGAAACCGGACCGAGATCCTCTGCTTATACGCCATCTCCTTCCCTGGCTCCACATTCGTGATCAACGGCCGAGATTTAGTATTCAAATATGGTGGATAAAAGGCTTCGAGACTCAGCTCGGTGGGGTAAACCGTAGAGAAGTTGTAGTTCCTGTTCGGGTTGCTTCCTCCGACTAAAACCCGACCGTCGGGGAGCAAATGCGCCGTCGAATGATACAGACGGGGGATGATACTCGGGCTTAGTATCTCGAACCGGGTTTTGGCGTCTCTCCCGGTCCGGTAAAGAACCGGGTACAAAACCGGTTCTCTTGCAACATCCCAACCGGCGGTTCCTTTCCTCGCGCCGTTTATTATCAGAACGTCGCCGGTCGGGAGCAGAATCATGTCCCCCATCACTCTCTCGACCGGCATTTCCTCCATTTCCCATTCCGGCTTCTCCTCGGTGATCGAAATTCGACCGCAACTTCTCGTTGCCGCGACGTATTCCCCGGCCGAAGCCTTCACGTTCGCGTCCGACGCCGTCCCGCCGCAGACCAAAACGACGGCGTCTGGCGTGACGGTGTCGTTTCGAGAGAGGAAAATAGGAAGCAAAGCCGATGAGCCCGTGCTCGGATAGTTCCTCGAAACGGCGCCGTTCCCATCCGGCATGGTCGGGAACTTCCGGACTACAATGCCGCTCGCGTAGTCGAGGAGGATCGCCCTGTCGTTGGCGAAAATGAAGAGATTCCCGTCCGGAGAAAGGTGAAGAAAAGGGTACAAATTGTTGGGGACTTTCGCTGAGTATCTAGTTTGTTCAAGAAACGGAAGTTTGTAAAGCTGCGGATTTTGTTTTGAAGATTTTGGAATGAACTCGTAAGAGAACTCCAATCTTCCTCCGACGACGATGATTCTCCCGTCGGGCAAAACCTGGTTCGAAGAGTACCAACGCGGGACGATAAGCCCGTTGGGATTCTCAACCCAGTCGCAGCCTGCGCAGGGCTGGAAGTACCGAACGACTAGCTCCCCGGCCTCAAAGCCACCGGTCTGGACCAGGACGCCGCTGGAGGACAAGGCGCCGGAGGAGCACCACGTGTCGGTGAGGATGGTGAGGGGCCGGACGGCGCGGTTTGAGAGGTCGAACTCGACCGAGTGGGCGAAGCAATTGTCGGACATATTGGAATCAATGTGGCACTTTGCTTGTGGCAGAGTTAAGTTTGAAGGGCCGAAGTTTGTCCGATCGAATACGATGATCTTGTCGTTCGGCAACAATGCCATGTGCATTGCCGAGATTCCGATGTTTCTTTTCAGCAACCGCCATCTTCCCCGATACGCCGGCGTTTGAGAAGTACTACTAGTGATCAAGCATGTTGTGATTGCTATTAGTAGAAAGAATGAGGTTTTGGCAGCCATGTTTGAGAAGCTTAGACTATTACATTACACATATGCTTGTGATGAAGAAAATAATAGATGCGGCCAGTTTAATATGGCTCTGAGTTAAAGTAAGTTTTTAGTATTAACTGCATTAAACTCTATAGCGGTAGGTTTTGACTTGAGTAATAATTATATTTGGTGATCACAACCATATGTAACGTGAAAAATAGTTGATGGGATTTGTTTTTAGTGATGGTGGCAATTAAGTTATATCAGTTAGCCTGATTGGAGCGTTAAAGGTGGGGATTACTTTTGTTCCTCATCAATAATGAAAGTTAGACAATTTAGATGTTTATTTACTTCAATCAAGCTAAATAAGTGAGCTTTTATGAGTTGATTATTCTAGGTTTCCTGTGAAGCTAGCTGATGGTGTTATTAGCTGTAATTGTGTGGCCAGTGATCAGTAGTGATCAGTATGTGCGTAGTAAATAGACTTGAAAGAGTGTAAATGCATGAGAGCCCAATTATCTGCTTTTCTGGTCATTTATGGCCTTCATGGTGGAAAGGTTTGTGCTTATTGGCCAGCTCTGTATTGCAGTCATTTGATGAGACGTAGGCGTTAACAAGTGGAAATGACCCAAATGGGTACACTGCTATATAGTGTGGATTAAAAAATTTAAAAAATAAAAATAAAATAATCTCAAAGTTCAGAATCCACTAGCAATAATAATCCATAATTTAATTATGCTTTCACTTTTCCTTCTATATATTATTTAGTAGATGTTTAATTCATAAATTCAGAATTATGATTCAGAATTATTCTTAATTTGTATATTTTTTATGAGAAAAAATACTATAATAAATTATAAATAATGATTTAAATTATGACATGAATACGCTAACTAACTAACTAAACGCACCCTTTGTGTGCATCGGTGAACATGATCCGCAAGAAGTGTCGGTGTATGGATACGGTGGGAACTGGCACAGACAGCCTATATGAACAGTGCATATATAGTCCGTGAACCTTGTGGAGAAATGAACTCATTGTGGCAGAGGCAAATAGCCAGCAACAGTCAAAAGCCACAGGACCACTGGTGCTTAACTCAATTTATGACCAACGTGTAATGAAAGCCCCACCCAAATGTTGGGGTGGGGGGGAGAATCTCAAGCACTCTGAATTAAGTATTAGGTTGTTAAAAAATAGAATTCACATTTAATACTTCTAAAGGAATAGCCCAACACTCAAACGACCAATGACCACAAACCCACCATGATACTCCATTATCACTAAACTACCACACTCGATGTTGTGAAATGCCACGTTAAGAAAATTGCATGCTAACATCTCTAATAACAAAAATTGTTATTTATTCTTATAAGTATATAACTTCACTCTTATAAATAGTGAGTCCCTCCTGATTAGATATAAGTAAGACCCATTAATAGAACCACTATGTATAAGTTTGGGATTATATCTTGGATGAATAAGGGTGCTCTCCAATAATGTATCATGTACAGTCCTTTTTATCAATTTTCTTTTCCCGGCACAGGGCAATGGCAAACACTGAGTGCTTTCTTGCTTAGCTTTTAACATTGTGAAACAAACTACAGCTGGCTGGGGCCGGGCCAGTAAAGGCTGACTGTGTGTATGCGGGGTTGAAAATGTCGGCGCAAATGGAGTAAAGAGATCAACAACATCAGTGGTAAATTAAGTTCAACAGCTTGAATAATTATTTTTCTTTTTTATCCTAAGCATTTACTAAAAGAACATTTGTGATAAAACCAGATATATTGGAAATATCTCTTTCTCTAACAATCAATCAACAATCCCAATTAATTGAAGTAAATACTAAATCTATAGTATTTTGATCTCATGTAAGGTTTAAAAGAAGATATATAGCAATTGAAACACACTACTTGACGTTCACTCGAATATGTGGTTCATGCGTGAATGTGAGTACAATGATATATAGATGGGTCCTGTTCAATAAATGCCTGAAGTAAATTAATATATAGATAGGTAGGAATAATTAATTTGTACTTGGAATTCACTTTGATAAGTGACCTCTTCCTCTATGCACCTTAGTTACTATTTAAAGAAGGGTATAAAATCATTAATATTCCGTCATATTTATATGACCACAAATTTTGTGAAAACATCAGCGTTTGTATAAATGTTTAGGCCTCATTTATTTCATCGATTCGAGTTTTGTTACAGTAAAAAGCTTTCAGAAACAATCGCATCTTAACTCGAATCAGCGAACTAAACGGGCTTTTAATTTCTAAAAAGCGTTGATGAAGACGGTGCAATATGCATT
Organism: Morus alba; assembly: GCA_012066045.3. Classification (NCBI taxonomy): domain Eukaryota; kingdom Viridiplantae; phylum Streptophyta; class Magnoliopsida; order Rosales; family Moraceae; genus Morus; species Morus alba. The sequence goes on from CP050235.2 coordinate 12,405,867, forward strand.
ATGGCATGCTTATCAATAGTGAAATAGTTATATGCTAAAGAGCAATGCTCTTGTAACGTCTAACATCCAAGACCATTCACAGTTTATACAATCCATAAAAGGCCGTTATTTTTCTTTAAGCGATGCATATGCTAGAAGATTTTTTTTTTAAAACAATTTTATGTACCAACAGGCTCTAAATAGTTTAGTTAATTTCCATAGACAAGAGTCAGTCATACCTCAAGGCTCAAACCATTCAATTAAAAAGTGAATTCATAAAATAAAAACTCTAAATAATGCTACTATAACCTTGTGCCCAAAATCTATAAAACATTAAAATAAAATTACAACCAACTTGCAGTTAGCAATTAACGGTGGATATTCTCGTCGCTGATTGTTACTACTAGTTTTAACCAATGCAGATTCAGATGACAACAAGTAATACCCTAGCAAGAGTCTAGACATATGATTTTTTAATTGAATTACGATTTACAGTAGACCAAAACGGCAGTTTTAAGGCCAGAGTGGATTGTATGTCGAAGGCAATCTCGATATGGCCCAAGCTTGCAGCCCACATAATTTGGGCATGAAATTTTTTGGGCTTTAAATAGAAAAGCCCCAGATTGTTGTCCTGTATTGGTTTATGCGTTAGAAAAATTCTTGTAAGGAATATCATATCACCGTATTTAAAGTCTCGATCATTTTATTAATTTAAATTTTTAATTTTAAGTTTTTACAGTTAAAAACTCTCAAAAATATGATTTTTAATTTTTTTTACTATAGTTAAAAGTTCTCATAAAATATCATATATCAATTTAAATTCGCGAAGCGAACAATGCCTAAATTTCTCCCATAGTTAATATCATATTAAGATGCTGCTAGTAGCCACTGATGACTGCCGGTATCTTATGTACGTACCATGATACATAGAATTATCCCTTCTTGATACTAAAAATTCCGGCAATTGGCGATAGCCTGCCAGCAACCATCGGTATCCTACCACAATATATACTTAGAGGTATCCTGCTCTGATGCTAAAAGTTTTGGCAAAATCAGGGGCAGAGGCGGCAAGAATAGGAGATGGGGGGTGAAAGAGGAAGAAAAAGGAAATTCTAATTGTCCTCATGATCACCGAAGTGCAAAATTCTTCTCATGCACTAGTTTTAATAATTGCGGCAGAATGTAAAACAATTCTAGTTGGGTTTGGTTGTGTCAAAAGTCGATCCCATCAGTTTTGGGTTGCAGACCACATAATTTTCTTTAAGTTTTTAGGAGAGAAACTCTTTCAAGATATCAAGCTGTGATATTTGGCATTTTTAAGTTTTAATTAGGTGGCTATTTTTATGTGGGAATTATAGCGACACATATGAGTCTCATTTATTTTATCGGTTCGAGTTTTCAATTTCAGTTTTGCTACAGTTAAAAGTTTTTATAAAAGTCACATTTAATTTTTTCTACTACAGTTAAATATTCTAACATAAATTCACATCTCAGCTCGAATTGAAAACTTGAATCAACGAACTGAATGGGCCATGATCTTTCAAGTGTATAGAAACGTGGGTGATCATGTTTGTTGTTTCAAACAAAACAAAAATATATAATCTTTCATGGTTCCTCAATAAACCTAGACTACTAGTCGCTAAGCTTCTTCATTTTTATAATGGTGTTTAACCTCAGGATTATTCTCTAATTTACGGACATGAAGCAATCTCATTAAATATTTTCTAGAAGAAGTAATTTATTTAATTTGTTTATCCAAATTTTTGTCTACCCTATGGGTTTTTGGTGTGTATAGGAAAGTGATAGCTATAACATTCTATTCAAGTTCACTTCACGGTTTTGCCTAACTACTTAAGGTGACACAGTAATTAAGTAACAAATGAGCAAGATAAATTAAATAAAAAAAATTATTTCTACCCTCTTCTGAATCAAGTTACCGATGCTATCTTTTTGGCGATATAGCATCAGTAAAATGAAATATACCCAACACTATTGTTGCGTCAGGAATTAACGTACGGCGTAGTTTATAAGTACACCAGTTCTTGTAATGGCACGCGATTGATCTATTTGATATCCCTAGTTAAGTGGTGTATGCAGTGCTTTTGAACAATCAAATTAGCAACTTTGTGAGTTCATTCTTTTCACCCGACATCATCAATTCATGTATTTTTCAGCACTTGATCAAGTTGCAGGAGACCAAACCAAATATACTCCTCTACCTAGTTTTTGTCTATCTCACCTATATATTCAAATATTTTATTAATGACAAGTCATTTAGCATAGGTGGAAAAAGCAAAAAAAAGAAAAAAAAAGAAAAAAAAAAGGTCCGTATGCAATGTCCATTATGATACTGCGTGCAATATATACTGTGCCCATCCTGGAAAGAGTTATCTTTTTTTTTTTTTTTTCTTTCAATGTACCTGCTCCTGAAGAAAATACAAAATTAATGTGGAATATTCCACAAACGTCTAATAGCAGTTTCAATCAGATAAATTTATCATAGCAACGGTTATAAAACCAGTAGGTCAGAATTATAATGTTGAGAGAACTTTTATGGTCTGTCCTCTTCGGACTTTTTTTTCGTTTTTATTTTTATTTTTTTCGGCCTGAAAGGATCCAAATTGGAGTTGATTTCAAACTAAAGTTTAGTACATGCGAATCCATAAGTGACCTCGATGAAGAGCTTTTATGGAGATTACCTTGTGCAAATTAGCACAAAAATTAAAAGTGCCTAAAAGCAATAAAGTAATATAATAGCCACAACCGGAAGAAAGAACAAAACAAAAGTTCTCTCACGCGTGCCCTGAACATATATCAAGTAGCGTCCAACAATAAAGATATGTGTCACACAATGTACCCACTCAAACTTATTAAAATCAAAATTCATGATAGTGGGATTGCCCTGGCTCTCTAATAAATTATCTTCTGGCTCTCACACACAAATATATAGATATATACCTATATATATATATATATATATATATATATATATATATAAGACTTCGTTTTGGATGTAAAAATATAATAGCCTCTAACCTAGTTTTCTTTATGCATGTATTCTGAAATAATAAGTTAATATATTATTATATGAGGTTTTGAGACAGTTATAATCAATTTGAAAAGATATATACGTTGACGATGACTTCTCTCAATCTTGTTGTAATCACATCAACATGAATTCAAATCACTTTCTCTGATCTCTGTGCGGTCACACCAAGAACTGAGAAATCAAACAGAAAGTTCACGGCTTCTGAGGAGTTTCTACATTTTATTTACCAAAGAGAGTCAACAAATATTACAGATTAATTCATGAAAACCAAAGAGGTCAGAATTCATATGCAAGAGAGAAAGCATGCATTTTAGCACAAGTTCCAATGATTCGGTAATGTGAATATCATTTAAATTGATATTTATGAACCTAACAATGCATGCAACACAAACTGACCAACTCCAAGAGGTTTGCATTTACGTTGAGTAATAATAGATCAGGATATATCATATGGACTTGGGTTTTGCACCAATAAAATAGATGACAAAGCAGTAAAAAGAAACAAGGATGACTTTTATAAAGTTGACAGTCTTTTTGTACACGAGTAGAGACTGACTTCTTAACAGGTTTTTGTAGTACACACAAAATATGTATATACACATTAAGAAGTGTAACATAATATATATTTATCCAACATAACACTAACGTTGAAAATGTGTAATAATAGTTTTGAATAACAAAATTTTTATAATGTGTAATAATAGTTTTGAATAACAAAATTTTTATGTATTAGACATTTCAACGACAGTGTTATCTTGAATAACTACCAAATGTCAGACTTCTCATCTCTACATATGACACAAAGAAGTTGAATATAGAAGATAAATAATGTTGGACACATTATCTCTATTCTCAACTTTTGAGGTGTCATTTTTTTTCTAGTAAGTGCAATCTATTAAAGCAGCAATCTATTAACATCTACTAATAAAATAATAACAACTCATGAATTAATATAAATGTTAAGATCAAAATTAGTATTCCTAATATTATTCATATAAATTATATAGAAATAAATGTATGTATGTATACAAAATAACAGTTGTAGCTAGGGGAGATAGATACATCACATTCCGTATTAAATATCAGAGTCAGGAAAAGAGGAATCCATGGCGTAACTGCTGATGTTGACCCAACCGTGTAATGGTAAATGATTCAGATATATCAGAAAGAGAAGAGAGAAGGCGCAGCGAAACAAAACACATTAATGGCATTCAGTGTTTGCATATGCACCACCACCACCGCAACAGCTTCAGAAATTAATGACAGAATGAGACACCCATCACGGCTACTGTACTGTGCACTGATCATCAGTTCATGATGATGATGATGATGATCATTGATCATCATCATCACCATATAAGTTTTCACTTTTTCAATCAACTTTTTTCTGCTTTTCCTCAATCTTATTTCTTTCTAAAAACAATCTACTGTACCTTTCCCCCTATAACCTCATGACTTCCTTATGCAAATACACGAAACCCCTTTCTCTCCCTTAATCTATCTAAGCTAGCTCTTGCAAAACGGCACAGACTTTGAAACGTCACTCTTCTGTTGCTTTCTATGTTGTATTGTATCTTACTTTAGGAAGGAAAGAAGCTAAGTAAATTCTATGCAGAAATACACACACACAGAGACACAGATATAGATGCCATGCAGAGTAATTATGAAAGTTCAGGATATAAGGGCATGTAGATATATACACAACATGATCATATGGTGTGTGTGTGTGTGTGTGTGTGTGTGTGTGTGTGTGTGTGTGTGTGTGTGTGTGTGTGTGTGTATTATATATATTTGAGTTTTAGCATTTCAACAGAGGGGTCATATGTAGTAAACTTCCAACATAAAGTAGAAAGAAAACTAGTTTTTTTATGTAATTTTATGTGAGAGAAAACATGGATATTTTAAAGAATTAGGTTCAGGAGACGAGACATCTTGACGAAGTATTATACTTTCTTTACCACATTCCAGTTTATTTTCACGTTTTAAAGTTACCTTTGTGCATATTATTATATATTAACCACATTGTATAGATCTGAGTTTCAGAATAGCCTAAATAAGGATATATCAGACAGAGATGAAAGTTGAGTTTCAAAACTTCAGGTTGCTTGTGCAAATGGAAAAGGATTTTAAGTACAGATCGAACCCAAGATCAGAGACTTCTATAAATAAAAACACACTTTATAATGAGATGTTTCATAATAAGGGAGCTGAATATTCCTCAAATTCAACACCGTCAAATGTATCATCAGGTCTCTTGGGATGATTATTCTTTTCACCTTCCGTAATCATTTGTCATTCAAACTGTTAGCTTTTACACAGTATATATTGAAACTTGCACAGTAAAAGTATTGCAAAAACGTATAAATTGTAAATATGGTTTTCTATTTACATGTTAGCCAAAATGCAGTAAGAAAACTCCGACCACCCAGATGAGAGAAAGAACGCAATATATGATATACAGATATTATATTGTGAAAGCTGATAACCCCAACAGATAAGAATATTACTTGATCAGATCTATATGCATACGTAACGTAGTTACTGAAAAAAATTCAGGAGAAATAAAATAAAAATTTGATAAGGCGGAGATAACACAGTTTCAACAAGTAACCCACTATCACTACACACACACACACACACACACACACAAAATGACAAAAGAACGAAAACCAAAAATTGAAAGGCGCAGAGAGAAAAAAGACCAAGCCGTACATTTTTAAGCGTTTTAGTATTTACCAATTCATGTGCATTACTATATGAAAGAGATAGTACTAGATCATATATACATATTATACGCTGAAGTAAATCTCAGAAACAAAAGTAAACAAAGAGAAATCTCAGAAACAAAAGTAAACAAAGAGACATTTTTGAAACCCTAATTGCAAAAGTGAGAAACAGGGTTGTGTTGAAAGTGAAAGAGAAAAGAAGCCATTTAAGGTTTGTAGATTAGGGGGTAGATAGATATAGAGAGAGAGAGAAGAAACAGACAGAAAAGATTCGTGAAGCCATTATGGAAGAAATCATCAACCCAATGATGAACTCTAGAAGAGTTAAAAGGACTGACAAAGAGACGCAAAAAAAAAAAAAAAAAAAAACTGCACAAACTGATCATCATCCATGAAATTTAGAGTTAAAAATAAGAGACTAATGATGGTCTTTCTCTTTCTCCCCCACTTGAGTCAGAACACAAAAGTTCAAAAAAAAAAAAAAAAAAAAAAAAAAAAAAAAGGAGAGCAGTCAAAAACCATCATCATTACACCAATCTGCTCTTGCACAACAACTCCCTTTTTTTTTTCGCGCCCTTACCCATCAACAAAATCATCAGTCCAATACAATAGACAGTACATACATATTTAATTAGATACACACACACACACACACACATATATATATATATATATATATATAGAGAGAGAGAGAGAGAGAGAGAGAGAGAGAGAGAGAGAGAGAGAGAGAGAGTCTTAACCTTGATTAATATGTGGGCGATAAAGATCTTAAGGTGGGATTAATGGAAGCAACAATTGGGGGGAATGAAGCCTGGTCCGACGTCGCTAAATCTAATAATCGATGATGATAAATCTCGGAAAAGTGAAGAACAAAGTCAGATGAATAAAATCATAGATCTAGAGTTTATAGTGGCCTCGAGCCAGACAACATTCCCCTCAAAAGGATAAGACTTCCTTATCTTCTTCTTCTTCTACTTCTGGCTTTTCCCTCTCTTCGGCTAACCTAGGTAATTCAGAGAAAGAGAGAGAGAGAAATGGAGAGAGCGAGAGAGAGCGAGACAGAGCGAGAGAGGGAGAGAAAGAGAGAGAGAGAGAAAGAGAGAGAGAGAGAGAAATGGAGAGAGAGAGAGAGAGAGAGAGAGAGAGGGTTTGAGAATGAAAAATGAAATGAGTGTGCGAAAATGAGAAGAGAGGATAGAGAGATAAAAAGGGGGTGAGGAAGGGAAGAGAGAGATGGGGAGGGGTGAAAAGGACAAAGTAATAAAAGTTGCAGACCCCCCTGGCCCTACCAACTGCGTCTCGGTTCCAGAAATGACCACGACCCCCACCCCTCTCTCTCTCTCTCTTTTTATCTCTTTCTCTCTCTATCTCTTCCTCTATGCTCTATCTCATCGCCTTCGTTTCTACCATGCAATATATATACTAAAAAATGCTTAGCATAAATAGTGGTTGTGTCATGGTTGGTTTTTTAACCACAAAAGACATACGAGTATAGTGATATTTGCAACGTTAAAAAGCAATAAAGTTCTTCTTTATTCTAAAAAAAAAAAAAAAGGTAATAAAAATGTGGATTTATACGCATAGATACTTGTGGATATCCGTGTGATATATAATTGCAAGATAATTAATAACGCGCCATCGTGATTATAAGGAGAATTCTTATATAGGGTGTGAAAAATTATCTTACAAATAGGAGGTTCTTTTTAACTATTAGATTAATTTGATAGGGTTTCCTTCAATTATCATACTTTATCTTAATTTTGTAAGATTTTTATTTGATCTGAAGGTTTAAAATGTACCTAAATTTGATCTAACGGATAAAAAAAGCCCAATCAAAAGGCAGTTTTTTGTACTATATAGAATTTTCCTTTTTTATTTTTTATTTTTTGAAATCCTTGTTTTATTTTTATGGTCACAATTCCTTTTTAAGAGAGAATTTACGGTAACAATTAAAAGCTCCAAAAAAAAATTTTTTTTTTTTTGAACATTAAAGTTTCTAAGATTGACTATCTCAAAAATAAAATCCTAAGATTGATATCTTTAAAAAAGATGATTAAAAGTCAATGATAAATAGCATTACTCTATATAAAGATATTGTAAAGTGGATATATATAGCCACAACTCCCTCAACCTTCTCCCTCATTTTTCTCTCACACTTTACACGCTATAATCTCAAAATCCCATATCTACCGGGAGATTGGAGATCATCATGACCTAATCAAACCATCAGTCACATAATTATTGGCAAATGTCTCAAGATCTCAACAAAAACCCATCACACAGTTAGGGTTCTGTTTGTTTGTTTGTATGTACTGTACTGCTACAACTACTAGGGATGTATAAACCTATAGACGAAGAAAAAGGGAACATTTTGAGCCGTGCGATTTTGGACGGTGATGATGATGATGACCCATGACGAGACACCAAACAAGAAACCAAAGGAAGAGTCAGAGTGGTTCCAGTGGTTTAGTTGAGCTAATTCACCAACTCCCTATTAAGGCAAAAAATTTTGGGGTCCTCTTTCCCTCTCTCAAGATATATATATATATATATATATATATATATATATATATAACATTATATATACACACAGGCGTTTTTTTTTAAGTCATGTGACCGAACAACAAGGGAAATATTTTTAAAATGCATTTATAACTTTTTAGTGTAACATGATAATATTTTTAATGAACAATAATGTAACATAGCAAAAGACTATATTTTATTGAAAGTTACACAAACGTATATTGTATTAACGAATAAAAAAGATTACATTTATGTACGGCTGTCAACGGGAGACATTTCCTATACATACATATATACACTATACGTGTGCGTATATATAAAATATATGATGTGTTAGCAGTTTAGCACAGGCTATTTTACACTATTCTGGTGCTGTAAAAAACTTGGTTAAGAAAAAGGAAAGTCTTAAATAATTATCATGGAAAAGGGAATCCCTCCCTCGTTCAGTGCGTCTTCACTTCTTTTTCTACGGTCGCGGGGGATTCAAGATGACGACAGACGAGTCAGACAAATGAAAAGTTGTGTGAGGAGTCAGCGTTAATTTGGCTGGATTTCTACTCAGGTGGGCTAAGGTCCACTCTTGTTAAAATGGCCCTCCCTTTTGATTCACGCAACACCCTAAAATAAAATTATACATATTTAGATCATGAATCTCATGATACTAGGCAATTCAAAATCCACGTTAATGTGTTGCTAATACATATACAAAGTAATTATATTATATTATAGGGAAAATAATTGAGCTGTATTTGTAAAATTATGAGTGGGAAAAAGTTTGAAAAGAAAAAAAGAAGGAAATAGTCAAATTTTGGCCAGCCAACTAAAAATTGACCTCTCATATAATTCAAAATTGTTTAAAATGAGATATAGCTCCTATAATTAATACAAATGTCAGTAGCTGATAACTTTATAGAGAAGCCTTCCATTCTACAGCACAACATGGAACTGGAAACTAGTTGTTTGATTGATTTCAAATTCTGATGAGTAAATCCAAAAGGATCCAATGTTAGATCTTAGAGCATGTGTTTGAGTTTTAAGTTATAATTGAGATGCTAATTCGAAATTTTTTTTTTTTTTTTTTTTTTTTTTTTTTTCAAGAATTCTTTACATTTTGAGATTTTTTTTTTCCCCCAGAAATTAAAGAGAGGGAGATATATGATTCATTACACCATAATATATAATAGATATGCTTTGAAAATACCCAAAAACTTGACCATTGTACATAAATAAGCATCTAATGTTCTTATGAAAAGGGCGTTATATATAGTACTACAGGCTGTTTTTCCTTTTCTTTGTCTTGGTATTCAATAACTATGAGCTCAATTTGAATATTCCAGGACCACTCTCATGACTACTAATAATAATGTTCTTAATTTCCACTTAATTTTGAATAAGCATCTAATGTTCTTATGAAAGATGTCCCAACACCCACATATTTGGTTGAGATAATCAAATGTCTTAACTCCTAATAATAATAATAATAATTAATTAATAATAATAATGATGATTATAATTATAATAATGTATCTCATGTTACAGCTTCTTATTAACGTTTTGGAATTGGATAGCTCAAGATACAAAACTTTGAAAGACCGGTGTTGAATCATGAAGTCTCGCAAGCTAGTTGTGAGCCTTTATAAAGTTTGCATTCGTTTCTATTTCTTTTTTTTTTTTTTTTTTTTTTTTTTTTTTGCGATTTTGCTGCTCTTGATAATATACATTTAAGACTTCTAATTAATTCTTAACATATGTAAATTAATTTTTCATCAAAATTGATTCAAATTGAATTTTAATTAAGGTGTGAGCCGTTTTTAATGTATTGAATCATGTGTCCAACCCTCTAAAAAGTTTTTAGTTTTCCACCACAATTGGGAAGGAAAATCATGCCCGAGATAAATCATTAGATTGTAGGTTTTCACAGCAGAAATAAAAATTAAAAAAAAAAAAGTAGTACTATTAAGTAATAGTACTAGTAGTAGTAGGCAAAATATGTCATTGGATTCGGATCCACATTTATGCCTCCATTGACCTAAAGTCACCTCTTTGACCCCCAAGCTCTTGAAAAGAACATGAAATTATTGGCATTTTTCTCTGTTCCCAAGCGCCCTAATTTCATGCTGATTGACCTAAAAGCATCTTTGGAGAGGGACACCAACCTTTGCCTAGATTTTAGTTCTTTCTCAATTCCCACCACAAAAAATTAACGGCATTGTCTCCTCCTATTCCCCAACATTATATTCATAATACATGTACATACATTTATATAAAAAAAAAACAAATACATATACGTAAATATATACACATATATGTATATTATTCACGATTTAATTAGTAATTCAGTCGACCACAGCTTCCAACACATACTGTGACCTTTTTGCTGTAACACAGTCCATATTCATCACCTCCCATGCATTTAAGGAAACCAATGTACACTTAAATCCCACATGTCATGATAACCCCACATGAACCAATTGCATTCTTTTCAAATCTAATCCTCATTTCTGTGAGCCATTTTATCAAACACCGTGGTAGATATAAAATGCATACAGTTTTTCTTTTTCTTTTTTTTTTTTTTCCTCTCTTTATCTTTTGTCCCAAGAGGAAAAAAAATTTCAAATTAACTCTCTTTCTCTCTCTTGCCCTCTTTCTGCTGAAATATAAACTTAAGAAAAATGAATGTGGGAGAGTAGTTGAAAAGTAGGAAAAGTTGAGGGCCCTTTTGATGGTAGCTTTTAAAGTAAGCCTTTATTGAACAAAGAAGATTCCTTGCGGACTAGGCAACGTAGAAAGTAAAACCAAAGCCAATCGCTTTGGTGGGTGTCCTGTGTATGCAAGTTTTATCATTTATGTTTTCTTTGTTCTCACGTTTGGATATTTGTGTATTCAAAATGAATTAAGTCAAACAAACATACCACGACACTTTGATTTTCGCTTTTTTCGGTTTATGTACTAATTAAACCTATGTGAGCAGGTGTTGTGTTGGAGATTGGTTTATTCACAAGCATGAGTCTTTTTTTTTTTTTTTTTTTTGGGGTCCAACTCTCCCAAGTACTGAGCACCATCTTAGTGTATTGAGATTGTAGTTGATTCTCGACATATGTATTGATTTACTATTGGTGGTTTATCTGCTTTACTTTGTTTGGTAATTTTGTGTTTTAAGCGTCACATGAGAGCCCTAGTCGAAAAGTCCTACACATATATTGATATTATGAAAACGGTTTATTGTCTCTATTAGCTAGGACATGCTTGGTGTGATCATATCGTATTATGTTGTGTTAGACAGTGAAAATACGTTGACAAAATAATGACGAATTTTTAAACTGTTTGCGTGAATTAAATGATCTAAAACACAATTAAAAATAGAATTTAAATAAGAACGCACATAATTTATAGTGATTCACCCTCGATTCGAGAGTTACGTCTACTTCAAGAAGGAGAGAAATTTCACTATCTTTGAAGGAATTGCATGAACTAATGCTCATAATAAGATACCTAGGGATTTTCTTACTCACAATCTCTTATTTATAGCTTAAGTCATGGCCCATAAACTTTTCCTATTTGAATTTGGGTTGTTTCTCTTATCTTTTGGGATAGTTTCTTAAAAGATAAAGATTACAATCAATCGGGACAATTTCTTTATTTAAATTTCATATATTTGGTTTACAAATAGCAAATCTCACGAATCTCATCACTTGTGTAACCTCAACTTCATAAACACTTACAGAAGCTTCTTCGCATGCGGGTACAGTCAGCTTCATGTTGTCCTTTGTACCTTTCCAGAGAAGTCGAACTCCTTTATATGTTTGACACTTCTTTCTAATGGTCGACTCATAAGAGAGTTGTCCGCTGACGTGGCAGCTAGGCTGAGCTATCCTTGATCATTTAATGCTATTATTTAGGGCATGTGGGTCCCATGCAAGGTTTAATTTAAGGTTCAGCGTTTTACCCTACAACATATTGCATTGTATAATTTTTATACAATATGATGTTTGGTTGGTAGTATTATTAAACATTATACTATTTTTACCATTGTAATCTATTTACGTATTAGTTTGTAAGAAGATAAAATTTAAGCCTAATCATAACCTAATTCGACTCCAGTCTCGACCCAAACCTAACATTTAGAGGAAGCAAGGGAGAAAGTAGAGTTGCTACATAGTGGTCTTTTTGCCAAAAGAAAATTTTAAAATGGGGTCAAATTGTAATTTTTAAAAAATTAATGGCAAAAATACAATTTTAAAAAAGTTATGGGGTCAAAATATAATTTTGAAAAAATTGAGAGGTTAAAACTTAATTTTTAAAAAGTTTAGGAGTTAAAATATAATTTTTGAAATGTTTATGGGTCAAAATGTAATTTTTTAATAATATAAACTCAACATCACTCCGGTCGCGAAACTCGCTCCAACATGGGTCTCAAAATCCAACACCGAGCCTTGATATTTGTGAAATATTGTAAGTTAAATTGCATAATATGGTCTAGTACATTTTTTCCGTATTAGATATCACACTTTGTATTGTATAAATTTTAAATCTCGTATTAAATTATACAATGTATAAAAGTCACCAAACATTGTATTATTATTAAACAATACAACACAGAGTGCTTATATGATATATTAAACATGCCCTTAGTTCCTTGAATTACACGCTATAACAATTTAATTTATAAACATTTAATTTTGACAATACTCTTTAAATTTTTGTTTTTTTGACAGTTTTGGTCCAGATCATTAAATTTTTTAAAACTTAACATAGATAATCACATCCTTATCATATAATAAGCTCAAACAGTGGTAAAGAGACGTTTTGCATATAATGTACCTTTCTTCTTTTTTTTTTTTTTTTTTTTTGTAAAATTTTAAGTTATGACAAGATTGATATGTGATTGTCTTTGTTAAATTATAGAAATCTATTCATTAATTTTATGGTCATGGACTAAAATTGCCAAAATAAAAAAACCTAAAAATAAAAATTCAAGGAGTAATATGTTAAAATTAAAAGTTAATACACTACATGAAAATGTTACTAATAACCTATGAAAAATTGGATTTTTTTTTCAATCAAAAACAGTAGCATTTTTTTTTTTTTTTTTTTTTTTAAGAAAGGGTAACATGGTATACTCGTTGCTAAAAGTCTTTTATTCAAGGACGAGAGTGCTAAATACAGTCAAAATCTTCTGCTGATTACTTTATAATTCTCAATACTTTTCTTTTATTTAATTAGAAGATCACTATACCCTATTCCTCACCAAGAATGTTGAGAACCATTAGCCTTTTATTAATGCTATCATGTTAATTTGGCAATCCTTATTTTTTGGCAGAATAATTTGGTAATACCATATATATGTATGTCATGTAAAAAAGCGTGACTTTGTATGTACTCTGTAGTATCAAAAAACTAGTTTAAGGGTCCGTTTGGTTCCTAAATTCACTCTCTGATTCGAATCATGATTCGTGGTTCGTTACAGTATTTTCTCTCACAAAAAATACACGTAAATAAAAAATAGTTTAAATCACATGATTTGAATCTATGAACTAAACGGACCCTAAAAGTTCAACACACCCATTTGTCTATACAATCTCTCACACGTGTAAGGTGAAAATGTCAGATCATTTTTTTTTTTTTTTTTTTTTTTCCGAAAGGCATATGATCAACTTTAGAGAGCTGACTATTAAAAAGAAATGAATAAATTAAATATTTGGAGAGCTGACAGTTGCAAAGTTTGGGCTAAGATTTGTGCACTTGAGGAGCATCATCTTTTCAAAACGATCTAAAGCCCCTTAAACTTTATTGTAGCCTTTAAAACACAACAGGGCTTCAACTTTGGGCTTCTGTAAACTATAGATTGATGTTAACAATTTGGCCAATTTTTCTGCCTCAATTGAGCCCAAGTCCACAAACGGAAATCGAAATTCTACTAATATTCTTGCTGAGGCATCTTATTGTTATTATCATTGGTATCATAATATATATATATATATATATATATATTTGGCTAAGGAAAAAGGGTGTCATAATATATATTTACCATTGTCACTAAGATAGTTGTCATGTTTACGGTTTGCCGACGCGTCTAGCTAGAATTACGGTTATATTATAACTGGTGTCATAATATTACTATTGACGTGATTTCGGTGCTAATAATGTGTTTTAAAGCTTGTAAATATATTCGAAACAATGTATTCTTCAATGTCATTGGTTGAACTCTTATGCTAACTTTAGATCAAACTCAATTCTCCTTGCTTTTCCTCTTTGTTTCACCTTTTGTAGAAGTTATAAAAATTAGGGAGAAAAAGGGAAATAGCCCAAGACTTGGGATGAATTAAAATTAATAGGTCAATAGTTTACATAAGTTAATAAATAGACCAAATTACTGTTATCGTCCATAACTTGTCTGGTTATGAACCATAACTTGACAAGTTATTGTCCATAATTTATCTGGTTATGAACTATAACTTGACAAGTTTATTTATAATTTATCTAGTTATAAATCATAACTTAATAAATTATGCCCTATTAATTTTTATAATTAAAAATTGGCTTATATACTTACTTAAACTTTTCATATTGTCCTATTTTTTACTATTTTCCTAAAAAATAAGGACCCTTTTTCTAGTTGAGGAATTGATTTTAGATAGAAAAAAATGAGACCTCTAATAAAACTCTTCCTTTAAGGTATTTATAAACTCTTAAAAATAAAATAAACCACAACTACCATTTAATTCAAATATTTTAATCCAATATTTTAAAGAGATACTTTTTATTATGAGACACTTTTCCACTCTAGAGACCACTTAGAGGACAAAATCAACCATGAGAAGTAATTCTAAAGAGAGAAAAATTTAGGAATCTCTCATCATTTTATTCCTTTTTATTTATTTATTATTATTATTATTATTTTTTGGTTTTGTGATTTATTTTAGTATTTTTTTTCTTAAAAAGAAATCCCAGAAATCTATATTTTTCCACTCTTTTTATACCAACATCTCTAAAATTTTGTCAGAAATCTTCCCAAGAATGTTTCATGACTTTAATTTGTTTGAAAATTTCGGTGAAAGTTTCGGAAATATGGACAATGTATTTTGGTTCACGGGTCACATAACTTAGACACCACGTTATGCACGTGAGATAAAAAGGCAGCAACTTCTGACTCTAGCTTCCGCAGGGGTCCTAACTTTCTATTAGAAAAATAATTAATTTCTGCCTACCATATTTATATACTAATAGTGCATATTCAATTGAGTTCGCTAGTTTCATAAAACATAATTTAGTTTAGCAAAATGAATTAAGTAAATAAAACGAGGACGAATGCGGTTTCTACACATGCAACACGTCATTTCACCTAATTATCGTGAGGTTATAGAAAATAACTCTTTAGAAAATAATGGCTCATGCGAAACATTATACTGAAGGCCCATTTAATTCTCTGATTCGAATTTTTAATTTGAGTTAAGATGTGATTTTATGTGAGAACTTTTTACTGTAGTAAAAAAATTAGATGTGATTGTTTGTGAGAATTTTTTACTATAATAAAACTCAAATTCTAAATTCAAATCAACGAAATGAACAAAATTTAAACATCTTTTATATGCGACACTGAAATGATCAAACAATTATTTTTTGTTTTCGTTTTACTATGTTCACGTGAACGTGTTGTTTAGTACGTGGATGGCTAAAACATTTTCATTTGTAAAATATTATATGTAAATAATAAAACATCTTTATCCATATCATTCTATATATAAGAAGAGGAGATGCCTCTATCTAACTTTGGTACTTCAACTCTTTGTTTGCTTGCTTTCACCTTTTTTTTTTTTTTTTTGCTTTCAAGCTTTCTTATTTATTTATTTATTTTATTTACTTGTTTTAAACCTTTTTTAAAAAATTTTATTTTTCTTTTTTTTTTTTTATCTGTATCTTGAGGTATGAAATTTTGTACGCAAACTATTTTCTTGCTAGCTTTCTTCTTCTTCCTTTTTTTTTTTTTTTTCAATTTCCATTTATTCTCTTTTTCTTATTATTTTTGTTCTTCTTTTGCACTATTTATTGGTTCTCTCTCTCTCTCTCTCTCTCTCTCTCTCTCTCTCTCTCTCTCTCTCTCTCTCTCTCTCTCTCTTTTTTTTTTTTATTTCTATTTTCTGTTGCTTATAAAATTATTTTTCCTAAACTTTTCCCTTTAAAGAGTGTTTTATTTTTTATAATTTTTATTTCAATATTGCTTATAAAATTATTTTTCCTAAAATTTTTCATTTCAAATATTTTTTTTCTCAATTATGTTTATGAGTATTTTATTTTGTGTTCTTTAAACTCCTTGCTTGCATGCTGATATATAAATTGTTCTTCAAACTGTTGCTTGCATGTTTTTACTTTTATACTTGCTTGTTCTTTTGTTGTTGTTCTTTTTTAAATATAGTATTTATATTGTTTCTCATTATATATTATTTTTTGTTCTTCAACTTCTTGGTTGCATGCTTATATATAAATTGTTATTCAACCTTTTGCTTGAAAGGATTGACTTTAATACTTTCTATTTTTATTGTTTCTCATTAAAATATATTTTAATTTGTTCAACTCAAATTATAAGTTGAATAATTTGCATAATTGTTTTAATAGAGAAATAATTTCTTAAAATAAATATAATTATTTTGTAAACTAATTTTTTTTTAAATAAAAGCATAAAAATTGTAAAGTACAAAAAAAAAAAAAAAGTTACAACGGCCTGTTAATGTTTCTGAGCTTCATTTAGCAAAAAGACGTTTCTGAACTTCAACTCGTACCATATCATGATCATTTGACTTGATTGACACAAAAGAGACACGAAATTATAAATATTGTTTGGTCCTCTTTAGTCTTGTTCTCGTAAGTTTGCCATTGAACAGAGCATTAAGCTTCGTTTAATAATTCTTGAAATTGGAATGACTAGACGACAGTGTAACACATATGTTTGAGCACCCCCTGTAACATCCTGAGCCCGGTGGCATGTCAGGATTTGAGATCCGATCCCTATCTAACATTATGATTCATCATTGTAAGTGTAATATCATTTGTACCGTAGCGATAGATGGCATGAAGTAGAAGCCGTTATTTTTCATTCTCAGCCGATCAATAGATATTACTGTACATTATTCAATAATTATTTTAACGGTTTAATTTAAGTGTTCCCACAATACTTCTTAAGTCTCGTTCATTTCTCGGATTCAAATTTTTAATTTGAGTTGAAATATGACATTTTATGAGAATTTTTTACTATAGTAAAAAGAATTAAATGTGATATTTTCTGAAAATTTTTTACGATAAAAATTTAAAATTAAAAACTCAAATTAGTGAAATAAACGGTGCCTTATTAATTGTGAAAAAAAAGTCTGTACAGTAAAAACGTTTTCTAAATAAATTACACAAAATGCTAACCACAAACACTTATAATTGCATACATAATTTAACTGTAAATTCATGAATAGACGCATTTTTATGTCATCTGATGCACTATTTTAACGTGAACTTGTTCTGTTTTGTCCGACCATAGAATTTTCTCAGAAAATTATTCATAGCTCACCAAATAATTATCACTTTCAATGTTTTCAAGAGCCTAGGAAAAGCCTACACGACCCACTACAACCATCAATTTTAAGTTAAGCTGTCACGTGTAGAATTACGGAGCACCTTGGATTATAAACGAGAAGAATGTTGCCACGTTACGACGTAAACAGTACACTAAGAATTATAACATTTCCAACACAAAGGACAGGCAAGTGGACCTATTAATGTTGACTATAAACAAGTGGGACGACATTATAAGTCCTCATGAACACCTTGTTGTCCTTTGCTGTTACATTTCCACGTGGCTTTTTCACAGATCATGGAAATTTTCAGCATTGGGCATCTTCTATTTTTTCAATAGAACGATAATTAAGAGAGTTTTTCTCATAGGATTAAAAACTATTAAAAAGATAATTATTTTCAGCCGTTATGTGTATAATTTTTTTTACGATAATATAATGTGATTTTAATAAGATTTAACAGTTAGACACTGATATTATTAATAGGGATGTCTAATAAGAGTAACTCTTAATAATTTATTATTTATAAATTTTTAATTAATTAGAGTATAATAATAGTCACTTTAAGCAGTATGTAACTTTGCTCTTTTTTAAATAAAATATGGTATGTTATGATATATCAAGTATCAAGTTACTTGATTAGCAAAAAAAAAGAAAAGAAAAAAAAAAGTATCAGTTACCAACTAAATACATAAATAAAAGCAGCTTTAGCAATAATGTCAAAAGAGAAAAAACAGCACTTTAGGAAAGAGTTAAAAGATTTTGCTCATTGTGGTCCAAATCATGAACAATCAATTTCAAAAATAGTAAAGATTCCCTATCTTTTACAGCTTTGGACTTTAGCTAGGACTATGGTTGGTGTTAGAAACTTTTATTGTACGTTTATTTTTTATATTTATTTTTAATTTTGTATTATGATTTATAATTTTTTATAATATTTTTTTTATAAAAAATATACATAAAATAAAAATAATTTTAAATCATGATTCTGAATACATAAATTAAACGTCCTATTAATATCACCATTTTAATGTCCAAGTGTGAAAACGCAACATAATTGGTGTAGTTATGAGAACATCATCACACATAAAAGCATCGTAACGAACCTGAGAATAGCGGAGGATAAGGACCCCAGCAGCCATTAAGAAGATCAAGAAGGATTAATGAATTCAAATTAGTTTAATAAACGCTAAGTAATTGAGGAATTGACTGAAGGAAATGAAAAAGAAAGTCCACAAAACCAATTACCATGGCAATTGCATAATACAGGTTTGTTTTTCAATTATAATAAAAAAAAAAAAAAAAAAAAAAACTGTGTAACGTGTTTGATGTTTCTCAATTCTTGAGTAGAAAACTACAAATCTGACATCTCCCAATGAAACCGGCAAAAAGGCCCACACGCCTTTGAGATATGCTTCTACTACTTCATGAAGCAGTACTATGCATGTTTACTTGTACCAAAAGTCTAGCAATTTCATCCGAGTTCACATTCTTTAAGTGTTTACACGGCAAATAAAATCCCACTTCAGTGTCACATAAAGGGAATCTAAAAAACACAAAAACACAGAAATGTCCTCAGCCATGAACTCGATGACTTGTGCTCGAAATAACAAAAGGCGGTTCAGCAACGAGCAAGTCGAGTCGCTGGAGATCATGTTCCAATCGGATTCAAGGCCTGAGTCGAAGACCAAGCGGGCGATCGCCGGGGAACTCGGGCTGCATCCTCGCCAAGTCGCCATATGGTTCCAGAATAGAAGGGCTAGGTCCAGGACCAAACAGATTGAGAGAGAATACAGCATACTGAAGACTAGTTACGACAACTTATTCTCTAGTGTTGAGTCTCTTAAAAAAGAGAATCAGGAACTATACATCCAGGTAAACATTTTCTACTTTTGTTCCTCATTGTATCCTAGATATTGGTACAGTACTAAAAGCAGTTGTATTCTAACAAAAAAGAAAAACTTCTTGTACCACTTTTATCAGTTGCGGGAAGTGAAGACTCTGCTGGGAATGCATCATGAAAGTGAGAATTCGGGTTTTGTTAAAACTGAGGAAGCTGAAGGTGGAAAAAAGGCGATTAAATCAAACGGTGTGACGAGCCATTTATTAGACAGTTGCAAGGACAAAGTAGGAAAAGACGCCGAAGTTGTAGAGTTGGCACAAAGTAGAGACGGTTCTTTGACATCTTCGGTGAACTGGTCCAGTTTCGAGTCATGCTGTTATGTCAACGAGACAAGTTGTTCGCAGTGGTGGGAGTTCTTGTCTTGATCATTGACTCAACCGAGCGAAGTCACATATAAGAAACAAACATACGCACAGAGAGTTTTATCCGCTAGTGCAGAATGATGTTGAGGAGACAGACCCCAAATACAGAAGTTGAAAGTCCATTTCTGTGCAAGAATTTCGAACCTCCTTTCTCTCAGAACATATAGCCAATGAATACTTTTCAAACTCCTAAGTGGCCTGAGATAATGCTGTAACGATGAAATAAATAGTCCTAATAACGACTTCCTATCTTATGTTTAAGTATTACCATACTAGGTACTAGACAGTGTTTCAACTTAATTCTGGTTTTTATTTATTTATTTATTTATTTAAACAAAATTAGAAGGCAGCTGAGCATAAATATGAAATCCCATTATTTAGTGCATAAAATGAAGAAGGTTTTTGCAGGCTACTTGTAGAGTCTTAATCACCTTGTGTATCAAACCCCTGTAAATGACTTCCCAGAGAAAGATGAAAACCGACTAGGCGACTGCAAAATTTCGATTGTTTCGATCACTAAAAATTCACAATGAAATTCAAAAGTTCCCATAACAAGGTTTTCTTTCTAGGTTTTGAGTTGGACTGATTCAAAAGCTTTGAATTAGCATCAGGACTCTTCAAAACGCACTCACATTTTCAAGTCAACTCACCATTTGAGTCTACTCTGCTAGGAAAGACAAATAAAATTTCAGCTAACAAAGTTGACATTTTATGAAAATTTCATACAAGGATCACCAGTTTGCTTCTAATGATCATTCGGATACAAAACTTTCACCCTCACAACAAAACCGAAACTTTTGAACCTTGCATTCTTTACTCACTATAGGACATTATAACTATCCATTTCTGGAGTCCTTAAAAACTTGGAAAATTCTCTGCTCACTATCTTTCTTTTCTGTTTAATTCAGTTATTTTGGGAGTCTAGCCAACATCAGAGGAAAATAGCCCCTCTATTCAAGTATGACTATTATCTTGGGCAATAGGACAAAGATAACAAGCATAAATTTGGCTTGTGTACTTAGGTTTCGTTTGGTATGAGGATTCAAATCATTATTCTAATAATGATTTTAGAACTAGAATTATGATTCAGATCAGGGGTTTGAATCACCTTAAATTAAGAGGGAGTGGTTTTAAAATCATGAGTGATTCTGATTTAAAATATCATATTAGATTCTGAATTATAATTCAGAATTATCTAAACTAAGGGTCCGTTTGGTTCAGGGATTCGAATCATGTGATTTGAATCATTTTCGATTTACGTGTATTTTTTGTGAGAGAAACTACTGTAGCGAACCACGAATCATGATTCGAATCGGGGGACGAATCCCCCAACTAAACGGACCCTAAACTAATTCTAAGTCATGATTCAGAATCACTATAAACAAACATTGATTCTGAATCATAATTCTAGATTCATCTACCAAACGCCCCCTTATTCACTCGTATCACTAAGGATTCGTTTAGTAGGAATATTCAAATCAGGGTAATTCTATATATATAATTGGTATATTCAAATACAACGCTTGAAAAGTAATATTTCTCTAATTCACGTAGGTAACAATAACCAAAACCCAAACTAAAAGCCGAGTTGGTACCCAACAACACTAAACGAACACATGTCCGTAGTATTACAAGAAGATAAACAAAATTACAGAATTCTCATCTGTTTTCTCACTATGTGTATGTTGGAGTTCAGGAACAAACAACTCTTTTATACATAAATTTATCCATTTGTATAAATTACCCCTTGAACTACATACAGGGTAAGCAACAATATACTCAAAGCTCAGATTTAACCTTAATATCTTGCCGTTTCAATTCCTACGTTGATATAAATATGCTACATATTATAGAAAAAAGTATTAAGAATAGACAGAGTGGCTTGATCTGGTTTTGCAATGAAAAGGGTGGGTGAAACTTTGACAAAATGAAGAAGCGTCGAAGTGAAAACACGTTTGTGAAAAAGGTATGTTAATTAATCCTTTAAAAAGTATATAACTCACAGTTCCAGCACCAAATAAAGGAAACAGCAGGCAAATCAAATATCAGATAATAAATAAGAAAAATGCTCAGAAAAGCCATCAAATGAACTTACTTGAGAACTTACATGGGAACTCGCACATTGCATTTTCCTGATAACTTAACCATGTTATGAGCCTAGGAATTTTATGGAATGACTACCCAAACTGATTTTTTTTTTTTTTTTTTTTTTTTCCCATTTTTGTAAAGACGTTCAGATTTTTTTTTTTTTTAAGTGGTCGTTTCAATTATTGAAAACTTTCTTACCGGACTCCAAGACGAGAGAATTGCTGCAGTTTTATTTACACCCAATAGACCATCCGGGCATAAGAACAATAAAAGCCCAAAACTTGATTAATACATTCTAACTAATATACTTTTTAATTAAAAGATATTAATTAAATATAAAAAATAAAAATCTAAAACTTGTGTATTTTAAAGAGTATTTATCTCTTTTATCTTGATAAATTTGATCAAAACAAAGTCAAGGAGAGCCAGTGAAGGTTAGAAATTCTGGCCTGGAGAATTGACATAGAGCTGTTGAAGAAGGCCTAGATGTTTTCTGTATAAGAGTTCGACATGGTTGGGGTTCCGCTTTGGATGGTTCCCAACTGTGGGCCTGTGGCTTTTGTTTCATTCATTACCATTTAGCCTTAGAAATCATCGTTTAAAGCCCAATCACTATCATTTCCACTTATCCCACCAGTCTACCACTCTTGTCATTTTGAGCAATGGGCTTGATTTAACTACAAGCGCTAGGAATTTAAAGCCCATCCCCTACAGGTGCAGTCAAAGCCTATGTGGATTGTGGACGCTTCAGGGTTCAGTGAAAAGCAAACTGGATTACTTTGCTAAACTGGCGTGGTCATTGCCGAGTGTGTTGCAGCTTGGGAAGGAAGGAGTCCACCTTTTAGTTTGGTTTGGTTTGGTTTTCAAAATTGGGTTCTTGAGTTGGATGCTATTAATGTCGTCTTTTCGAAGTCTCTAGGGGAGCCCATGCTTATGTGATTAACGACATCAAACAAAGTTTTTTTTTTTTTTTTTTTTTTTTTTTTTAAATTTTAATATAGAGTGATATATGGAGTGATGATGTTTGCTAGGTTAAGGAAAGGAAAGTATGTTTACTATTTACCTATTATGCCATTTCTAATTCAGTTAATTCATTGTGGTCAGATTGGTTTCTTTTTCTTTTTTCCTCCTGTTTGTAAAAGCTGACATTATTGCTTTGTGAATGAATTCTATTTGTTGCTTAAACAACCCATCATTTTTTTTAAAAAAAAAAAAAAAAACCAACCTCTTTTTCTTTTGGTTAACTCAAGGGAAAAAAATGGGATAGGTTCAGAACGTCGTGAGACAGTTCGGTCCATATTCGGTGTGGGCGTTAGAGCATTAAGAGGACCTTTCCCTAATACGAGAGGACCAGAAAGGACGCACCTCTGGTGTACTAGTTATTGTGTCCACGGTAAACGCTTGGTAGCCAAGTGCGGAGCGGATAACTGCTGAAAGCATCCAACTAGTAAATAATAATAATAACACAAATCTCCCCATTTTCCTTCTTTTTCACCGCTCTTTTCCTCTCTCCTTTCTCTCCCACTCGTGCATCTCTCTCTTTCTCACTACGAACTTTTTACATTTAATTTATGAATTCAGAACTATTCTCGGTTTACGTGTAACGAGTCACAAACCATGATTCAAACTATGACACAGATCATTGCTCTAAACACACGCTTAATGTTTTATTCCTCCTTACTGAACCTTTCCCTCACCTTGTTTTTACTACTTTTTCCCATGTTGCTCTTACTCGTAGTGCATTTGGATTGTAACTCAGCAACAATGTCCCGGTGTAGTTATTCTGCATTCAAAATTTTATATTTGGACATGTATAATTTGAACTTTATTACATTGTTATATGTATGTTTCAAAGACTCTGAAGCAATATATATTACCATTTAATCTTGCAAGAGAAATTTTCAAACTTAATACGCTTTAATTATTATTAATTTTTCTTAAAATCCAATTTAATCACCCGTCTCCATCCCAAATCATAAATTAAAGTAGATTGGACATCCATAAATAGGAATAGTCAATTGCAATAAACATCTTTACGATGTTTCTGATCACTGGAAAAATGATAAAAAAAAATTGGGTATCACTAGAAAGTGGATAATTGAAAGAAAAAAAAAATGAATTGAACTTTCAATCCCTAACACATAAGTGACAGACTAAATCGAATCTAAATCTTAAGATGGCTTCTATTAGAGTGTCGGCAGCTTCTTGGCCTCATTTATTATAAGTGCTCTTATATATATTTATATATATATTATCCCTTTTTTCTTTCATGAGAAAGAAATTCCTTTGATACCTATCCGATACTTCAAGAAAATATGCAAAGATTAATGCCGGCTCAAATATTGGATGATCTTATGAAAAGGAAATGACATGAACGAGAATCAAGTCCTATTCGAATTAGTTATTACAGCTACTAATTATTTGGAAAAAATCCTCTTTTCCTAATTAATTCATATCAACATCATATGGCCATATAAGAAAATGGGATGTGATCAAGGTTTTCATGGATATAGATGAAGATCAGCCTACCATTTTTGAAAAGTACATATCTTTAATAAATATTGAATAAGGGATTAGTTCAATATTTATCATCCAGAAATCTCTCTATTGTCTATCTCCGAATTATCCTCTATACATATATCCTTTTAAAAATAGCGGAACCACAAATTATATAATTCATCATGTGTATATTGAAAATGAAAATATATTCTGGAAGTTGGCTGGAGCAGCAACCCCATGAAGTGGATATATGTGTGTGTATAAAATATATGTGCATATATACATATATGATATATCTGAGCATCTCCACCTATTATTATTTTTTCAAGGAATTCCCCACCTAAGTTTTAGAATTACTTTACTTTTTGTGAAACGTCAAGATGCTATTATTCAAAAATAACTATATATAAGACTTGTAAAGTTCCACTCTGGGAATGGTATATTAGCAATTACGAATCATAAAAAAACAAAAAACAAAAAATATCTACAAGGAATATATTGGATGAATCTAAGCATATATGGACCCTGATCATCCCACACCTCTTCTGAACTCATATTAAGATCTCTTATATGGAATAAACTAATTTTTAAAAATTTGACTGTATTTCTTAATCCCCATTGTCTAGAGGAGGTTCTATTGCTTTGACAAAAAGGAATTAATTATACTAGCCTTTTTTATGTTAATTTCGTCTTCCATAAATTGAAAGGTCAATTTATAATCAAACTTTAATTATATTATATGAATGATAGCTTAATAGATAGCAGCTGGGACCATATTGATTCGTTCAAATCCTAGATATAATCTTGCATACACATGATATATTCATGCTAAATTAGTAGATATTCCACTTTGATAATTTAAAAACAGAAAAAGAGAGAAAATGACAAACATCAGGAATTGTTGTACGTCCCAACAGAATGGGCACCTCGTAAGAAATGTGAAATTAGGGTTTGTAATTAACAACGCTAATCTCTATATTGTTGGGGAATTTTTTCAACGACCCCTGAGATCACGACACGTGAAACGGAACAATTAGAAATGCCACAGACCGAATCTTAACTCGATTAAGGGAGTGCGATCTCGATTAAGATAAATAGATTGAGACGGAGATTGAAACTGAGGTCGACAGAGAACTCTAATGTTACGAGATTAAAATAAACTAATATCAAGAGAGTTAGGGGATGACTTGTGTTACACCATATCTTAATAAAAATCTGTGTTTAAATATTTTTATACACAAAGCCTTGCTCAGTCATCATGATATGATTTGAAGTATGTATTTTCGTTTGAATTTTCGTTTGCATAATGTTTTGAAGTATGTTTTCCTTAAAGAAAATGAACTTAGCGCTGAAACAAGGCCTTGTTCAGTCATCATGATTTGATGGCAATGAATCCATGTCACGGAAAGCTTTCCTTTCTATGTATATCAACGTAACTGTGGCTACATGCTTGGGCGTGCCCTTCTCTGTTTGTTCTTTTCTTTTACATTTTTTTTAGATGAATTAATCTATTAGTTTATGGTTTTCACTAAAAGATACTAGTATAAAAACATTATAGATCTTATCTGTAGTTGCATACGCATCATGCCAACTCAGAAATATTTTATATATAACTTGTTTAAAAGTGTGATTGTGGCGATTCATATATTTCATGACCTCTAAAAATGGATTATGAGAATGTCAAATAACATATATAAGATGCACTGACTATGATTTTAGATCAAAATTACGTTGTTTATATATGTATCTTCGACTAATTTTGGGGAAAAAAAAAATTTAAGATTTATGACTTTTGTCAAGTTAATACAAGGTAACACAATGAACTGTTTTTTATCATTAGATATGGAAGCATCCAATTATATAATCACAGTTTTTAGGTGGATATAAAGATATTAGTTTATCATCTAAATTATAAGACCATAGGAAGCTAAAAGAATAAGCAGCTAATTAGCCTACCTAGCTAATTTAACTAAACTCCTGAAAAGTAAAAATAACATAAAACTCTGACAGTAACACAACAAAATCATTACGGAAAAATGGTAGAATTCTTCATAATTCACCGGGTTTCATGATATTAGACTCCACTCTTGCTATTAAAAGACTATAAATCCATTCTTTTCGAGGGTTTGAATTGAAAATTTAAGTTAAAATTCAAATTTTTAACATTTTAACAAAGAAGTTGAATTGTAATTCAAATTATAAAAAGAAGAGGGTCTATAATTAACATCCTTTAGCAAGATGGTACACCAATCTCTTTAAGGAAAGCATTCTATATCGTAAGTTGTATCCGACTTAATTTACACTACTTAGGCATATCTCATAAGAAGAATTAATTTTATTTTGACCGATGGTTAATGGTTTCCCAGTAGGTGGGACCCACATCGACCCCAATGGGGGCCCGCTGCCTGAATTTGACGGGAAGATATTCCGTCGGGACTCTTAAGATTTAGGAGTTGTTTAGTTGAGGGATTTGTACCCGATTCGAATCATAGTTCTAGATTCGCCAGTATTTTTTCTCATAAAAAATAAACGTAAATCGAAAATAATTATAATCTCATTATTCTAATACATGAGCCAAACGTATCCTTACTCACCTCATAAGCCCCGCATGTTTCTTTCGTCAGAATCAGATGTTAGTTGCCACATGTTATTTACGATTTATAATCTAGAAGGTCAAGAATAAAGGAGTAAAGAACGTTAAGAGTAAGCAAACGAAACAAATTGAGAAGGCAAGTTATTCATTATATATACAGCGCCATAGAACGGTTCAATTATAGTTGGGATTATTAAAGATAAGTAAAAGGTCTGACTTTGATCTAACCTTGTCATCTAGCTATATATAGAAACATTCAATCTGTATCTAGGTTTGGTAAGCATTTGACTTTCATCAAACTGTAAACGAGACAATTAAAGATTGAAGTTTCATATCTACCTCTATGTCATAGTACGTTGACCATATACATGTTTATTCAAATGTGTTTATTGGCTTGTAGCATTAGAAAAACTATTCTGATCAAAACTTTTCACACATTTCATGCGTACAAGTTGGATATTATCAGAACCTCATGAAACAGAAATGAATCATTATAAGAAAAGGCAGAATTTGTCAGCTCCATATCATATAATATGTTTTGAACAAGTTACCATGGGAGCTAATATCTCACTCTCAAACGATCGTAGAGGTGTTGTTGAAAGAACCGAGTGCATGATTACTGTTGCGTCTTTTGGTTGAATTTTGATTTAAAATGATGTTATTAGGAAATAAAATCAAGTTTCTAATCTTTTGGGGGTTGTATATAAATTTGTGTAAGTTTAAAAAACAGAAGTTGAGTGGGGCTTTATAATTTTTTAAGGGATTTTATATAAATTTAGTGTACACATAAACTTAAAAAACAAAAGTTGAGAGGAGGTCAGCTAAGCCTTCATTGGCTTCGTCCCTCTACGCGCAAGGCATTATTGTATTGTAATTGCAGTAAGACTTCGGTTCGATTATGTATGAAAGGTATTCTAGTACTACTGATCTCATCAAACTAAAATAATTTTGCTGATTAAGACAAAAATAAAAATAATCAACTAATAATTACTTGTACATATGTCCTATTTGTATAATGACACTTTAACTAACGTAGGTAATTAAATCATTTAGCCGACGAGTTTACAATTCGTTGCCTGCTACAAAAAGGAAAAGAGAAAAAGACTTGTCAAATCAATGACCATCTTCTTCAAGAAATATCGGTCTTAATTTGTCAATAATAATAACAGTAACTATTTAATTATTCGTAAGAAGCTTTTCAGCGTTCGCTGATATGAGATAAAATCTTTAAAAAATAAAAAAATCTTAAGAAGATTTGGAAAATTATGGTACAACTTTAAGTAACACACATTTACAATGACATGAGATATTTGAATT
Organism: Morus alba; assembly: GCA_012066045.3. Lineage (NCBI taxonomy): Eukaryota > Viridiplantae > Streptophyta > Magnoliopsida > Rosales > Moraceae > Morus > Morus alba. The sequence continues at coordinate 12,434,463 of CP050235.2, forward strand.
TAATCTAATATTACTTATATAATCTCCTGGACAATGGATAAGTTAATTTAGATATCTGCATATAAATATAAATTATTTAAAATTAAATGTATTGTCTTAATTTTTTTTTAAGAAGTAAAAAGAATAACTATATACATGGTGAGTAACGATAAAAGATAAAATTATTATTAGCCCATCGTTTTTTGAGAAAATTGATTAAACAAGTAAGATAATATTAAAATATCATGAAATACGAACAGGCAGATTTGTCTTCACTAGCAGCCAGCGCAGGTTGATCCTAATCATACAATATATTTATTAAAAATGAATTACTTCTCCACATATATATAAATAAAGAGATTCATTACATAATGCATACGATTAATCGAACCCCCATTTACTAAGTAATATATGGACCGTTTTCGCTTCAAACTCATAATGCACCTTTTACTTAAAAAATCATATAATATTTACATGAAAATAATATCAATACTATCGGTACATAATTAGTTCTTTGATAACCACATTGATGAGATCATGACAAATATCACCTCATCCAACTTTCAAAGTAAAAGTAGGCAATTTTGACTAATTACATGAGGTTCCTCACTTTGGACAACTGAAATAAATTAATACATATACATATAGATTATGAAATCAGTTAGCTGCACGTTAGTTTGAGAACGCAAAAAATGGTCAGAGAATTCATTTTCCTAGGAAGAATTAGCATTATAAACTCAACCTTAATTTTGTTTAAGCAATCAAATGATCTCTCTTTTTCTCTGAAAGAGGTGGCATGTCTTTGACATATTTGACTTGAGTGAGATGGTGGACTGGAGGATGGCTTTTTTTAATGCAATTGGTATTGTATTCCACTATATATAATTAGTATATTTGCTTTCTGTATCAATGACAGTCAAATTTGAAGATTCCAGAATCATGACCAAATTAAGGTTACTGGTCTAATTTTCTTTAATTATCTTTACGTAATGATTTTATTCTAGTTGCTAAAATTATGGATTCTGTTGTTGTAAGTTTAGTTTGGTCGCCTACCATAACATAACTCAAATTAATGTTAAGATCCCAAGTTAAAATCTTTCAATACTAGCTAGTTTAAAAAAATAATGAGGAGCTCCTTAAAGTATAGGCGGCGTGCATGTTAGTGGTGCATACTTTTAAATGCAAAATCCGATCAAAATTATAAATATATATATAACTAACATAATCTAATTCAAATATGATTTAAGATAAAGTCAAACCCTTTGTTTTTCTCAGACTCTATCATAGAATTAAAACAATAAAAGCAAATTTATCTTGATCATGAAACTCATTTGGTCAAAGTTTAGCCTGAAGAACCGTGACTGATTGATACATGTTTATATTGATCATGACCTTTAGCTACTTAATTAGTTTGAATCCCCTATATCCCCTTGTCTTATCATAAAATAAATATTATTGTAATAATAATATAAAAGTTGAAATTTATATAAATTAGCCAATTATATCTTTGAATTTTCAGCTGTAGAAATTGCCTTCAGAAATTTTCTAAGCGGATTATCTTTGTATTCAAAGTAGAGGAAGCCCTCAAGTCCTTCTCATGACAAGTCATACCAATACGTTTAGGCCAGTTGGTTCTCTTGACCGGTTACAAACTTACAAATTCCACACGTGGTTTCTCTTCATTAGTATTGTCAGCATAAGATCATATGAGCTCTACTCACAAAATTTAAAATATTTAGAGGAAAAAATTTCACGACTAAGCAATGAAAATCAGGTGGGAAATCCTTTTTTTTTTTTTTTTTTTTTTTCCCTCAACAGGTTCACAAACATATAGAATATCAAGTAATCTTAATAAATACACTTTAAAAGTATATGAATCAGAATTTTTATTTTTTATTCTTAATTCATTATTTTTTTAGTCAAATAATTACAATAATAAAATGGTATTTATCAAAAGTAAAAAGTAAAAATCCCGACTTATGTACTATTAAAAGTAAATTCTGTAATTTCTCTAGAATATTGCATACTCAACGCGTACATATACTATTGACCTATCCACAATCAACCATATATACACATATAATATCACCATTATTTGTTTAATTGCTATCTAATGATCAGTACTTGTGTCGCTGATTAAACTTCTTAATTGGTTATTCACTAGTATAAATTGTAGAATAATATTCAATGCATACGAATATAACTAAACTATCTACAATCAACCGTATTACACACATATAATATCATCATTTTTTGCTTAATTTTTATCTCATTTTCAATTTTTTTCTCTCTTTAATTTTTTATTTCAAACATTCCCTTCCATTCCTCTCGGAACTCGAATTTTTCTTCAAACTCTCCATTTCTCACTAAATCTTCTAATTAGGGACGGAGCTAGACTTTATACTAAGTCAGGCACAAATGCCTGTTCAACATACAATTAAAAATAAAATTTGAAATCCTAATATAATATTCATAACAATACAAATTAAAAAAAAAAAAAAAAGAAGCATATACAAGCATAAAAATTCATCTTTTAAAAAGTCTCGACTTTTCTTTGATTCTTTCGGTGAGAGGTATCTCCAACGTAATACGTATTTATGAAAATATAACATGACAATTACTGAACGTAACATTGATGTTGGGGAAATAACACCAAAATATTTTGTCCTAAAGAATATATTACTTCTCTCCAACATTGATGTTACTTTAATTATTATCATATTATGTTTTAATAACTACATATTACATTAGAGGGATGGTCTCAGTGGAGAAACCAAAATAAAAACATAACAATACAATTACAAAGCTCAAACTGAGGTACATTACATTGGAGGGACGGTCCCTCATGGCTTTTCTTTGGTCGCTATAGTGAGAGGTCCCTCCAATAGAACTCGTATTTATGAATGTATATCGACGCTAGAGAGAAGTAACACTAAAGAATTTAGTCATTTAAAGACGAAGTTACTTCTCTTTAACATCAATGTTACTTTAATAATTGTCATAGTATGTTTTCATAAATACATGTTATATTGGAGGGACGGTTCCTCCGGAGAAACTGAAGAAAAAAACCTAACAATACAACTACAAAGCCCAAACTGAGTTATTAGAGGGGACACACAAGGTTAAAAAGTTCATAACCATCAGAAATTATACAGGTATAAATTTTTCTACAATTTCAATGTCCCTTCGTGCCAGCTTCTAATGACGGTTTTTTAGTGCAGAGATAACAATTAACATATTAATTGAGTCATCTTTTTCATGGATATTAGACAAGGGTTTTTCCAAAGTCGTCTAACGTACTGTGCATGTATGAAATTCAGAAACATTTTATTGTTCATGCCATGATTTTGTTTGTACATAAGATGAAGGTTAATTTTCTGAAAATTGTCGTCGTATTTACGTCGAGTAGTGCTGAGTTTGTAATATTGATTCTTAGATCACGATTTTGTCTTTCAACCTCAGCCTTACACCCATGGCGAGATGATCACAACTAGAGGAATTTAGTTTTACCCTTAAGAGGTGAAAAAGACCTACAGAAAATCCGCTCAAGACATTTCTTTTTTCACATTTTTTAATAATTTCTAATTTTATTTGTTATTTTTCTTTTTATTGAATAAATTGAGTAGAAACTCTAGTGTGGATGAGAATTTTAGTAGGTGTCAATTTTATTAGGATATACAAAATTAAATTCCTTGATGTAAATTATTTTTTACTTAGAGAAAAGAAATAGTCAATTTCATAAGTAATTAGAAGTTGAAACCATCATATGCTAATTGGAAAGTGATTTGGTCAAGCGTTGAATGCATATAGGAGCGAAGGCACTTTAAAAGCAACTTTACATAAAGAAGGATAAATTTAATAGCAATTGCATTATCAAAAACACTTTAAAGGCCTTTTTTCTTTAAAAAAAAAAAAAGAAGAAGAAGAAGCAAGAAAAGAAGAGAGCAAAAAAAGGATTCGCAAATTCGGCAGCACCGCACACAGCTCGCTTCAAAATCAAAGATTTATGCTTTAGTGAACATGAAACTCTAATTAATTATAAATAAGACATAATAACAAAAATCTTCTTTGTATTTAATGGAAATGCAAGAATCTATATTTTGTTCTTTCAATATTATATTTGTTCTCTATGTTTATCTGATCCTACAAATTAGATCCACTATATACCTTAGACAAAGTGAGTTGTGCAAAAAGAAAATGGAGTTTTTCTAGTAGGACCTCTCTATTGTTATAGAGAATTATGGTCGTTAGTTCTAATTAAAATCATACAAAATCAAAAAAGTATTCAGAATAGGCAGTTATTGATATAGATTTAATAACTGAAAGTAGAGAATTATCAGTAATTCATTTTTTCTCGTCTAAGTTAATTATTTTTCATAAAATAAATTATTTAACAATCCCAAAATTAGTAAGTTTGATCTCCGAGTAATTTCTTTACTTAAGAATAATAAACTTTTTTCACTTTTTCAAAAAGTTTTATTTTTGTTGATAGCACTTGATATATAATTGTATGTAAAACTAAAGGCGCTGTGTCTTATATGTAAGGGAAAAAAAAAGCCTTTTTACATGTGATTAAAAACATTAAAGCAGAATTAAATCGTGAGTTTGAGTCTATAAATTCTTAAAGGGAAATTATAGTAAATAGCATATTTTTAAAATTAAATTAAGTACATAGTAAATTTTAAAATTATTTAAAATAAATAGCAATTTACGTGGTAAATGAATCATTTACTGTATAAATGATTCATTTACGATTAGTAAAAAATTTTTAAAAAATCATTATTTACGTGAAAATCTATTTACCAATAGTAAAAAGAAAATTTATATGAAAAAAATATTTTTACTAGTCGTAAGTGAATCATTTATGAGGTAAATGATTCATTTACAAAGTAAATTATTATTTACTTCAAATAATTTTAAAATCTACTATTTACTAAATGTAGTTTCAAAAATCTGTTGTTTACTCCATTCTCCCTAAATTAAATGGGCTTAAATTTAACTGAGGTGTAGATTCTGTGTGATAAGAGAAGCAAATTAAGGATATATTATATATCTAACTAAAAGAATACATGGAATAGTTTTATACTTTTGATAAGGAATATTATCACTAGTGACCCTTGAACTTTAGGATCATTTTCAATTTGTCCTCTAAACTTTAAAAACTTTCATTTTTCTTTTAAATTTTGAATTGTTCACACTTAATCCTTTTTATTGTAATTTATGTTAAAAATATATAGAAAAAGAGAGTAATGAAGTCATCTGATCTTTTTGTTTAAATTCTTCTTAAAAACAAATATATAAAAACCACATGACCACACTTAAACTCTCATTTTTTGTCTGATTTTAACAAAAATTACAATAGAAGGGTTAAGTGAGAATAATTTAAATTTTTTTTGGTAAAATGAGAGTTTTCAAAATTTATAGGATAAATTAAGAATGACTCTAAAATTTAAGAGCATCGGTGGTAATAATCACAAAATAAATTTTGACATTTTGATTAAAGACCACGGGAAAGATTTTCATAATCATGCTTCAGCATTGTACATATAACGAAAGAGATTGGTTTTCTTCACGGCCACTTTTATTATTATTATTATTATTTTATTATTATTATTATTATTATTATTATTATTATTATTATTATTATTATTATTATTATTATTATTATTATTTGTTTTTGCTGATCAGACTGTGAAGTCTAATAAAATTGGGAAGATGTTTTCGTTATCCCCATTATTGTCGATATTTTTCTTTTTGTGTAAAACTCATTTTAGTCTCTGAATTATAGATCAAATCATATTTTGATCCTTGAACTATTAAAATATTCCAAAACAAGTTCTCAATCTATTATCCTAAATTAGTTATTCCACGGTTAAAATCTCACGAGAAGAAATACATGATTTTGTTCCTAATAGTAATTCATTAACATATAAAATACAAAATTAACTCTTGAAACCATGCATGATCCTTTCGTACTTTTCTTCATTGAAATTTTAAAAGTCAAATGGACAGACTGACTAAGTTAAAACAATTTCAATATATTGAATACTTAAAGCAGTGGAGCCAAAAAGCTTTAAAAGTTAGTGATCAACTGACGTAGAGAAAGCGTATAACCAAAAACAGAAAAAAAATGGATAAATTTTTATTATTCGTTGATTCACATAAAATATCAGAAAACCTGTTAAGTCAATCGAAATATCAAAAAATAAGATTTTTATAAACATGTTGTTTTGCTCACGAATAATAAAAAAGTAGACATCAATCACCCGTTGATTAATACAAAGATAATTAGAAAATGAGAAAACTTATATGGAATTTTATTAATTGCTGAAAGAATTAAAATAACAAACTAAGGTTGTCCGGATTGCAATTCAAATAGAAAAGGAAACAAATTTAAAAAGAAACTGAAACTAATCCTACATATTCTAATTTTAAAATTCAAAATAATTAGAACTAAAAATAGAGTAGATATTGGAAAACAACTTAAATAAATTAAATTTTCAATTTGAATTAAATCAAACAACTTTCATCTTCAACTCCTCGTCCTAGTGGTCGACTGGTGTATGCCAACAGATGTCTGCTGATCTTCAATTAGCCAATTATCTTTGTGCTACATCATATAACATATAATATATGATGTGGTTTTCCTAGGGCCGGTAATTTTAGACACGACATGATGAAACGATACGAAAACGACATGAGATAAATGGGTTTGGATCGCACGATTATTAATTGGGTCGTTAACAGGCTGACACGAATGAAAATAAATGGGCTGGATTCGTGTCAGTACATTTAACACGCTTAACCTGTTTAGTTATACGGGCCGTTATCAGGCTGACATGGCCCGCCCCGGCCCGATCCATTTATCAAGCCCATATATATATATATATATATATATATATATATATATATATATTAGACAAAATCTTACTTTTGACTCAGTCTTTAAAAACTAATTTTAATTTTTAGAGCATAGTTAGACATTCAATCTCAGGGCACAAAAAAGACATTTTCCTATATTTATTTTATGTTTTATGCACTTAAACATTCAAATGTTTGGTTATGTTTTCAAACTTATTTAAATGTACTTGGTTATGTTTTCAAACTTCTTTGGATGTTTGGTAATTGATATGTTTTGAAACATATATACTTGATAATCTAGTGGCATCAAATATAAGTGTGTGTTTGATATTTAGATATTTTAATGTGTGTTAGCTATTTTGCATGACTTTACTATAAGTGATATTAAGTAGTCAATTAATCTAGTTTTGAATACAATATAAAATTCCACTATTTTTGCTAGTTGGGTCATAAACGGGTCATAAACGTGTTTTTTTTTCGTGTCGGCCCGTCGCAACACGTTTAGTAATCGTGTTTGCGTGTCGTGTCATGTTAACCTGTTATTAGCATTTCGTGTTCGTGTTTGGGTTTTTGACACGTTTATTAATCGTGTCGTGTCGTAATCGTGCCAACCCGAACACGATATGCAAACACGAATTGTCAGCCCTAGGTTTTCCCACTGTTCACTTTGGTCATGTCTCCCATCCGGTTGAATTGTCCACCAACAGTGCGGATTGTTTGGTCAAGTTAGGTTCTTGTTTGTGTCATGATGTTGATGTCCCCTTTGAATGGAGGTTAGTCTTTTATCCCTACAGCGCTCAGAAGTTTATTTTAATAAGAGGGATTTTTTCAAATATCGTTTTAGGTGTGCTCGATCTTAGTGTGCCGAGATTATTTACTGTTTTTGGGTCTTAGGTGTACATCTATCTCTTTATCGGGTTATTAATCTTGTATTGTGTTGTATATTTATCTGTTTCCGTTTGAATACAAGTTTCTCTTAAAAAAAAAAAAAACAAAACAAAAAACATCAATCAACTGTGCCCTGCGAACACAAAAGAGGGGGGGAAAAGCCTCGTCAAATATGTCTAATTATATAGACAGCCAAACATGAAAATATGGTTCTTTGGCTAAAATACTTTTTCAGCATAATACCTTATCTTCAATCAATTTCCGAATCTTTAGCTGTCATCCAACTCATTCAGAATCTAAAATTTATCCTCGTGACTGAGTGACACATCCACTACAAGTTATAATTTGCTTCATCGCCAATCATCTGACTCTGAGGCATTCACAAATTGGAAAGATCAAACATGAGTCAACGGATCAATTATTATTTTGGATGGAAATTAACTGTGCATGAATTGGTTGGGAAACAAATCGGTTATCAAGTGCTTCTTTACTTTGTTTTATCCCCCCTTAAAAGAATAAGTGCTTGATTACTTGGGCATATGTTTTGTTTTCCTTTTCTTTTAATATATTCATCCCTTTTACTTGGACGGTAATTCATTTATAAGATATGCTTCCCCACTTGCGGTTTGGTAAATTTAAGTCATGTTTCCTTTTATTAGCGTCATTCCCACTTACCGTTTGATAAATTTGAGTCATGTGTCCTTTTATTATTGTCCTTTTTTATGTTACTCTAATACTATCATAACATCTTATTTAAAATATTATGTCAATTAAATATTATATTATATCAATTAAAAAGTCATGTCAATTAAAAATTTTAATTATCGTGTTCTAACATTATTAAAAAGGGTTTGCCCCAAAAATATTTGCGGGTCAGAGAGCTTTATATCTATCGAAATGAACAAATGTTTCTTCATCATAACCGGATGCAAGGGAGCCTTTTTGGCAATATCTACCTTTTTGCTTCGCTAGAAACCAAAAATAGAAAAACATTATCGCATTAAATTATTTGCGCATGCAAAATCTTTGAATTAACTTTGTATCTTTTAGTAGTCAAAATAATAATTCACTACTACAATAGTAAATATGCGTCCTGGCAACTTGTGCAATTTAATTTGGATAGACTCTTAAAAGTTTCTCAAAAGGATAGTGAATATAAGGTTAAAAAAAATCAAAAATTATAAAATATTCAGATTTGAATGAATAAACGAATTTCGACCTTAGAATGAGACCTTTGGGCACTAAGCCCCCGCTGATTTTATAAAATTAAACCCGATATAAACATATATATTGTCTGTACTTGCACTAGCTAGTGGGAAAGACTAGTCCACTAATTAATTAATCTTGACTTAACTAATTGCAAATAAGAAAACAAGGCTATGACATATAGTCCTGAAAATGACTCAATCATATGTTTAATTTTTAATGTTTCAAATAGTATCTAATTAATCATATTATGCTGCGTTTATTTAAAAATTAAAATTTTTCATGTTTTAATATTAGAGTTCATTTAATGACGTAATATAATATAATTGGTTAGACCATATTTAGTACATTAAAATTGGGGCATGCACAGTTGTCATCTATAATGAAAAAATAACCACACGTAATTGATCTGAATCCTAATGAAAAATAACCACATCAGTGAGAGCACAAATTTTAATCAAGAAAACACACACGCACAGTTCTCATCTATAATATTTGTTGTATAATAAATTAATAAAACGAGCAATTCCGATTAATGTGATGTGCTACTGAAGTTTTGCCGTGTCGCTGTTGTACTCTAAGATATAACAATCTTGAGTTAATCTTTTGTTTATAGAGTTTGTTGAAGAATTAATCCAATTAGCTCGGAATTTTCTAAGTGAAAGAGATTCCTTAGAAGACCAGACTAATTCTATTGAATAAGACGTGTTTTTCTTAAGAATACTTAAACAAGGACTACACACTAAATTTCTGAAAACATTGAATTTAAGTATGATGTAATGAAAACTATACATGTGAGAATGTATATTTTTGTGTGTGTGTATGAATTTATACTAACGCCAATCATGATTTAAATTATAATAACAGTTTTCTAGAATCATTGGTTTGTATAGAAGCTACAACAAATTATAGTATATAGTACGCTATGCTGACTAATCTCAAGATACTAATTGATAGTTATAAATGCATTGCGTATTGCGGTTTCATTAGTGTGAAAGCTATTTGTGCGATTTTATGTGTTCTAAAAACTTTTGTATTATATTGTGCTCTTCTTAGCATGAAAGCTATCTATATATGCCGCTATTCCCAATCTAGAACTGCTGAGGGAAATAAAAATTCAACGAATGATTTCTATTGTATTGTACGTTATCTTTACTTTTTTGTTTTTGTATTAATTCTTCTTGTTATTAGAATGTGAAGATATATATATATATATATATATATATAAAGTTATGAGATTTATAATTACTAATCTATTTATTTGTAATTCTTACAAAAATATACATCTAGATGTCGGTGTGTGTGTGTATATATATATATATATATATATATATATTAAAAATAAAATAATAAGAGAGGACAACCTACATGAAATAGGTTAAAGCATTTTAGTTTTAGATTTGGTACTCTACTTTCTAAACAGCCTATCCTGTATCAGGCCCTCTACCAAATATAATAATGGGAAATGTAGTAAATAGTAGATTTTTAAAACTAAATTAAGTAAATAATATATTTCAAAACCATTTGAAGTAAATATTAATTTATTGTGTAAATATTTCATTTACGACTAGTGAAAAAAATTTCTATGTAAATGAAACAGTTATACAATAAGCTGTTGTTTACTTAAAATAGTTTTAAAATATGTTATTTATTTAATTTAGTTTTAAAAATGTTTTATTTACTACAATTACCGTATAATTTTAATATATTATGTATGCATTATACATACATGCAATCATCCGCATGTTCTACTATATATATATGACTGGTAGTTATAATTCGTTTACATGCAGCGCGTTGCTATAAAAGTGCGAATAATCTAATTTATAAATGTTATATTTTTTGTTTATTCAAATTTAGAGAAGTAAATTGCCTTAATAATTAGTATCTTCTGTGGTTTTGTATGTAAACAAATTATAACTTTGACTGTGAAAAAATGTTAATTTTATGTAGGGGTACTTAAATATTATATAAACATACGTTTTACTTAATTTTTTTTTCTCAATTTATTGAAACTATAGTTATATAATATCCTTTTTTATGTTTAAAAAAATGAATTTTAATTTCTTCCCTTAGCCCATATTTGAGCAAAAAATAGAAGGACAAAAGTACCGGCCCTTAAATGATTTTTTTTTAAAAATAATTTTTTTAAAAATAATTTAAACATTTAAAAAGCATCAAAATTAACTATATATACAAAAAATAAATTTTTTTAAGGAATATACTGTGTGTTTTTGTTGTGATGTGTACATATCTTTGAGTACATACAAGATCACTCACCTTTTTCTCTCAAGATCTAATCGCAACTTCTTTCAAAGAGAAAAGACAAGTCACTACAAGTGCTACTTTACAACAATATTCAGATGAGAGTAGTAGCGTTTATAACTAGATAACTTCATGTCACATTAATGCGTCCATATATGACAATGTCATCTTTCATGTGCTAGGAACCTTGGCATATATATCATCCATGAAGCAACAACATAATGCTTGGGACACCAATTAATGTGGTATATGAGTTGTCATTTTTATATTGATGGGTGTTTAAAATATTACCACATAAATTAATAATAAAATATTACATCTACTAATAAAAATTTAACAACTCATATGTCACGTCAGTTGATATATTAAAATTAAAATTTGAGTTGGTATTCTTAACATTATTCTTTCCAATATGATAATCTCCATATACCAGTCGTTTATGAAGTTGATAGATTATCTTCATATATAAGACACATTGGGGTGGTATTGGTTATACCAGAACAAAAAATTCTGAAAATTTTATCGGATATGCATGTGGCGTGTGTTGTTAAACGTTTATATTCTTAGTATGTGTTTTGAAATAATAATAAAAGATTCCAACACAAATGGCCGCTTTAAAGGACTTTAAATTTAAATTAAATGACCCCAATTTTATAAATTATATAGCTGGTTTAAATTGCATGAGCTCAAAGAAAGTGATGATGTTAGTTTCGTCATTTGTGAATCACTGGAGTTGAGTAAAGAGAGAAGAAAGGAGAAGAAGAAATGGGTACAGGGAAGAGATAGTCAAATTTGAAGCATCTAATAATTATCAGTTTTTAAACTTCAGCCATTTATAAAAATAAAAAATAAAAAAATAAAAAAAACCCTGAAAACAGCGGATTTTAATTTAATTGGATAGCCAAAACTGGCCACCCCAAGCAATTCCCCTAATATTAATTCGGCCAACTCCACAATTTGAAAGACCCCACCCTTAATTGTTTGTAAGACCATATTCAAAATTTTTGGGAAATAAAACCAACCTGACAAAGTCAAGAATTTTTATTAGGGAAGCTAACAACTAGACAAAATTTTAGAGGAGACTTTAGCTTAAATTTTTAATTTTTATGGGGTTATTAGATATAATTATGAACATAGTACATTATATATTTTATATATACATGTTTAATGTACATATATATATATATATATATATATATATATATATATATATGAGCCCCTCTAGGTTTTTAATAGCCTCGTAGTTCCCCACTCAATTTCGTAAATTGAAAACAAAATATAGTTAAAATAGAAGGAAAAGGAATAGCCATGAGGGCAACACAAAACAAAATACGTCGAAAAAGCTTACAAACCCAACCTAAATAGAAGGAAACCATTAACTAATTCGAGCTTATAAGTTAAAAGATATATTCTTCTACTTGTAGGGTGAAAGAAACCTCATTAAAACCATATAAAGACAAAATCCAATGGAAAAAAAAAAAAAAAATCACCAATTTGAAACCTATATGCAGGGTCTTGTAGAATCAATTGCTGTACTGAATGGCAATATCGAAAATCATAACCAACACTTGAAATTTACGCAACTTGAATCCAGCAATACGTTCATAAATCCTGATTATAAAATTAAATGAAATGCAAGAATGTTAAATAAAGGGTGGGATTTGAGCTCTTAAGTTTTATTTCTCATTAACTTACGTTGTTTTGATATTCTAACAATCGATATATCAGGGGTGGACGCATCTACTGCCGAGGGTAGGTGGACGACTAATCTGGAATTTTTTTTTGTTTTAATTTTAATGGAAAATTTTATAAATTTGTACTTTCTCTCTTCTTAAATTCTTAGTTTGTCCCGTTTTATAATAATTCAAGTCTAATTTTAAATTGTAGATTAAATTTTAGTATGATGGCCAATGCATTTGCTTTCTTTCGAATCTTTATTGCGTGCAACTTCTACTATTTTGGTCAAGTGGTTATGGGAAAGCAATAATAGATCCAGAAAAATACGTCCAATGATAGGCTGCGAGTGCTGAACTTAAGATAACAAAAAGATTAGTCATTATAATTTTATACCCTAGTAGCTTCAGAAAAAGAATCCACTAACCCCATTCTTGATTAATCTTCCTTAGCAATAGCTCTTTCAGAAGAATCCAAAGCCAAAGTTGCCAATAAATTAAGAAAGAATAAAGAAAAAAAAATCAGAAGGGAGAAAAAGAACTAGAGCAAAATTATATATAAGGTTGTACTTGAATAAGAGAGATGCTAATGGCAAAACCCATATTAAGAAATATTCCTTATTTTCTTTCCTTTTTTTGTATGGTAAAGTGTATTAAGAAAATATTTGGAAACGCAGTGGGCTATCCTGTACTAGATTATGCTTGTCCCTCTTTCTCTACAACAACATTGATTCATACATCATGAAGCTTTTTACCATGTCCATATATTCCAATAATCATCCGAGATTTTGACCACCTGGGACCAGCGGTCGGAAGGCCCTTTCAAGTGGGTCCCACCTTGAAGTGCAAGTGATCCATCATTTTATGGAGTGTCATGTGGTCCCTTTTCTGTTCTGTTCTTTTTCATTTTATTTATTTATTTGGCAATACTTCCTATATAACATCACCATTATGTCATTTCCTCGAGGGCATTTGATTATGACTGTCCAGCAACACTTGAAAAAAAAAATCTGCATGGATCATATATATATATATATATATATATATATCCCTAGCATCTTTCTTTACAATCTGATTGGTGCATAAATAAATCATATTTTGCATTAGAGACAACAAAACATAAGTACTCTCATAATTCCTTTCTAACCTTGACCTAGTGAATATGGAATTTGATCCCTCCAATAGCTTTATCAAATATCAACACAACAACAAGTGCGATTCATAATTCTTTCCTCAACAAGATTTATATACATATACATATATATATATATATATTCTATATCCAAATGAATTAAGCTTGAAGATTTATATTTCACTTTTTAAAGTTAAGAGTCCAAAAATTTATGAATTCATATAGTAGTATATGTGATTTTTTTTTTATTCATTTGAGATTTTAAGTTTGAAATATATGAATATACTAGAAAGTCAAAATTTGGGTTGTTATTGAAATCTTTTACCAAATCTATATAAATGTCATAATTAAAACTAGGGGGCAAACTAAAGAAAAAATTAACAAGGATCACTATAAAAAACGGGATATTTAACATCGCATATTTAACGACGATTTTTATGAAAAGCCGTCATTGATCCTCCTGACAAAATTTGTACAGCTGGCGCTGAGGATAAAACCGTCATTAAATATAATATCTTAGACAACGGTTTTCTTGAAAACTATCATCTAATATAGGCGCAATTTCCTAAATTAAAAATATCAAACCCTTAACCCAGACCCCCCGAACACAAACTCGTGCCGCTCTCTCTCTATCTTTTTCTCTCCCTTCGTTGAGATTTCACCCAAATTGCCGTCAAGGAAAAAAAACTAGAAAATAAAGGAAGTTGAAAAAGACACAAGTGACCACCGAAAAAATCGCACCCAGACTTCAAAAGGATGATTGTTCTGTAAGCTTAGCATTATTTATTACATTAGAACAACTAATGTACATTATTCTTTTAATAATTTATTGACATTGTTTCATCATTTATTAGTGCGTTGCATACTTGGAAGGCCCAACCAATCCTTGAGTTTGATCACCATGATGATGGGTTAACAAAATTTCTTATACCAAAGGTAAGTGTTCATGCATATAATTCCATTCATTAAATTACTAGAACTAAAGGAATATCTAAATGAAATATTGAGTAATTTTAGTAATTTTCAACAAATTTTAACACAAGAGGGGCACAAAGAATGCGGCTTCTTCGTCTTACGGTATATGTGTGATATAATGGAATGAGCATTTGGTACACGTTATAGAAGAATGGGCACAGTTTGTAAGATGAAAAATGTTATAACTTATTGTATACATTCGGAATTGAAAATGTAATATATGTTTATGTTATATTTGTAATATTTTTGATGTTATATGAGTTATGTTAAATGTGGCCAAAATGCTAATAAAACACGGGATTAATAGGCCTACCCGTGGGAAAAGAAATAAAATAGCATTATTTTTTTTTTACATATTCACATACAAAGATGGTTTCTTGAAGAAATCGTCGTTATGTACTCAATTTTAACAACGATTTCTGAAGAAACTGTCGTCTAATGTACTTCGTAACCGCTAAATTTGACATTTTAAGAATATTTTAGATGACGGTTTTGATTTAAACCGTCGTCTAATGTTTAACGTCAATTATATCTTATAGACATTTAACGACTCGTGATTAGACGATGATTCTCCTAACTGTGGTCTAATCATTTAACGACAGTTATTAACTGTCGTTAAATCTCGAATTTCGACTTGTGGATATTCTATTGGGGTAAAAATTTAAAGGAGTTGCCCTTGAGGTTAACCTATAGCTCTACTATTGGCCATTATCACATTCACATTAGAAGTATGCCCTTATCATATTCACATTAGAGGCATCAAGATTTTAGACGTTTGCACTATAAATGATAAATCTATTAATTACTAGTTGTTATGAAAACTAAGAAAATGTAAAATTAAGAAGAAAAACTTTAGAGAGAGATTCATTAATCTTGTGAAGGTATACAAAATGAAAAGTCTTAGAGATTTATTTATAAGAAAATTTTCGGCAATATTCACGGTTACTATTTATATAGTACTTGCTATTTACGTTTACTATGTACACTGTAAGATTCTGACATGAACAGTAACTTTGACTGATTTGCATAGTAATTTTGACTAAGAAGAAAAACTTTAGAGAGAGATTCATTAATCTTGTGAAGGTATATAAAATGAAGAGTCTTAGAGCTCTATTTATAAGAAAATTTTCAGCAATATTCATGGTTACTATTTATATAGTACTTGCTATTTACGGTTATTATTTACACTGTAAGATTCTGACATGAACAGTAACTTTGACTGATTTTCATAGTAACTTTGACTGAGGTGGACAACTACTATTCATAACACTCCCCATTAGATGTCCACCATTCATGATGCATCATTAAAAACCTTACAAGAAAAAACCCAGTGAGATAAAAATCATAGCAAAGAGAAAAAAAGTACATCATTTATCTATACGTATTTATGCTATGTCGGTAAAAACTTTATCAGGAAACCTAGTGGGATAAAACCATAATAAGGAAAAAAGACTACAGTCACATAAACTCTTCCTCAGATAGGCGTTCCTTATAAATCTCGCAGATGACACATCCTGATACTATGGATATGCTTTCTGAATGTTGTAGTGGGAAGTGCCTCTGTGAAAAGATCTGATGCATTGTCACTTGATCAAATGTACTGAATATCAATATCTTTATTCTTTTTGAGCTCTTGGGAGTATAAGAAGAACTTCGGGGGCATGTGTTTCGTTCTATCACTTTTGACGTAACCTTCCTTTATTTGAGTGACACATGCTACATTTTCTTTAAATAATACTGTTGGATATTTACTGATTGATACTTTGCAAGTTTCTTACATATGTTGAGTATAAACCTCAGCCATATACATTCTCGACTTGCTTCTTGGAGTGTAATAACTTCAGCATGATTTGAAGAAGGGGCAACAAGTGTTTGCTTTTGTAATCGTCATGAAACAGCAGTACCTCCACATGTGAACATGTATCCAGTTTGAGACTTGGCTTTATGTGGATCTGACAAATATCCTACATCTGCAAAACAATTCATCTCTTATTTTGATCTTTTAGGATAAAATAACCCCAAATCAAATGTTCCTTGAAGATAACGGAATATATGCTTAATTCTTTTCCAATGTCTTCGTGTAGGAGATGAGCTAAATCTTGCTAATGGATTAGTAGCAAAAGCTATATCTGGTTAGGTACAATTAGAAAGATACATAAGAGCTCATATTGCACTTAAATATGGTACTTCAAGACTAAGGACTTCTCCATTACCTTCGCAAGGGCAAAATGGATCATTTTCAACATTAAGTGATCTAACAATCATTGGAGTACTTAAAGGATTTGCTTTATTCATATTAAAGCATTTTAAGACCTTTTTAGTATAGTTTGATTGATGCACAAGTATTCCACTTTGAAAGTGCTCAATCTGTAAATCAAGACAATATTTTATTTTTCCAAGGCTTTCATTTCAAATTCATCTTTTAAGTATATCACAGCTTCTTAAATTTCTTTATGAGTTCCAATGATGTTCAAATCATCAACATAGACACTGATTATAACAAAATCAGATGTTGTTCTCTTAATAAAACAAATGGGTATATGGGATTATTCACATATCTTTCTTTTGACAAATATTTACTTAAGCGAATATACCACATGCGTCCGAATTACTTCAACCATATAATGATCTTTATAACGTAATCGAACATATATCTTTTGGTTTTGAATTTAGTTCTTCATGCATCTTAAATCCATCAAGAATTTTCATATAATATCACTATCAAGTGATTCGTATAAATAAGCTGTAACAACATCCATATCACAATCTCTACATTTTCAGATACTGTTAAGCTTATTAATATCTGAATGTTATTGCATTCATTACAGAAGAATACCTTTTATCATAATCAATCCCAGATATTTGTGAAAAACCTTGTGCAACAAGTCGAGCTTTATACCTTATAAATTCATTTTTCTCATTGTGTTTTCGTACAAAAACCCATTTGTATTCCATAGGTGTCGCGACTTCATGCGTTAAGACAATAGGTCCAAAAAGTTTACGCTTATTAAGCAAATTTAACTCAACATGTATATCATCTTTCTATTTGATCCAATCGTGTCTATCGTGTCTATTTTAGCATTTAAACATGGATCTTGGTTCAGCATCCTTAGTTCCGTTAATATTTTCACATGCCACAGAGAAAAAAAAATATTTCATCAATCTTTTCAATTTCATTTCAATGCCATAATCCTCATGTATTGATATAGTCAATAGAGATCTCACTATTCTTAAAACCTGTAGAATTTTCTACGATATTGAGAATCTTTTTGTTTGTATTATTTTGTGTTTCTCTTAGAACATTTTTCTCTAAATCGAGGTCATTTTGCTCATTTGCTCACTTTCTTTTTCAAGGATTTTTGTCTTTGAAACCGATAGGTCTACCACGCTTTAGACGTGTTTTAGACATATTAATGACTTCATTCTCAAATTGTCTTTATGGGATTTCAATCCAAGCGAGAGCATTTGTAGCTGGTACATATGATTTAGTCACCCTTTTTGTATCAGTGAACGCATCTGGTAATTGATTTGCTAAGTTTTGTAAGTGCATAATCTTTTTCCCTTCTAGTTCACATTGGTTTGTGTAAGAATCAAGATGCAACAATAATGGTTCACACTATGTGAAATCCTTTTCTAACTATTTATTTTCTTCCCCTAATGCTGGGAAGACTATCTCATTAAATGACAATTGGCAAAACATGCCGTAAAAACATCACCAGTTTGAGGCTCAACATATCCGATGATAAAAGGATATTCATAACCAACGTATATTCCCAATCTTCCTCTTTGTGCTTTGTGGTGGAGCAATTAATACATATACTGCACAACCAAAATTTCTTTGATGGTAGATATTTGGTTCTTGACCAAATGCAAGTTGTAAAGGGGAGTACTTATTATAAGCACTTGGTCTGATTCGAATTAATGCCGCAGCATGTAAAATTGCATGACCCCATACAGAAATAGGTAGCTTTGTTCTCATTATTAATGGTCTAGCAATAACTTGGAGACGTTTAATCAATGATTCAGCTAAAGCATTTTGTGTATGTACGTGGGCAACAAGATGTTCAATAATAATTACAATGGACATACAATAATCATTAAATCCTTGAGATGTGAATTCACTGGCATTATCAAGTCTAACTTTCTTGATAATTAGTTCAAAAATTATGCTCTTAATTTAATTATCTGAGCAAGAAATCTCGCAAATGCCATATTCCAAGTTGATAATAAGCAAACATGTGACCATCTACTGGATACATCTATTAAAACCATAAATTATCAGAATGGTCCACATGGTAGGTGTATAGGTACACATATATCACCTTGAATACGTTCAAGAAATGTAAGTGATTTTATTTCAATTTTGGCTGGTGAAGGCCTTATAATCACTTTACCAAGAGAACAAGCTTCACATAGAACTTTATTCATTTGAAAGATCTACTAGCCTTTTAATGAATGTCCATGTGAACTTTCCACTATTCTTTGCATCATTATTGAATCAGGATAATCCAAATGGTCATGTCATAAGGTTAATATTTGGGAATCTTCTTTAACTACCATGAGTGACTCTCTCATTTATGTGTGTGTGTGTGTGTGTGTGTGTGTGTGTGTGTGTGTGTGTGTGTGTGTGTGTGTGTGTAATCCTGAAGATAGTTTTGGAAGTTTTTTAATATGTACTTTTTTCCTGATACGTTAGTAATTAAATACATATATTTTTCATTTCTTTCAATTTCAGATTGTATATCATATCTATGAAGATTTATGTCTTTGAAGCTCAACAAATTACTTTTGGACTTTGGTGAAAATAAAGCATCATTTACGGAAAATTTGTTCCATTTAAAAATACAAAACTTGCTCTACCAGTCCCTTCAACCAGATTTACAGGGCCTGATATTGTATTGATTATTGTCTTTACTGATTTTAAATCAGAAAAGTACTTTTCAGATTTTAGGATAGTGTGCATTGTACCACTATCTGAAATATAAATATCTTCGGTATTAACTTTGAATTTAACTTCATCCAAATTAAGGTTCACACAAAAATATTAATAATATCATAAAAATTTCATGAATTTTAAGAAAATACATAACATAAAATTTTATCTAAAGAAGTACAACATACATAGAACAGATCCAATACAAAAACAAAATGCAATGCAAATACATAAGAGCATAATATATCTATATAGTTATCACTAACAGTCTTATCTGTAAAGTCATCTGTGAAGTCTGAGACATTAAGATGGGTTGAGTCATTTATAGGATCGTGGTGTTCATTAAAATTTACTTCATTTTCTTTCTCCTTCAAGGACTCCTTGTAAAGTTTACAAAGATGTTTCGGTGTTTGACAAATTCTAGAACAATATCCTTTAGTACCGCATCTATAGCAAGAATTTTTAGGATTTCAGGAACACCTTGCATCAACATCTTTTCTTTTGCCATGACACTTCTTCTGGCTCATGTCATTTTGTGAGGGGTTGTAATAACCACTTCTACCCACATGCTCGACAACAACCACGTCCATGACCACAATTTTGCGTCGTCCCAGATTTTTAGAGAATGCATCATTTGCTTCTGAAAATGCTGTCGAATCACTGGGACGAGACTGTTGATTTTTTTAAAGAGCTGAGATTAGCTTAGAAAATTTCTTATAATTGCATAAACGATATTGTTATTGCAAGGTAATGTGAGATGCATGGAAAGTGGAGTATGTTTTCTCTAGCATTTCACCATCTGTGATATTTACTCCACAAAATTTCAGCTGCGAAACAATTCTAAACATAGTAAAGTTGTAGTCATTGACTTTTTGAAAATCTTAGAAACGTAAATTGTTCCACTCATCGTGAGTAGCAGGAAGTAGGACTTCTTTCTGGCTCCTTCAGACTTCTCCAAATGACAAGTGGATCTTTAACCGTGAGGTATTTACATTTCAAGCATTGGTCGAGATGTTTACGAAGGAAAATCATTACTTTTTCATTTTCTTGTGATGGCTTGTTATTATTTTCTTTAATGTTATCGGTTAGACCCATTGGCTCTAGATGCATTTCTACATCTATAATCCAAGACATTTAATTCTTTCTCGTGATGTCGAGTGCATCGAACTCAAGTTTGGCAAGATTTGACATGGTGATAAGTGTAATAGATCATCAATATAATAAGAATCACAATATTATTATTACAATAGAGATTACAATTAAAATTACATGTTAATCATAATAGTAATAAATAAAAGGAAAAATATTACAAGTATGAGTACTGCAAGGAAAACTGAAAATTGTATAGAGAATGATCTCCAATAAAAAGAGCAAAAATATAGAAAATGACTACTAAAATAACAAACATCATCATCATATTTGCCATATCGTGAAGATTATATTAAGAATAGTGAAGAGAAGATGAGAGGTGAAAGATAAAAATATTAACAAGGGGAAATAGAAGATGAGAAGTGAATTGTATGGGTTAAGAAAAAACACATTTTATAGAGTAAAAAAACTAGCCATTTATAGCCGTTACTAGTGGTGTAAAAATCCGTTATACTACCGTTAGAAGTAGAAGAAAAATTACAATTGTATACCTCAAATGATGTAGAAAAATAAACATATGAGAATGGTAATATATATGCAGAAAATGTAATGAGAAATTATTACCTGCGGGCGGCATAGCCGTCCATTTTTGAGAATACAAATACACCAAACTACTCGGTAAACCTTTCGAATGATATATAACTACAAAATTATAAAAATTATAATATGTTGGTGACATAGCTTTTCTTTGTGTTAATATAAAATAATAGAGTATATTTACATACCTTTCACTTGAATTAACAAGGGTAGAAACTTGTAGAAGGACTAGGGTTAGAACTTACTTTATTTTAATTTTAAGGTAGATGCTTGTAATTGGATCAATGTATCCTTTTTTTGAATTAATGAATATAGACAATCGTAATAGGAATAGAACGTTCGTGCTGATAACATATTATGAAAACTATGAAAATGTAAAACTAAGAAAAAAAAACTTTAGAGAGAGAAACTATAGAGAGAGATATCAGCTTTATTAATCTTGTGAAGGTATATAAAATAAACAGCCTTAGAGCTCTATTTATAAAAAAAAAAAATTTGACACTAGTCACGATTAGTATTTACATAATACTTACTATTTATGATTATTATTTGCACAATAAAATTTTGATATAAGCAATAATTTTAACTGATTAACATAATAATTTTAACTAAAGTGAACAATTACTATTTATAAACACTAACAAAAATAAAGCGGAGAGTTCTTTAATAGAGAGTGGAAAAAGAATACTTTAAAACGGTCAGATTTCATCAAATTATATTAAATTTATATATGAAAAATTATGTATTAAATTTGTTTTTGACAAATTATCTTAAATTCGAACACTAATTTTGTTGATTTTGATATGATTTGATATCAGTGTAGAATCCCAACGTAATCGAACCATATATGCAACCGTGTAGCGTCTTATGTGAAATGTGGCGACAAATAAATAATTGGCAGGGCCCACTAAGGTTTTCACCACTCATCTCATAGACGGCTCAGCTCTTACTTGCCAGTTGCCACGATGGCATCATGTGACACGTGTATACATCAGACAGCAATGTGACAATCTCCAAGCAAAACTATACAACTTTTGTTTTGTTTTGTTTTATTTTTTTATTTTTCGTTGAAGGAGAACCAAGTCTTAAAAACATAAAAGTTAAAATTGAAAAAATAAATAAATAAATAAATCACTTTGAATAAAATCTGAAAGATTTTCTTTTTCTTGGATCAATTGAGAAAGATTTCCTTGGGAAAGTTGGACCACGTGAGCGCGAATAAGGCAGAAAAATAGTAAAACTCATATCACTTGGATGCTGATCGGACACTTGAGAACAATAATTCATATGAAGTTAATTAATCCTTTCTATCAAAAGAAAAACAAAATCTACTTAATGCTATCATATGTTACAAGAAAAAGAAAAGAAAACAGAGAAATTAATATTCTTTAACTTAAGTGCATGGTATTGTTTAATGAAATTTGACCTCAAAACAGTTCCCAACTCAAAATTTTCAAGAAGTTAAAATCGATGATCAATACTTAAAAATATTGTTTCAATATTCAACATGGTATTCGCGTTCAATGTTTATTTATTGTTATAAGAAGCTTGCAAATATTTTTTGTGTTAATAAATTCCCAGTCTCGTCAAACATAAGGATTTCTGATTTTAATCTATTATTTCCTAGCTAGTATGTTGAACAATGAACAGTCAGAACAAAGACCTAATTAATTATGAAAAGTAAAACAAATTATAATGATTATATTTATATGTGTGTACCAGTCAAAAACAAAACACATATATACTTTCCAATAAAAAGAAAGAAAAAATCAAACCAACATTTTATTTTTCATATTCTGATTTCTAAAACCACTCTTTTGAAACAATTAATTTCAAAACATGCTCCATAACCTTAATGTACTAGTACAACGTACACGATATTTATATAATAAGGTATTTAAGAAATTTATACATATAAATAAATTGCAATGCTGTCCATATATAATTAAACTAATAACATGCATATAATTCCTTCCGCAGTATATACAAACCGATATGACTCGTATCCCAAATAACTTATAAACTATTCTTATAAAAATCAGATATAGATAATGTTTTTCTTTTCCTTATAAGTCAGTCAATCAGTTTTATTCTGATAATAAAGTGTGACGTAAAAAAATGTACACGTCACATCACGAAAACGTTGATTTTAAACACCGCCGTTATGTTACTATGGTGGCGCTTACTAATATTTCCGTTATAGAGATTACCAATTTATCGATTAATTTAACAATTTAACAGTTTATTATGGGTCAGTTTGGTAGTGCTATAGATTTTAGAAAAGTTATTGTTAGCTGTGCTAAAAAAACAGTTGTTACAAAAAACAATTGAGTATTTAGTAAATCGAAATTATACAATTATTGATTTTAGGGATATTATGAAAGTTTTATTAATTTTATTTCAAGATGATTACCGCACAATTTAAAAGCTAAAGATGTCTTTAGACTTATTCTTATTTTGACTTTAAATTTTTTAAAAATTCTTTAAGAATCACTTTTTATAATTTTTATCAAACACAAATTTCATAAGTATAACTAGAAAATTGATTTTGGACTCTAAAATTTACTACCAAACATGCTATGTCCTTCCCAATCACTCTATATAAACCAACTTCTCCCACTTCTTAGTTTCAACCCAAAAAAGGAAATTTCACATCTCTCTCCTACACAATAACATTAATATTACCTAGAAAACACGGTCTGTTTTGTCTTAGAGTTTCACTTTGATCCGCCATGGAAACAAATAACATAGAAAGCTTCTGGGTTTTTGCTCTTGCCTCCAAATGCCAAGCCCTTTCTTCCCAAAATACCCTCATCCTGATCCTCCTCTTGTGCATGGCTTGGCTTGCCATTTCCATCCTCTACTGGGCACACCCAGGCGGGCCGGCGTGGGGAAGATACCGGTGGAACAACGGAGGGCGAAAACGTAAAATCACTCCTACAGCCGACGTCGCCACCATTACAAACCCTACTATTCCGGGTCCCCGGGGATTCCCTATCCTCGGAAGCCTCCACCTCATGGCTAACTTGGCTCACCGCCGACTGGCCTCGGCGGCGGCGCAGTTCGGCTCCAAGCGGCTCATGGCTTGCAGCCTCGGCGAGACCCGCGTCGTGATCACGTCCGACCCCGACGTGGCGAGGGAGATCCTCAACAGCTCGGCCTTCGCCGACCGTCCGATCAAGGAGTCTGCCTACAGCTTGATGTTCAACCGAGCGATCGGGTTCGCACCCTACGGGGTTTACTGGCGAACTCTCCGGCGAATCGCCGCGACGCATCTGTTCTCTCCGAAGCAAATCTCCGCCTCGGAGACGCAGAGGTTTCGGATCGCCGACCAAATGGTGGCCATGATTAATAACAACATTGCATGCGATTATGATATTCATGATGATCATGATCGTGGCCGGTTCTGTGTGAGAGATGTGCTTAAGAAAGCCTCGCTTCACAACATGATGGGATCGGTGTTTGGACGTGAGTACGAGTTGGGATCGTGGAATGCTGAGAGTAACGAGCTGAGTCGACTCGTCGAAGAAGGTTATAAGTTATTGGGAAAGCTTAATTGGTCTGATCATCTTCCTTGGATTGGCTCTCTTGACCTTCAGAGAATCCGGTTCAGATGCTCCCAACTGGTTCCCAAAGTGAACCGGTTCGTGAGCCGGATTATTCAAGAACATAGAGCCAATAATAATAATTCCGGCGGAAATAACCATCATGATTTTGTCGATGTTCTTCTGTCTCTTCATGGACCTGATAAGTTATCTGACCACGATATGATCGCAGTTCTTTGGGTAAGTTCCAAAAACTATAAAGATACTTTTTTTATTTTCTATACATGCATGTTGAGAAAGTTTACTTAAAAAATTTCTTTATACAATATGGGATCGAACCTATGTCGCAGTTTTAACCCTACTTTATGCCTTTTGACTAGTGGTAATCTGCAAAAATTGTCAGATTATTACTACCAAACGGAATCAAAAGTAAGAAAATATACTAAGTTTTACACAGCCGTAAAATATACCCTTATCATGAAGAATACCAAATGAGACCGGTTATACATTTTCATGTCAAACGTATTAATGTATCTTTACGTAATTATAAGTTGAATATGTGACCTACTTATAAGAAATGTGTAAAGAATTGCTTTCTCCAATATCACATTTGACGTTTCTTTTTTCTTTTCATAAACGAAGTATAGGACATCAAAAAAAATTGTCGTTTTGTTTAAAAATTTTGTTATCGTTTTATATAGGAGATGATATTCAGAGGAACTGATACTGTGGCGGTTTTGATCGAGTGGATATTGGCAAGGATGGTGCTTCACCCGGACATCCAATCAAAAGTCCACGACGAGCTTGACCGAGTCGTGGGAAGATCACGGCCGTTGACTGAATCAGATATCGCAGCAACGGTCTACCTCCCGGCTGTAGTGAAGGAGGTCCTGAGGCTTCACCCCCCGGGCCCCCTTCTCTCGTGGGCCCGCTTGGCAATCATAGACACTGTCGTTGACGGTTATCACGTGCCCGCAGGGACCACAGCCATGGTCAACATGTGGGCCATCACGCGGGACCCACATGTGTGGCAGGACCCACTGGAGTTCAAGCCAGAGAGATTCGTCTCACGCCGGGAATCTGACGTGGAGTTTTCGGTCATGGGGTCCGACCTGAGGCTCGCGCCTTTCGGGTCGGGTCGGAGGGCTTGTCCCGGGAAGCCATTGGGGTTGGCCACTGTGACTTTCTGGGTGGGGACTTTGCTCCACGAGTTGGAGTGGATCGGGTCGGCCTGCGACCCGGTGGACCTATCTGAGGTGCTGAGGCTTTCTTGCGAAATGGCGAATCCTCTCGCTGTGAAAGTGCGTCCTAGGCGGAGAACCTGCACCATATGAAGTAAAAAACGAAGGAATCATGTCATGAGTCATGACGCACACCTAAAAGAAGAAAGTGTAAATATATGCAGGGGGTTATCACTTGTTCATCTTCTTGTACTATCTCGATCTTGCTCATCTTGATCTCACTTGGGTTCAGATCACTCTATATTTGTTATCATATGTATCAATAACTATATATGTCAACGTGTGCTCATAAAATACTTTATACAATGTGCTCGTGTGTGTCAAATGTGATAGTCATGCATTAATTTGTGCGTGGCCAATATTTTTGTTTGTGATATATTATAGGAATATATATATATATATATATATATATAAATATAATATAGCTTCATAGAATATTTAATATTGCTTTTACATATACATGATTCAGTGCAAAATACTATACCGCAATGGCCAGGCGTAGGCGACAAAAAAGAAGACGGCGAACCCAAAAACAAATCCTTATAAGAAGCGCAAATAAATATAGTAGAGCTAAAATAATAATTACAGTACTACTCTCGTTCTTCACTGTAGGGCCTTAAAAGATGCCGCTATGTATAGATAAGCTACATGAGATTCTGTGAAACATTTTGAAGAAGATGCAAGAAACTAATGGACCGCTTTTGTCACACATAAGATAATTTCTGAAAGTCGTCAAATCTGCATGTGGACATCAATTCGAAACACATAAGAGTAATACATATTTGACAGAAGCTTTCTCTGGAACTATTAATGTTAAATGTGCCCTATGAGACGACGGTTATTGCTATAGCGATGACAGGCGATAGGGTGTGACAAGCAACAATGCAAGTATTCTAGGGTTTTGTTTTGGTCTTTAAAACTTTATGCAGAGAAGATATTGAGACACGAATTTAGAATTTGCAAAATTTTACAATGGTTTTCCCAAACCATCTTAAAACGTATACTTTTAATGGCAGCTTTCATAGAAAACTTTGTTAGAAGTTCGGCCCTCTTTTTCTTTTTTTTGGAAATGAAGGACTGTTAGTGCATTTTTATGTTGGCTTATTTTTGGCAAATTGGTTGTAAGATTGGTTGACATTGTAAATTGGTAGTCCTCTTAAAGAAAGTTTGGTTGTCATGTTTATTGGCTGAAAATCAAGAGTGGACTTTCTGGAGCATTATGGCTGGCTCTTTTAAGGAAAGAATTGTGGGAAATATTGGGAATGCTTGTCTTCTTACTGTCATTAGAGTTGGTGACCTGATTTGTGATTTTAATGGAGGAGATATTACTTTTTGGGGGTGCTTATTGTCGGTGGGAGAGTGTTGTTGATTGTTGGATGAAATACAATGCTATTGCTATATATATAGCATATGGGGGTACGTGAGGTGTGAGCCTTTGTAGTGAGAATATTGGGCATTTATGTTTTGGAGGTTTTAAAGAAATTCACGGCTGCCTATATGGAGTATGGAGTTACAGAGAATATTTGCAGAAGAGAAAGTCTGTGATTAGTGAGATTTTGAGTGTTGATTGAAGATCGTCCTTCGGGAGAAGGATTAGAAGCTTTCGGGAGAAAGCGTACTGCCAGCCGAAGGGATTTCGCCTTACAGTTTTGAAGACGAGTGGTGCTCGCTGGATAAGGCCATTAAGGAGATTCGATACGGCGGCAACAACGTCAAGGAGGGAGTCTTTGGGTGTATAAGTCCGATTGGTATTTGTAATCTCTTTGAACTTAGTGGATTGTTCATTGTGCGGGCGTGGCCCCCCAGAGTAGGTGTGCGACCTGAGCTGCGATACCATTTTCTGGTGTTCTTTACATTTCCGTATTAATTTCCTGCATTTTTGGTTTACTGGTTTAATACTGTCATTTCCGTTATAACAGTGTTACAGAAAAGTGTTGTAACGATTTCTGTGACACCAGTAACCAAAACAGACCTTTCAAGGACGATTAATTTTTGAAAATTAGCCATCAGTCCGCATTTCTTTTTTTTTTTTTGTCTATTTTAGACGATGTTTCTAAAAAAGCGCCATATGAGGGTTGTGTAGTCTTCAATTCGTTGTAGTGGTATAAATATTTTTTTTTTCCTCTTTTTAATATATATATATATATATATTACGCAAATTAAGCATGCAAATATAGCCATAGCTTCAGCAACTAGATGCGGGCAAACAAGATGTTGGCCAAAGTGAACGTAGCTGAGGAATGGTTCGCTATTCATGGTTTGCAGCCAAACCTCTCGGTGAATTGACTGGTTGTCGTGACTGTATTTTTCAATGCTTTTTCGCAGCTTCTAGGTACTAAAAAAAAAAATTAATGAAAAGGCAACATTGGAAATAGGGAAATCATTATAAATAATGCATCGATTGTCTTCTTATATAATAAATAAAATTATAGAGATAATAGATCTTGTCGCTTATATATTATGCAATACTATTACGTGTGCAGCTAGTAATTAGTTTAGAGAAAGATTGTACTTGCAAAATTGATCACACGAGTTTTGGTGGTTCTTGAAAGAGAAATATTTCAATAAATAAATAAATAAATAAGAATTAAAGAGGAATATTTTTTCCTATCTTCAGGACAGTTACATGCACTAACTGTTTGTGCCAACCTGTACGCGATGGTGATGAGAGATGATCAAGAGCTTTCTCATTGTGTTTATCATGTTCCGAGTCTTTTCAATTCGAACCTTAAATACGATAATCACTTAACGGGAGCAATAAGTTGAAAGCACGTGAAATACACGTGGACTGAAAGCCACAAATGGAATATATTTATACTTACACTTGATCATAACACCATGCTGAAAATTACAAAAATAAGATATATATATATATATATATATATATATATATATAACCCAAAACAAACATTCGAATCGTGATCTTGTTGTCTGTTTTAGCAAGAGGGATCTAATATTTTGTGCTGTCCAGATCAAGATTTGATAAAGTGGTCTACTACAAATAAGTAGTCTGATTCAAAAAAGGAAGAAGTACTATGTGAATTGAAGATCGTAGAATTAATTAACTAGAGAGCTAAAGTAGTACTACTTGCATGTTCAGTTGTCTTTTAGCCAGGCAATTAGTTTGATTCTTCTTAGGTCGCTAGGCTTAGTACTACTGTATCTTGTCGTGGCTGCACAAGCCAAGGTAAGGTGTTTACATCGTTTCGTGCGTCAAAAAAAAATGCAGTCAGATTTTAGGGCTAGCTAGAATCTCTCTTCGGATATATATATATATATATATATATATATATATATATACATATATATGTGTATGCGCGCGCGCATATAGTTTCACTGATTTCGCTAGTTTTATGTTGATGCATGAGGTGGAAAAAATGGAATCTATAAAAAAAAAAAGTCCGTACATATGTAATCATATACATACGTACATTCAGGTTGAGATTTAACGTAGTCCATGTTAGAAATAAATTAATATAATACAGATTCTACTCTTTCATTTTTAGAAATTTCTCCATGGAGGAAAGGGGAAGATATTTAACACATAAGAACATTAATAAATTTAGAGCTTGAGGGGTTTGGTGAGGATGAGGTAGCTATAGGAATTAGGTGCCAATTACCTAACCGGAATGTTTTTCTTGCCTCTAAAGCTAGTTACTCCGTCTCATTAATTATTTAAATAAAAAAAATGAGCGTTTTAAATGAAAATGTCAATTTCAATGCCACATTATGTAAAATAAATAAATAAATAAATAAATAAATTTAAAAAATGTGTTTAATATTCTGTTCTATTTTGTGCTTCGATACATAATGTTATTTCAAATGTTATATTCATTGTTTATCTTAAATTTCAAGCTTTGATATAATAATGCTCTCAGAGTACTCTTTTGAGGTTCTTTCTCAATGATTTTCAATCTTAGCTAGCTCGAAAGACGATCACGAAGGATCTTTTTAAGAGAAAAAATGTGGGGAGAATGAAAAAGAACTTATCAAAGCACGTTAACTTGTTTAGAGCCACTCATTTAATTAGTATGCTGGAGAGATATACCCATTATGAATTTTATAGTAATTTCCCAAAATGATGTCAGGGATGAATATTAGTTTGGCGATGATGCCACATCCCATCAATGAGAAGAGTCAAATGTAATTTGATACGATTATTAGTAATTTTACTTTCGTAAGATGCAACATATTACATTATGCAAAAAAATACGAACGCCAATAAAAGTGTTGCACTTTGGGACATGATTTTGAAAGTTAAAGATTATATAATCAAAGGAGATATCTATCTGACGCTTCTTCGAAAGCTCAATCAAACTAATTTTCTTTGTTCAAAGATGATGATGTTTAACAGATTTGGCACATAAAAATTAATTAGTTCAAGATGAGGAGAATATGTGTCTCTCTTGTGGGTAACCAATATGCCCACTTATAATTTAATACACACACACACACACACACACACATATATATATATATATATATATGTACGTATGTATATATAGACACACACAATTGACTGAACATTATTCAAATTGAGGAAACTTAGTAGATCCGTGGGATGCTCCATTCGTAAGAAATATGTGCACTCTTAATTTATTAGAAAATTGCTTGAAATCTCTGTACGTAGTCATGATTTAAGTCGCTACAAAATGCAAAGGTTAACAAGTGTTAATGATGCTTTCATTCGTGCGTAATTGATGATAGCATATCATTATTCTTTGTTTACTGATTAATAATAGAATTTGACCACAATTTTCTCTACTTTTTGTGACCAAAACAAAAACGAAAGAGATTGCATATTATAAAATGAGCATTGTCAAAATAGCCCTTACTCGTCCCTGAAAAAAAAAAAAAAAAAAAAAAAAAAAAAAAAGGGTAGTCTAAGAAAAACACATACATATGAGTATATGCATATTATATGCGCACGTGCATGTGTGTGGGTGGAGTTTGCAGACAAAACATATAAATAATTCCAATTTTGACCCTACCTAGAGTTCAAATGTATTTGGATTTTAAAATTTGAACCAATGGAGTAAAATCAAAACTATTACTACCAAGCACCAATGAGGGGCGAAACTGAAATTTTAAAAGAAAAGTTCTACATAGAATTTGAAATTAGAAATTTTTAGGGGGACAAATTTGGAGAAGTTGGAAGAAATTTTTTGGTTAAGGCATAATTTCAACGGAAAACAACGGAACGAGCAATGGTGCCAATTGGAACAAAATCTTTGGTTGGGGCTTAAATACAATGGACAAGGCATGGATACTAGAAGAGTCAGCTGGCACTTGCTTATTTGCTTCATTAGTTAATTACGTTAACTAATTGAAAGTGATTATATAGAATAGCTGCAATTAACATCCCCTTTGCATATATGAAAGATAAATTAAGCAGAAGAAACACTAACTAGTACTGTAATTTGCAATTAATGTTGTAACATAATTTCTAGGTATTCTTTTATCTACTACCAGGTGATAATAATAGTGCACAAATTATTCTGAAACAAAGTAGACTGGTGTTGAGAATTTGGGCATGTCATTGCAGTATCAAAACCAAGTTGAGTACACGTCTCTTTAATTTGAGGTGTTGTTCCATAAAATCTAGCCCATAACTTTTCAGAGATGTGGCCTGAAGTAGGCTTCCAGGCTTTCTGAAACTGGACCCATCAGAATTTGGGTTAATATGGCCTTCAAATTAGCCCTGATATGGCCTTCAATTAGCCCTGATAAAAGTCATGCCTGGGAAGTTGCTTATGGGAAATAAACCACACAAGAATTTTGAGTAAATTAAATCATTTTTTTTTCATGAAGAAAAATGGTTACTTGGGCTGCTAACCTCGGAGAATTCTTATTATAAGTATTTTTTTAAAGAAAAATGTTAAAGACGTTAACTTAAATCTCAATTTTTATATGTGAATTGATGTGACATATGAATTGTTATTTTTACATTAATGAATGTTTAAAATATTTTCACATTA
This sequence comes from Morus alba, assembly GCA_012066045.3. Lineage (NCBI taxonomy): Eukaryota > Viridiplantae > Streptophyta > Magnoliopsida > Rosales > Moraceae > Morus > Morus alba. Next base: position 12,466,825 of record CP050235.2, read on the forward strand.
ATTAATAATAGAGATTATATTTACTAATAAAATATGACAACTGACATGTCAGGTCAGTTGGTAACATAAGAGTTGATATTTAAATTAGTTTTCTTAGCAATACTCTTTTTTAAATGTTAAAAAGTTGATTAGAGTACTAAGAAAAGATTTCTATTTTAGTAAACTGAGTCGGAGAGTGATTTTCCTAATAATGTTTTTTGTTCAGGCAATATGAAATCCCATTCTCCCATTATTCGTTTCCTTTTTTATTAGTTTCAGCTAAAATGAGAATCTCAGGAAATATATTAAATTGAGGTGTACAACAATGTTCGATTTTACGAAAAGACTGATGAATCTTAACGTGTCTCATGAAAGTATCGATAAGAAATTAATGTCTTTATGAGTGATTCTACTTAAACTTTAGTTTTTAATTTTATATCACTATGATGTTAATTGATCAACGGAATATATAACTCAAGTTCAGACTCATCAATTAGTTGTGTTATTTGTAACACAAGTAAAAATTGGATTCTTAAGCAATCACAATTCATATCCAACCAATATACTTAATTATGGCACATTGTTATAAATTTTGAATGAACATGTTGGGAGTTGACAAACAAAAGTTTCACGTTGGCTATATAAAATGAGTAATATATTTAATGGGGCTTGTTCAAGGCTTAAAATTTTCATGTTGATTAGATACAAAAATGTTATAACTTTAAATGGCTTGACCTACTCCTAATAAACTAATACCTCTTAGATGCAACTTTTTTAGGATGGAATTTTGATCCCTAATGAGTGCAATTAAATTATAACTTCTCTCAACCTTTGAGGATGGAACTCAAATCCCTGATGACTACAATAAAATCTCTCACCTTACGTCAATTCCGCCAAATTTGAGAAAAAGAAATAGCATCCCAACCAAAGTAAATGATTCTTAATCAACTTAAAATTCATTTAATTCACTAATTTAAATTTTTAATTTGAATTTTTAATATGTAATCACACTTTTCCATATTGTTCAAGATCACCACGAATTTTTCGCTCTCGCATCAGCAGTTTTGATGCGTACACATCAAACATTTAACTTTAATAATTTAAGTGCCACTAAGTGTACGCATATATAGCCCACGTTGACCTAAAACCTAATGTAATTACATGACTTAGATATTAAATCAGAACTCGGTTCATGTATATGTCCTTTTATGGATGTTATTAAAATTTATTTGTGCTCTGAGTTAAGTTTTCTTATATTACGAAGTCATTCAAGTACTAGTGAATTTATCTCCATTATTCTGAAGAAAACGGAAAGGGGGGGAATTCAACAAAACTGGCGTAAGAGTTTAAAAGATATAGCAAAGGAAAATTAAGGTCCAACAAATATAGCCACTATTATATATTAATCCACATATTAAAGTTAAAAAAAAAAAAAAAAAAAAAAAAAAAAAAAAAAAAAACCTCCCACTATATAAACACACACTTAAAAGAGTACCAACACTTGTCATCATCATCATCATCATGATAATCAGTTCTTGTTGAAGTGACTGGAATCCTGCAATCTAGAAATGGCCTTCTCAAACTGACTCCATTTCTGCTCCAAAGTCCCGACATATCCAACCGACATTCTGACCAACCCGGGAGAAATCCCAGCAAGCTGTTTCTCCTCGTTGCTCAGCTCACTGCTAGTGCTACTTCCCGAACACGACATTAAGGTTTCGGAGTATCCCAAGCTCACGGCCATGAAACCAAACTGAGAGTAGTTCTGTAAGAGGTTCATCAACCGGTTTGCTCTCTCCTCTGTTTCCATGTCCAAGCAGAGGAGCCCTCCGTAGCCGTACTCTTTGTTGGCCATGGACTTGAGGATTTTGTGTTGTGGGTGGTCTTCCAGGCCCGGGTATATGACTTTCAGGCCCATTTTCTTCATCCTTTGGGCCAATGCCAAGGCCCTCTTGGAGTGTTCTTTCATTCTTGGGGCCAAGTGGGGTATTCTCTCTGAGAGCTCAAAGGCCACTTTGGCGTTCATTGTTGGGCCTAGGAGCATTAGTGTTCCTTGGTGGAGGTCCATCATAGAGTTCACCAGGCTGGCAGGCCCACATATGGCACCTGTTTCATGTGTCAAATAAATTGTTAGGTTTTTTCGATCAGATAGAAAGAACAAAAATCACAAGTAATGAATTTTACGTGTCAAGGCAGTTTTACTAGTTTAGTTTGACTTTTGGTGTTTGAAAAGCCCAAATAAAGGTTTAAAAGGGTAAAAAGGTCATAGCATTATAGAAGTTAATTTTCAAGATAAAACATATTAATTCTATTTAAAAAGAAAAAATATATATATATCAAAAGCGATAATATAGGAAAAACGCCACAATTATTGGAAAAAAGAAACATTTTTGTAGAGGAGTGAGTGGTGGTGGGAGCACAACAAAGTGATCTTCTATATATATAGTTCACCAAAAGTGAAAACAAAGCTTCCTTATTATTTAGATATATAATTGACAATAACATGAGTCAAAAAAGGTTAAAAGTTAATTGGGCAAAGATAATTCATGCATATCCTCTATTTTTAAAGGAACTTTTAGCTCATCATTTAGTACTAGATTAACATTAAATCGTACATAATTATAACATAAACTAAAACTTTGGTTACAGCTTTATTTATTTTTGTTTTCATAGTACTATTAAAAGTCATACAACAATTATAGCTTACAGACAGCCTCTTTTATTTTATCGATTTGAGTTTTTAATTTTAAATTTTTACAATAAAAAATTTTTAAAAAATATCATATCTAATTTTTTTTTACTACAGTAAAAAATTTTAAAAAAATATTACATCTCAATTCAAATTAAAAATTTAAATCTACAAAATAAACCGACTTTAAAAACCAATATCTATCCCACCACCGTTCACCAACACATCTTATCAGCAATCAAAAACAATATCTATCCCACCACCATTCACCAACACATCTTATCAGCAATCAAAAACACATAATTAAAAGTTAGAAACACGTGCGAAAAGATATCAAGAATTATAGAGTTTCTTTAGTACTACGTCTTATCACTAATCTTAATTTTTAACTGATGTGATTTAAATTAAAAAAAAAATATGTAGAATAAATATATTAAAATGCAAAAGTAACGGTTAAAAAGTGTTAAAAATAAACCACCAGTGAAAATCCCCAGGAATTAAAGGAAACTACATTGGACACTCCTCTGCATGTAGTCCAAGTGGATCAAAGCAGGATCATTTCACGAGATGAGAAAGAAAATAAACCACACCAATCCAAAAACACGTGTCGCGCGCACATATGATCACCCAAACGGAGAAAGAGAAAAGCTTAACTACGGCTACAACCCACGTGATATGATCGACAAAAGTCTTTTCAGTTTCAATAGAATCTGGAATCCAACGTTCCAGATTCCATCACTCACAATTACGCACACGTGTTACTTTAACAACACGCCAGGTTAAATTTTCCCACTGTTGAGGAGCCAATGACCCCCACACGTGTTCGGTCGCAGAAAAGGATACAATAAAAACTAAATTAATTAATATTAATATGCTAATAAAAGTTTTTTTTTTATTTTTTATTTTGCTGAATTGATAAAAGACGTTTAATCGGGAGCGTTTATACTAAATGTGATGGTGAACAAGATTCTTTTAAGAATTAATCCCAAAGCATACGTGTTTTTTTTTTTTTTTTTTTTTGTTAAATTACACCATATATTTCCTTTTTCCAAAAATTAAGGGGATGTTTGGTTTTCACGAATCATGATTAAACAGTTCTCACAAAAATATTTCGAAAATGATCAAAATCATAATTATACAAAAAATTTCACAAATTTCACCTGATAAACAGTTCAAATTTATGTTATGCATAATTATACAAAAAATTTCACAAATTCACGAATACATTTGTGTACATATATAAAATTATACATACATACATTCACATCTAGATAGAAATATAGATAGTAGGAATATACCTGCAATAATGTCGGCCCCACCGCTGATGAACTTGGAGATACTATGAACAACGACATCTGCGCCGAGCCGAGCGGGCGAGAGGACCATCGGCGAGAAGGTGTTGTCGACGACCACTGTCACGCCCTTCGCGTGCGCCACACGCGACAGCTCCGGGATGTTAGCCACCGTCAACGTCGGATTGGACACGCTCTCGAAGTACAACACCTTGGTTTCACCCGCGACGAGCGCGTTGTCGACCATGTCGATGTCGTTTATGTCAACAAACGTCGTCGTAATGTTGGAGACGCGGGGGAGGAAGTGGGTGAGGAGGGCGTGGGTCCCGCCGTAGAGGGTCTGTGAAGCGACGATTTTTTGGCCGGAGCTGAGGAGCTGCATGAGGACGGCAGATATGGCGGACATGCCGCTGGCGGTGCAGTAGGCAGCCTCGGTGCCCTCGAGGGCGGCCATCTGGCGGCCGAGACCGAGGACGGTGGGGTTGAAGTGGCGGCTGTAGATGAAGAAGTCGCGATCGGGGCCGAGCTCGCCGGAGAACATGCGGCGCATCGTCTCCGGCTCCATCACCGTGAACGTCGCCGAAGCCTCGATCGACATGTTAACGCCGCCGTGCTCGCCGAACTCGTGACGCGCCGCGGCCAGCGCCGCCGCTGGGTCCGACTCACCCGAGAATAGCATTGACGATTTTTTTGCAGCGGCGGCGTCGCCGTCGTGGGCCGTGGCGGGTCGCTTCTTGCTGTTTGGGTAGGGGAGGACGGTCGGGGTCTTGGTTTCGGCCATGATTGGTTTTGAGAGAGAGAGAGTTTTGGATTTGAAGTTGACGAAGAGAGAGAAAGTTTGAGCGAGCTTTGGATTTAAAAGTTGGCTAAGAGAGAGAGTTTCAGAGGGAGAGACTAGAGATGGATTGGAGGGGGTTTGGCTAGGTATATATAGGGAAGCATTATGTGATTATCACAAATATATATAGAGTAGAAAATCAGATATCTTATCTACCTCTTCCTCTAAATGAATTCAAAATTCTTTTTTTTTTTTTTTTGGACTTTGAAAATGCCCTTCTTTTGGAGAATTAATCAATTAAAAATTTTTTAAAAAAAAACTAACTGGATATTGACATAATATTAAATTTTTATATGTAAAACGATGAGTTTTAAGGTTCATGTATGTACGTAAACTTAATTGGTTTCGAATACTAATTGAGAATATCTTTCCTTTTTTGTTTTTTTTTTTTTTCTCAATTTTTTCAGGGGAAGTTGGCTTCTTTATTTATTATTTTTTTTTTAGATAAATAAAATTTGGCTTCTTTATGTTTTCTATCTGTTTAATTTATTACTCTTTTCTCAGAGAAAAAGAAAAGAGTATATACGACTCTCACGGGGAAAAAATGGAAAGGCTATATACAGTGAATCTGGTCCTGATGGAAAGGGTAATAACAACTAAATACGGGCAAAATTGCAAAAATCAAATTTGTAGATAAGTCCTAAAATCTCTCTCCTTTTTTTTTTTTTTTCCTCCACAAATTTCGGCCTTCCTCCTCCCAAAAAAAAAGAAGAAGAAGAAGAAGAAGAAGAAGAAGAAGATTCTAGAGTTTCCTTTTCAATAGGAAAATTTTCTGCTTTTTTTTTTTTTTTTTTTTACGTAATTTTTTTTCCTTTTTCATCTATTTGTGATTTAATATCTATATTCTATCCTATAAAAACTACCATATTCTCTTTAGTCTCTTATTCTGGGATCAAAACAGGAAGATTGTGATAGAATTTTGCTTTACTTGTCGGCAACTTATATGAAGCCGTTTCACATAAATCTTATAGGCTAGTTTTGCCATTTTGGTCAACAAATAGAGTAAAATTGCATTAGTAGTTGCTTGCAAAACTCGCTCTTTAATTTTACGTCATTAAGGATATCTGTTTGCCTTCAAATTTCTGGAATTAATCTTATCAGGAAATTGCTAAATATGCTGACAAATTTTACAGCATTAATTTTGACTTCTATGTGAGTTTTGGCAATTAAATAGTGTAGAAAAAAAACGACAAGTTAATTAATGGAGATTTTTAAAATCACATTGTATAGCGATGTGAATGGTATTATACAGTTAATATAATCAAGATATATATATATATATATATATATATATATATATAAGGAAAACAAATAAGATATGTGATCTAGTAGTTCTTTGACCCTTTTGAATTTTGGATATACCAAATTTATATCTTATACAAAAATTTGAAAGAATAAAGAAAATAGTCACTATCTTGCTTTTATTTTTAGCAAATTAGGAACCACCTTTTCCTGAGAGGGAAAATTAATGTATGTCGAATGGATATTAAAACGTGTGTAAGCACGCACGATACTTGTATTAAGTGAGAAAAAAAAAAAAAAAAAATTATGTCAATATGCAAGAGGCAACACGGAATTAGTAAATTTACTAACTCAAATTACAGATTTATTAACTTCAGATTGAATTTACCTACTCAAATTATTAAAGAACTGCAGATTTAATTTCCTTTAAAATTCTTTATGTATTTGATTTTTTTTGCTGAATAAAAATCTGATCCTGATTGATTAGGAGTGGCAATTTCCCAGAAAGTTGGTTTTCATTTTTCGTGAAAGCCGAACAAATATCTCCATTTGTTCATGGGTATAATGGGCCCACTGAGATGGAAAGATCATTGCAATTTCTATTTATGTATCACTCCCCACGATATAAGTCTCACACAATAATATTCTGAGAAAAATGACGAATTTATCTTTTTTTATTATTATTATTTTAATTAATATTATTAGGTATTTTTATTAGTTGATAATTTATTGACAATCTTGTAAAAATTTAAAAAAATAGGTTTAAAAAAATTTCGTATTGTAGAAGAAAATTCAGAATCAGATTTGAAGTTAAAGTTACATATTTTGTTGAGTTGAGAGTTAGAGAGATAAGGATAAGGACTTAGTCAAATGAAGATAAGACATTAGTTATTTAAATTTAAATGAGATTCTAGAAAAAGATAAGAATCAAAAGAGTTAAGGATCAAAAAGAATATGTGGAGATTTTATTATGATGATTATCTGGTTTTTGGCTTTTGGTTGGATTCGTATATGGCAAGAGAAAAATCCATATATATATATATATATATATTGGGCATTTAGAATTTATGTGATATTTGAAATTCAAAGTGGCTTGCATTACGTGATGTTATCCACATGAAGCCAATGTGATAATTAAGCCATTATGAAGATATTTGCACGTGGAGATAATTGTGAGAGAGAATGAAGTCTTTGAATGAATAAGAAAATTTTCGGAACATAGTTTGAATTATATTTGAAGAATAAAATTGGTATTCGTGTTGCACTTTATTCGAGTAAAAGTAATAAACCCATATATTAATTAATTTTGTTCCCAAAAGTGTTCCAACATAAAACACTAGAAGATAAAAGTGGTATTAGTGGACGACTATAGGTTTGAAATCTTGAGAGTTGATCTGTTATGTTTGGAATGGATTTTCTAAAGAAATAAGGTTCAGTTGCACATCCCCCTTTGCTCGATGGTTCGAATTATTCATACTGGAAGGCCCAGATGAAGGCTTTAATCAAGGCTCAAGATGAGAAGGCATGGCGTGCTGTTTTGAATGACTGAAAGCATCTAGTAACTAAAGATGTAGAAGCAAAAGAGATTCTAAAACCCGAAGGTCCGAAGGTAGTGATGAAGACAAATTGGCCATCTACAACTCTCGTGCTCTTAATGCAATATTCAATGGAGTTGACATCAACCAATTCAAGATGATATCTACATGTGAATCGGCAAAAGAGAAGCATATGAGATTTTAGAGATTGCTTGTGAGGGAACTGCCACCGTCAGACAATCCAAATTGAATATTCTCACAACCAGGTTTGAAAATCTTTGAATGCATGAAACTGAAACTATTTATGAATTTAATTCACGGTTGTGAGATATAGCTAATGAATCTTTTGCTCTTGGTGAAAAAATTTATGAGACAAAACTTGTCAGCAAGACGTTGAGATCGTTACCACAGAGATTTGCCTACAAAGTCACTGCTATTGAAGAGGTTAAAAACACTGAGATTATGAGACTTGGTGAATTTATGGGATCACTGAGGACATTTGAAATGAATCTGAGTCAAAATAAGAAAGAAAATGGGATTTCTCAGGGATTGCTTTCCAAGCCAAAGTGGAAGATAATGTTGAAGAAGAAGATGAAGACTTAGCAGAATCTCTTGCTTGATTGACTAAAAGTTTCAACAGGGTGATGAAGTTTAACGAGAAGAATCAAACTCCAACTTTCAACAACTCCAACAATTTTCAGAAAAATAAGGGAGCTACAACTTCCTCCAATAATAAGAAGAAGAATAGGGGAATTCAATGTCAGGAGTGCGACAGTTATGGTCACATTCAGTCTTTGTGTGCTAACATTCTCAAGAAGATGAAGAAGTCTCTCAACGTCATATGGAGTGATGAGGATTATGAAGGCAACCGGGAAGATGATAATCATGTGAACAACTATGTTGCGTTCAATGTCTACCAAGATGTTCCAAACTGTTGTATTACAGATCGTATCACAGCTCCTGTTGCAACATCATCTGCAACAGACTCTGGAAAACTAGAAGAAAACATAGATTTTTTAAATTCTGTCGATTCCAGCGATGGTGAAGAACTAACTAAGGAGACAATCCAAGAGGCATATGAAACCATGTTCAACAAATGCGTTTTGGTGATTAAAATGAATAAGTCTTTGCGGGAGCGAGTTGATGAGCTTATTAAAGAGAAGGATGTGCTTAAGAGGACTACTGTAAACTATGAATTTCAGACTGTTGAAAATGAGAAAAAGCTACAAGAGATAAGAGCTAAATTAGAACACACTCAAAAGCCATTGAAGATGATGAATTCCGGCACCACAGAATTGGATCACATTCTCTCGATAGGAAAAGTGAGGGATGATCGACATGGCCTTGGCTATACTGGTGAGAGCTCAACGTCCAAGACAGTGTTTGTGAAAGAAAGGACTACCTCTAAGCCTCCAACTTCCTCAAGTAAGAAGGTTACTATCTCATCCCCTCGACATAGAAGGTTTGTCCCCACATGTCATTACTGCTATTTACCTGGCCACATAATACTGAGATGCTACAAGTATTTAAATGCTTTGAAAAGAGATATGTTTATTAATCCACTAAATTTCGCAAACTCAAAGAAGACACCTAACATGAATATTGATGTCAAAAATAATTTTTCTAGATGTATATGGGTAAGAAAATCTGATTCGAGGTGTCATAAAGCTTATACTTCTTTAGAAGTATGCACTAATGATTGTGGGTGTAGTGATGCTGGTTGTACTAAGCGATTGACAGGTGTTAAGAGCATTATACATAGGAGAATGCTAAATTCAGGGGGAGTAAGACATCGAGAAGATTCAGGGGGAGTGAGCTACAGAGATCAATGCCTTTGTAGATATCTAGTCCGAAGTGTTACACCTAGTGCTCCAACAAGTGTTACAACATGATCAGTGACATCAACTGCTAAAGACGGTTCTAGGGTGTGAATTTTTTATTTTTTTATTTTTGTCTTTGGCATATTTTTGACAAAAATGGAGAGAACAATGTAATTTTGTTTGTCATTTTTGAATTTTTTAGGCTATTTTGTTAGTTTTATTAAAAAATGCCAAAGGGGGAGATTGTTAAGTATTTTTATTAGTTGGTAATTTATTGGCAATCTTGTAAAAATTTAAATACAAGTTCAAGAAGATTTCGTTTTACAGAAGAAGATTCATAATCAAATTTGAAGTTAAAGTTGCAGATTTTGTTGAGTTAAGATTTGGAGAGATAAGGATAAGGCCTTGGTCAAATGAAGATAATACATTGGTTATTTGAATTTAAATGTGATTCTAGAAATAGATAAGGATCAAAAGAGATAATGATAAAAAAGATTATGTAGAGATTTTATTGTGATGATTATCCGATTTTTGGCTTTTGGTTGGATTCATATTTGAATTGAATTTGAATTGCAATGATTGACTTGGCAAGAGAAAAATCTATATATATATATATATATATTGGGCATTTAAAATTTGGGTGATATTTAAAATTCAAAGTGGCTTGCATTACGTGATGTTATTCACATGGAGCCAATGTGATAACTAAGCCATTATGAAGATATTGTGCATATGGTTATAATGAAGATGCGCATGGAGATAATGAAGATGCATATGAAAATTTAAAGTTTGAATTATATTTGAAGAATAAAGATGTGATGCACTATTCAAAGCCTTTAGAAGAGATGAAACGTGACTCGAGCCAGTTGCAGATAACTCAACTGACGAGTGGTGGAAATGGTTTAAGGTACTTACCTATTTATGTATTATGTTTAAAGTGGGCAGCACTCATGGTGTAATTAATAATTATATCTTTTATTTATGGTAGAATTGCCTAGGTGCACTAGATGGAACCTATATTAGGGTAAGAGTGCCTATGACAGAGAGACCTAATATCGTAATCAACATGGAGTTATAGCAACAAACGCCTTGGGAGTATGCTCACGAGATATGAAATTTATATAGGTGTTTCCTGGATGGGAAGGATCTGCAACTGATGGTAGAGTATTACGCGATGTTATATGTAAGGCAAATGGTTTGCGTGTTCCAAATGGTAAGTTTGTTAGTTTCTAGTAAAGTAGATTACTCGCTCTTTGTTACATCATTCTTTGTTACATTTACAAAATGTTAAATCTATATTTATCAATTCTTTTAACAGGTTTTGGAATGAAGATGGGGATAAATTCTTAATTGAGGCTTTAATTGAGTTACATAATGAGAGAACATATAAAACGGAAGGTAATTTCAAGGCTAGACATCTGCACGCTCTTAAGAAAAAGTTACATAACATGTTGCCAAGATGTGACTTACTAGCTAGGCCACACATAGACTCAAGAATGAAAACTTTGAATACTTATTTTCAAATTGTTCATGAAATGCTAACAGGGCCTAACTGTAGCAGTTTCAGATGGGATCCAGACAGAAAACCGATTACTGCTGAGAAGCCGGTGTGGAAAGCATATCCCAAGGTACTTATAATATAATTCACTAATATGGTTGATAGTAATAGAAATTGTTCATCTAGTTACATCATTTTTTGTATTAAATTCAAAGTCATAGAGAAGCATTACCATTTAAGACCAAGGCTTTTCCCTATTATGATGACTTGTGTATGGTTTTCGGCAAAGATCGTGCAACTGTTAGGGGTGCCGAGGCTGCTATTGATGTAGTTGAGGAACTTGAAAAAGAAGCAGCTGACAACATAATATTGACAATGACTATTTCAATGACATTCACAATATGACTTATATTGATGAAGCGCAATCAATGTCTTTCTCACAAGCATCGGTTGTTCCTCAAACTCAAGCTCAATCTCAAGAGTCATCTAAAAAAAAGAAGAGTACAAACAATGCAGAGGCTTATGTAGCCATTGAAAGATCATCTGGTTTACTTGCTGGTGTTATTGAAAAGGCAAATGAACGTATTTTGTATTTGTGTCCAATTCGTAAGAGTTCTTTCTTTATGGCGTTGCAGGTGACTTTTATGTTTTAGTTCTATTAGTCTTGGTCGAATGTAATTCTCCACTGATTGTGGAGTGTTGAAAGAAAGCCATTCGTGTCCTCAATTGTTAGTGCCCCTTTTTATTTTACATTGTTGGAACCCGGTGCATATTAACTTGTGTTGGACTTTGGGTCTAAAGACGACCTAATTGGGCGCCCATTGTGGACTTGACCTATGTGGCATTATTTATGTAATTTAAAAATTAAATAAATAATCCCTAAGATATGGGTTATCTGGGATACTCATAACTGATATGGGTCCTTTAAATAAAGACCACATCACTACATGTCTTTGATATTGAGAATACATCAATAATTATCATATATGTGATATTTTTTTCTCCTTTTCACTTCTCCGCTCTCTTTCCTTCTTTCTTCTACATGTTGGTTTCTCAAGAGGGTTCTTGGACCATGGATTAACCGTGATTATTCGGATTATACCTTTGTAACAATCATACACCGTGAGCAATCAAAGAAGTGATAATCATCGTGTTCAAGGGCGATTGTGGCTAGGAGCGTAGAGATCGTGCTAGTGATGATGGAATATCGTGAGGCTTCTCGTGATGATTCCTGAATCGTGCCAAATCGGAGTTCCGACACGACACTAACAAAACGCTTCCACATACGTGCCCAGGGTACATTTTTCCGACAACTTGTTTGTGATTGAGATTAAGCTTCCTTGTATTACAAGATCATTTACATAAGTATTAGTGTGTATATTTCTTTAATTTTAAATACAATCTTACACCCAAAAAAGTCTATTTCATTTTTTTTTCCATGTATATAAATTTAGCATATAGTTTATATACGACAAAACAATTACCTTCCCTTCACTCAAATTTCTTCCTAAATTAAAATAAAAAATAAAAAATAAAAATAAAAACCGGCTTTCTTAGAGCAAACTGAACTGTATGTTAATATATTAAACTAATTAATTGGGGACATGATCATTTGATACCCACAACAGCTAGCCAAAGCATTTCAATTTCATACGTCAAATATTCACATGGCGCGGAACTTCTTAGGTGGTAGAAATTAGAAAATATATATATATATATATATATATATATATATATATATACGTGTGTTTATTTGTGAAATTTCTTAAAATAGATGAAAGAAAAGTTCTCCATGTACCTAATGACGTGCATGTGTATGTTTCTGAAATTTCGTAAAAGTGGAAATGAAAAAAAAAAAAAAAAAAAAAAAAAAAAAAAAAAAGTTGTCCATGTAACTAATGACGTGATTTTTTTTTTTTTTTTTTTTTTTTTTTTTAGGGGATGATCATATTGTTTTTGGCCTGTTAGTGGTAATCCTTTTTGCGCAAGCCACACGATCCACACGTATCAAGAGGAACATTTCAACTTTTATATTCTCAAAATAATATACGCGGGACCAAAACAATAAATAAATAAAAATCGAAGAAGCGAAATAGAACTCTCAATTAAATTCCAATTTGCCTAGCGACTTTTGGAGTTTTCGATATATATGTTGAACAATGACATATCCAAATTCATTGGAACTTGATTTTATGTGGGTACAAAACTAAGATGATGATCAAAAGTCGGGACCCCTTTGTCACCCTAGGAATTTACCTCATAACTTGGATATATACATTTAGTGTTTTCTTTTTCTCCAGAATATGGGAAAAAAAATTAAGAAGGCACACTCAAAGCAAAAAAAAAAAAAAAGTTGGATTTCAGAAAATAATATAATATTAGACACGGGTCATAGTCTTGGATATATTATAGATCTAATTCATTCGTGAGCATGAAATAAAGTGGAAAAGTCTCCTCTGGGTCTTAATAATATATCTTATCACATGTAATCCAAATCACATGATCTTTATCAATCAAAGGATAAGGCAGAACCCACCACAGAAAATTCCATGATTTTCCTAGTCAACATTTGTTACATATATATATATATATATATATATATATGTATGTATGTCAAGCCATCTCCATCTTTCCTGTCTAGTTGGAATTTTTATCTACCTCTCTTTCTGTGCTATGTATATATACTTCCAAATGTCGACACCAAAGACCACTAACAATTATGATATCAATTAATACTTAAATACTTAATTAATAAAAAGGACAATGATGATACATTCACCAATCAATTAACCGTGTTTGCCAATACTGAAAGCTTTCCATCTCTTTCTCCAAGTCAAGATTTAATTAGCACTCTAAATGTACATAGCTGTGTTTTGGTCACATATTTAATGGAAAGACGAGTTAAAAATCTGTTGCCACAAAGCATATTTCTACTATGTTGCCCTACTAATTCAGATTTGTCACATCGTCCAAAGTTTTATCCTGAAAAGCTATCATATTGATTTCAAGATTTTTTTTTTTTTAAATAATGATTTCAAGATTTTAAGTTAAAATGATAACAAATCGTGATTAGTAAAACAATAAAGGAGACTGTCTTTCGACATCAGATTAAAAAAAAAAAATATATATATATATATATATATAACCATTAAAAATATTATATTATGATTATTAAAATTACAAAAACCTAACTCTTAACAACCCTTCAAAAAAAAAAAAAAAAAAAAAAAAAAAAAACCTTCACATGCCTGTATAACCAGTCATGATGTAAGGTAAACATATAAATTGAGATTTATATGATGACTCTCGGTGCCTATGTCAATTCTCTACTGCATTGCTTAATTGAAAAAAAAAAAAAAAAAAAAAGAAGAGAGAGACCACATGCAAAAATATGGTTACTATCAAGAGAGAGAGAGAGAGAGAAAAAAAAAAGTAGCACATTCTCTCCCTAGAATATTACATGATTGAAAAAAAAAAAAAAAAAAAAAAAAAAAAAAGCTCTGGCTATAGTGGATGACAATAGTGGAGTGACGTCTTATTTTATTCAAACAACATAAACGCCAACTAAACTTTAGGCAAGTTGAGATTGTCATCTTGATTGAACACAAGATTTAGGTTAGATTGTATCATTAGATTTTAAAATCTGGGAATGTGTTTATTGTGTCTGAATATATGATTATAGATTTTAAAATTATGAAATATGTGTTTGTTTATGCTATAAAAAAAGAGAGATAAAGATCTAGTGGAGAAAAAGACATATATAAAGGTTTCGTTAAATTTGTCAATTTAAATTTTTAATTTAAGTTAATACGTGAATTTTTCTAATATAACTTTTATTCACGTAAATATTAAAATTTGTTAAGGGAAATAATAGAAAATATGTCAATATGAAAAGGTTAAGAAAATATATAGACTAATTTTTAGTTATAGAAATTAATAGGCCATAACTTGTCAAATTATGATTCATAATTAGATAAGTTATGGACAAACTTGTCAAGTTATAGTTCATTACCAGACAAGTTATGATTCATAACCAGACAAGTTATGATTTATAACCAGACAAATTATAGATAATTATAGACATGATTCATAACCAAAAAAATTATTGACAAAAACAATAATTTAACCTATTTATTAACTTATATAAATTATTAACCTATTAATTTTAATTCATCTCAAATCTTAACCTATTTCTTTCTTTCTTCCATTTGTTAATACTAACCACACCAACAACCCAATTTAAAAAATAATGAAAATGAATCTAGGATGGGAACAAACGTTTCGCTATGAAAACATGGGACCCACAGAACTTTTCTGGTTTGGAAGCAGCGATCGGGATGATAATTGAGACCAATTGGTGACCTGTGATTTGATCTAAAACATTTTTTTTTATTTGGCTAATATCTAAATAACTTTATTTATTTTATTAATTTAAATTTAAATTTTAAATTTTATTATAATAAAAAAATTAAAAAAGTTATATTTAATTTTTTTATTATAATAAAAAAATTTATATAAAATTATATTTTAATTTAAATTAAAAATTCGAATCTGATCGGAATGATACTATTCAACCAGTGCCCGACATGTTAGGCCCCGCGGGTATTCCAACAACATCCACGTTTTCTAATGTAAAAATGGACAAACAAAATAGAATGGGTCTGTGTCAGATCATGATGTCCTATAATCGACAAAACATGTGTCACCTGCTCCTCCCTTTGTTTCCTTATCTTCTCTTAGCACCATATTCCAAGGATTTTATCTGTTAACGCAGTAAAATCTTTTAGCTCTATCATAGACGTTGTGAAAAGAAAAAAAAAATGATAATTCCAATCCCTTTGCCACGTGGAGTGAGATGACTGATCTTTGTTGATCAATATTTTATCTCATATAAATACTAACATTATTTTTTTTATCACTTTTTTCATTCACTATTTAACACATAAATTTTATTATATTATTTTTTATTTAAATAAAAAAAGTGATAAAAAAAATGTGACGTTAGACCTATTCGATTGTACAAGATAACTATTAAGAAATAACAACCTCAAATTTAGTCAATGTTTATTTCTATTTTTTTTTTTAGGGTTAGGTTATTTCTATGTTACTTCTTGCCACTAGGGCTTGTTCACATCCTAATTGAAACAGAAGTCATGTTTTGACCAAAGCAAGTCTTATTTAATTAATTATTTACCAAAGCAAGTCTTTTTTTTATTTTTTATAATCGTGTCTTTTATGATTATGGAGTCTTTTAATAACAAAGAAAGAAAGTCTTTGTTTATATGAAAAATTGGTGTAGAACTTGAACTGGCAAGTTTGGGAGCTGAAATAGCGTCTAGATTAGAGGCAAAATTGGAATTGAATTCTCACTCGGTAGACAAATCAAAGTTGGAAAAAAAATGTGAAACCAAAACCTATCATTTTATACTATTTATCTTTTTCACAGAAATATCATTTCTATACTTGTATTTCAAAAAAACCCCCCTTTAAGAAAATAGACCAGAGCCTGCCAAGGCCAAGGGCAAGTCCATTGACGCCAAGGAACAAGGACAAAGAACGAGTGACTCTTTCTTTATCATGGGTTAGCAAAGAAGATTCAAATTCGCAAGGATTTCTGAATCATGCCTTATCCACCCGGAAATTTTCGTATTAAAGGAAGAAAATTGTGGCAACTTGGTTTCGATTAGATGGAATGTCAATACCAAGTGTAAGAAAATAGGACATGGTGCTTAAACAGACAAAATCGAATAATGAAAGAGCGGAAAGGTTTCGTGTGAAATGGGTGCGCCATGAAAAACATCACAAGCACCGGGAAACCATTTTCATCACTATAAAATCAAATCTATTGGTTTTTCATATATTACATTTAGGTTGGTTTATCCAAATTGTGGACAACATAGGATCCAATGAGCAATTTCCTGCTGGGCTGCAATAGCAGCACCAAAATGGAAAGAATCATACAATTATGTGTATGTATGAAGAATGAAGCACTTGTCTCTAACTACACTTAATAGTGTTGTACAGCCTCTGCACATTGTTCCGAACCTTGTATGTTACTGGAAGAGGAAATGGCTTTAGATTCTCCTCTTTCCAAATGCTCTAGGAAATCGATGACCACGGGATCGGTCCAAGGTGCTCCAATTGGTGCTTGATCACCTGCAACCCATCCTAGATGACCACCATTCGGTGTCACAATCAACAAACAGTTTGGATTCTCCTGAAGAAAAAAAAAAAAAAAAGAAGAAAGTTTCAAATCATGTGTGCGGAGAAATAGATTAAACATACATACACACAAAAGATAATGAAAGTACTTGCTACGAAGTGAAAACTCAAAACCATAAAAGATTAGCAGTCAGGTGGACCAGGAGCCCCCATCTGATACCATTTGATCAAAGGGAAAGAAATAAAGGGGAACAGAAAAATTACACCCTGATCTATTAACTGATATGACAAAGCCATTAATAGCAATACATCCCGAAATTTCTTCTCTTAATGCTCCTTCAAATCCTCCTTAACATGTGAGAACGAGGGAAGGGTCATGTAGCAGGCCAAGTGATTTTGAAGTCATTCAGCACCCAAAATAAATAATAATAATAATAATAATAAATAAATAAATAAATAAAAACACTGTTTTTTTAAGTAGGTGTTCATTTTTACAAGTTAGATGCCAATCAGAGCGGAAAAAGTGGATGCCCGCAATTCAAGAAACAAGAGACAATGAAACTATCCCTATGGTTTAAAGATGATTAGCTATACAGTACAGACCTTGATATCTTCACGGGGAATTCCCCTATTTGGAGCAATGGGATCATTTGCTGCCTGCAAAGCACTAAGAAAAGTTAGTTAAGCATGTAGCAGATATTTTCCTGAAAAATAATTTCAATTTCTTCATTTATGCATTTAAAATAATGCAACTCCACCACCTATGAAGTTTCTACTTTAAAATCTAGATGCATAAATCCATAAAAGAATTTTCTATGATTAGGGAAACGCAAACATGTAATGGAAATTTGTAGGCCCGGGCTATTTTACGGACAGAATCTTTCATATCTGCAGTTCTCTTCTTAGTACTAATATTAACAAGAGTCCAACAGATAAGAAGACAAGGACGAAATATCACTAGAAAACATTAGTAATGTCTCTTCCTTATACTGATTAAATTAATTTCCATCTAACAGAAGGGGAAAAAAATCAGGTTTCGAGGCCTGAATATTTGGAACCAGAGAATACAAGCTAGGGATTTTAGCTATAAAGCCATCTTCTGGACCATTTCTCCTTAGCTACTTTCAACAGTTGCATAGAGAATCCTTTGCCAAATACACACTTACCTATATCAAGAAATCAACCTAACACTAAAGCCAAAAGATCATACTGAGAGAAAAATGTAGGATGACAAGAATGGCTCCTTCTGCAACATAACACTGTTATTTACCTGGATGCAAAGCAAAGGTATGCAAACGTCTTTAATGGAATCTGAACTACTGGAATTAGAGTAGTAGTCATCAACTGACTTGAAACCAAATGAAACTGCAAGGTATAACATGTAATGAGATCAACAGACGATATACTGCCACCGTAGAATACACAAAGAAAGCAGATTTCATGTACACAAATATTTACCACGAGTGAGTCCTTCATCAAAATCCCTGACAGTCTTGGCATTGGCAGCCATTGGAATGTTATAATCACCACCTATGTCCTCAAAGAGTAGAGCATGCCTGCAATGTAGCATCAACAAATGGACTTATTAAATTTGAGTTAAATTTCAGCAAAAAGAAAAACAATCGATCATGGAATTACTTCTTGAAAATTTTGCAGAGAGCTCTTGCAAGAGCTTTGTCATAAACATTGTTGAAGCCCTTGCGGAAGTCCTCATCTGCAATGACTAAATTGAAAGGATTACACAACGACACAGCACCAGAAAGAGGACATGCATGGGATTCCTACAAGTAGAATAAGCACATAATAAGGATGATTTTTGACAAATCATAATAAGGATTATAGATAAAAGAATGCTGAAGCATAATAGATGAAAGAGAAAAAAAAATAGAAAACAATACAGCTCAAACATCATATAATTGCACTGATAAAATCAAATTAAACTCTTCTATGTAACTTAAACATACTTAAGGTCGTGTGTGTGTGTGTGTGTGCGTGTGTGTGTGTGTGTGTAAATACTACTACTAGATGTCAGCTATGCAAACTGAGGATTTTAAGTATTCCAATATTGAGAATCTTGTTTTGCAAACAACCCCGCATTACTGGTTTTTTCCCTTTTTTTCTTTTTATAAGAAACACCCCACATAATTAGTTAAGCCTAAACTCACTAATGAGCTTTGTTAAGCCAAAATAAAATAAATAAATAAATAATAAGAGACAGAGAATTTTACAGCAGCCGAACTTATCTCCTCATCGAGCTTAAACATAAGACTTACTAGCAAGAATTTATGGTGCGTTAGACTCGCACTATGTTAGTGCAACATATTCCAAGTGAATTCATCAACAGTACATGGACTCTATTGAAGGGAAATGGATGGCAGCTAAACTATCATCTTACCTGCCCCAAATAACGGACAAGAATATTTGCACCGAGAGACCAACCAACAGCATATAAATTGGCTTTTGGATACCGAGCACCAACATGTGCAACTACTTCACGCATGTCTCCTAAAAATGAAGCTGAATAGAACTGCATATCAGTGTTACGGAATAATCAAAAACTTAGTTACCTTCAAGCCATACCAAACTTCCAAGATCATAATATGAAAGCAAGCTAAATGATGTAAAAAGAAACAAAATTTATAATAATAATAATAAAAAATAATAAATAATAAAAAAAAACGATGAATGTTTTGTGTCTTAATGCTTTGGCTTATTAGATTCAAAGCTCCCGGCATTACTTAATACTTCTGAACCCCATAAAAAACCATCAATTTGACCATTGTAAACCGTTCCCTGCAAGCTAGCCCGAAACCAGAATACAAAGAAACATAATTCAAGCTCTGAGTAGCAGAGAAATGCATTACTTTCATGAGCTAATGTCAGTACCTGAGGAGTAGTAACAGGGCTCTCCCCGCAACCCCGGCTATTAAAGACAACCACACGCCAGCCTTTGCTTCTGGCGCTAATCAACATATGCCTTACATATGAATCGTTACTACCCCCGGTCAATCCAGGCTGCAACCATCCATTAAAAGTAGTCGAGCATGATTTTCAAAGCGAGAAAAATTGAGTCATTTTAAGACCAAAAGAAGAATAATGGAAAAGACAGTCATAGATTTGATTTTCCAATAGAATCATCCCACAACAGGTGCTTAGTCATGTAGCTTACTCAAGTAACTAAAAACCATGAACTTAGGAAATGTGTTTGGATTGGCGTTTCCCGTATTACATGCTATGTTCTCGGCAACTAAACAGAACACAAGGAACACAAAGTCGCAAGTGAGAAAAGAATTAGGTCGATAATTTATACAAAAAGAAATCACATTCTCTCACGTTTTCAGCTATTTTAGCTCACTAAACCATGAATCTAGAAAATATTTTAGCTCACATTTTTCCTCTATCTAGTTCTTGTTATTTTCTCGGCAACCAAACAGAACACGAGCGAACACACAGTCACAAATGAGAAAAGAATTATGCCATAATTTTTATGGAATAGAAATCACATCCTCACATTTGAGTCATTTTAGCTTTACTAGACCGTGAATCAAGGAAATACACTCAAACTGGCTGACCGATAATCAATTTAATTCAAGGCCTTATTTTCTCGGCAAGCAAACAGAAACGTCAACAAACCAGAAGAATGAGGAGCGGTGAGTCGGGCGGCAAGGCGCGATCGTCGCCGGAAACCCAGTCGAGGGCGACGGAGCCGTCGTCGTTGGTGCGCAGGCACTCGCGACGGAGCGCGACGTCGGGGACGGAGCGGAATAAGGCGGCGAAGATGGTCTCGAGGTGGCGGTTCCAGCCAATGAGCGGAAACGGGTTGTAGCCGCGGCTGAGGGTCTTGAGAGCGGGCAGGAAGGAGGCTCCCGCTGCTCCGCCGAGGATTTCGAGGGAAGAGTGGTGGTCTGGCATGGCGGTGCTGACGTGGACGGCGGAGGAGAGGTAGAGGGAGAGAGAAAGACGGGAGGGGTGGTGGTGGAAGGGATTGAGTTTGAGGAGTGGTGTGGAGCCTAAGGAGGCTCTCGCCATTCTTGGTTGGTTTCGTGGGGACTGGATAATGTGGTTGGGTCGTTGCTTCGGCCAAGTCACGAATATTCTTTCCTTTTCTTTTCCCGGCTCTCGTTGCCTGACTGTGTGGTTAGCGCCTAAAGGCGCTCTTTTGAACAATGTTTTTTTGCTTTATTTATTTGAATAATTAAAAGGGGGATTTATTAGAATTAGGAATGTTCATTAATCTGTCAATATGACCGATCCGCGTGATTCAATCTGTTATTGTAAATTGAATTAGATTGTGATTAAGTCTTTTTTAATCTACATAATTCATCAATCCAAATCATATATGTTATTTTTTTATCTATATTTAAATAACATATGTAAGAGGTTTTTTTCAATTATATAATACACATACAATTTAGGTGTATATGTAATTTTGTATAGAATCTCAATATTATTTTAATTTATGTTAAGTTATGTTTGTGTTTAATTTTATTATTAATTTTATGAGAATATTAAAAAAAAAAAAGATGAATATAAGAGTTAAGGTCTAAAACGTAAATTAATTTATGAATCTGTATAATTAAATCCACATAAGTCGATTGAATTAGATTGAGGATATAACATATTAATAATTGAGAGAATTTTTTCAATCTGCAATGTCAGATTTAATTGCGAATCCACTTTTAATCTTCACAATCCTATCTGCAAAGACCCTAATTAGAATAATGCCACGCATTTAAAGTCGTGTATAATTCAAGTGCCGAAAACAAGTTTGATCAAGAAATTGCAACTAAATTAAGAAAATATGAAATGGCGTTTTCTGAAGTCCTTTTTTGGGGTAACTTTTCCCCACAAGTATGTGCCACTTGTCAGTTCATGGATTAAAATGATTTACTCATATGAAACCGGTTATTATCCCGTGATTGATTTATAGACCACAGTCTATCAATAATTGATCAGCTGTAAATTAATAATTGATTCATTTATTATTAATTTATTAATAATTTATCATTATTAATAAATATGTAATTTGTTGATTAAAATCGATAAATTACAACTTAATTTTGGTTAATTATTGACTATGTTGATTAATAATAAAAAATAATTGAGTTAATTAGTGATTGACTGTTATTAATTTATTAATAGTTTATCATTATTAATAAATATGTAATTTGTTGATTGAAATCGATAAATTACAACTTAATTTTGGTTAATTATTGACTATGTTGATTAATAATAAAAAATAATTGAGCCAATCAGTGATTGACTACTGAGTCTATCACTAATTAACTGTTAAGTCTATCAGTGATTGACCACTAAATTAATAAAAATGCTCATTTTTATAATTTTACAAAACTTCGGTCATTTATAAAAAGCATCCTTAAAAAAATGCTAATTGTGAAATCCCTATCTCATTCTGGTGGTCTGAGTAATGTTTCAAAGAGATACTCGTTCATTTCACTGATTTGGCTTAGAATTTTAGTTTTCCTACAGTAAAAGGTTTTTAAAAATAATCACATCTAATTTTTTTTATTACAGTAAAAAATTCTCATATAAAATCATATCTCAACTTAAATTAAAAATTTAAATTAACAAACTAAACAGATCCGAAACAAATAGAAAGTGATGCGCACAATGCACATGCAGGTTAAATTGCTTCCTCACGTAGTAATATTTGTTCCAACGACCAACTTTTTGACATTATTTTGTCGTTTAATTTCTTTGTTTCACATCTTGTCGTTTTTCATTTTTTTTAGGGGGTGCCTTAATTTGCATGACGTGGTAATGCACCTCGGACTGTATGCTCAAAGCATTTTTTTTTTTTTTTCGTCCTTAATAAAGACTAAATTTTCCGTTTAGAACATTAAACATAAACATTAGTAATATGATGGGATGAACATGACATTGAGTAATAATATGAGAAATATTCATTGATTCCACTTAGAATTAGGCTACAAGGCATACAGAGAAGAAAAATATATTACAAGAAAGTTGATAATTTTTTAGCTAAAGAAGACAATAATTGGATAAAAATAGTGTAGAAGTAATAAGAAAAATGACGAACAGAAATACATGACTTATAGACATAGAATTTACTGCTTCACTACACTATATATTTTTAATTGTTGACTTTTTGAATTTAAGTTAACCTATTTATTTAGTGAAATTAATCAAGTAATTCCCTTTAAAAAATTAGACAGGTAATTAATTTATCAAGTTTTTGGTCTGTTGATTTTCTACTTTATTCTAGTCATTATTCAATGGGAGAAAGAAGAAAATAGGCCAAAATTTGAGAAGAATTAAAATTAATAGGCCAATAGTTTACATAAGTTAATAAATAGGCCAAATTATTATTTTCGTCCATAACTGGTCTGGTTATGAACCATAACTTGACAAGTTATTATTCATAATTGTCCATAACTTGTCCGGTTATGAACCATAACTTAACAAGTTATGACCTATTAATTTCTATAACTAAAAATTGGCCTATTTCCTTTCTTAAACTTTTCATGTTGGCCTATTTTCTACTATTTCCCTTATTCAATCGTCCGTATCTCATATATCTATGCTCTTCTTTGAGTCCGTTCGGCTCTGTTTAGATTTAATTGGACTAATCGGCTTTTTGAGTCCATTTGGGTCATTTTCCTGGGCCTATCTGTTGGACCTTCTTCACCTATAAAAGGAATCTTTAAGTCCAAATAAAAAAGGTAAAAATTATTGCAGAAAAAAAATACAAAAAGAGAAAATTACAAAATTTATCCTTTTAAGAGCACATGAGTGTGAATTTTTACTCTTTATTTTTTATAAATACCATCTTATTAGTGTAAAAAAGGTTATGAATCAAAAATAAAATGTAAAAGTCATGACTCGTACACTTTCAAGGGGTATTTGTTAAGATTACCCATATAAAAAAAGGTCAAAATTAAAATTAATAGATCTAAATAGCTTAGAGCCCGTTTATTTCGTATACTCAAAATTAAATAATTGATTATGCTACAATACTTTCCTTTAACAAAATATTTAAATTTCAAACATCAGAATCAAGAATCATTTTATGCTTCGTGTTATTGTTTTCATTCTCTTATTATTTTGATTGTTTTGATCACCGAACGAGGAGACAAATTATAGGTATGTCAGACTCGTTAGGATAACTTAGTAATTTTGTACATTTTTATCTACTATTTGTTTTGACTTTTGTACGAGTGTATACTTATGGGAGTGTACAATTGATTAGACGATAGAACAATAGCTCAAAAGTAAGAATACAATAAGGGAGGAGAAAAAAAAAAAAAGAATATGAACACAGTTGCTTATGAGATTATGACTACTAAATGACTTATATACATAGTGTTTTTATGGATTAATGAGTTTGAGGAAACCTCTATATTGTATGCATTCAATCATATTTGGAGTAGTTAATCTACTCGCTTATTGAGCCCTCTAGCTCGCTAAGATTTTATTGTGTTGTAGGCAACTCTATGGTTAAAGCGGAGTGAGCAAGAAAACGGATTGAGGTGGTGGTACATGTGGAATACGACCAATTATGACCAACTTTTGTATTTTAACTTTTGAAGAAATAAACTTTAACTTTCTTTTATAATGTTGTGACTATGTTATTTTTAGAACCTTACTTCTAAACTTCCGCAGATATTGATGGTCAACTTTATTAAACCTTTTGGAAAACGGTCATATGGCTCAATATGAACCTTGTATGAAAAAAGAAAATTCATGAAATTTTTACATCCGCATTATAAATTGGTTTTTGTAAACACTTTAAAAGATTAAAATTTCCTGCATTTTTATGATTAGGTAAATTAATTAACTCAAATCTTTGATTTATTTTTAAGTATATTATCTTTAAATTAATATGTTATGTATGTATTTTCGTGTTGCGGCCTTCCACCGGCTTAAGCTAGTAGCTAAGCAGCGGGTCGTGACAGATAGAGTGCGCGAAAGTGCGTGGAAGAAAAATAGAAATTAAACCTTAGACTAACGATACAAATTATAAATTTAGGGTCCGTTCACTTCGCTGATTCGAGTTTTTAATTCGAGTTGAAATTTAATTTTATGTGAAAGCTTTTTACTGTAGCAAAAAAGTTAGATGTGATTGTTTATGAGAGCTTTTTACTGTAGCAAAACTCGAATTCTAAACTCGAATAAGCGAAGTGAACGGAGCCTTATATACATATATATGGAGAAGTTTGTTGTCGTTTTTAATTTGTATTAAACGACTATCATCTTCTTTTGTGGTATGTCATAAATTTACAAAATTAACTGAACAAATAATAAACAAAAAACTAGTTTGCTAATTCAAGCCTAAAAAATAAAAGAGTTTGATTAGTGCAAAACTTATGCAGGAGTTGTTCTTGGTCACAAACTATATGTGGTTTGAATTTTATAGCAGCTTTGCAAGTTGTGGTTTTAGTTTTCCTTAGTTGTCTCACGTCGTTTTGTTTTTATTTACTGTCGTTGGGCATGTGCTTTAAAAAAAAAATAAAATAAAATAAAAATAAAAATAAAAATTTAAAGCCTTCCTACAACCGGTAACAATCCGATTAATGCTCTTTCATGCACTCAATGAATTTTGACCGTAAGATGACTCTTTTGTCATTAAATAATTCCATGTCATTCTTACTTACGTTCAAGATTTAAATGGGGTAAATTTCCCCCATACTGAAAGTGGGGGACCGTAGAAGTCCCCATATGAAATTGAATACCAAATTAATTAAAATGGAAGAACCAAATTATAAGGGTGGCAATTCATGAATCACGTTAGTGGATTATGTTCGTGTCAACACGTTTATTAATCGTGTTAGAAAATATTAACTCAAATACGACATATTTATTAAACGTGTCAAAATGGTCAATCCAAACACAACCTATTTATTAATCGTGTTAATCGTATCAACTCGTATAACCTATTTAAATTAATATATTGAATAAATAACTAATATAATTGATTTAGTTAATACGGTCAAGACAGGTTTAACATGTTTATTAGTTAATTTATCTGATTCTTTAAGAAAAATAAATGAATTTTACCTACAAATATTAAAATTCACCTTATTTGTATTTAATATGTCATATAAAATTTAATGTTATATCACATATTATTAGATTGCAGATGACTTATATAGTTAATCGTGTCAATTCATGTTAAGAGGTCAACTTTAACCCAATCTCAACCCAACCCATTTATTAATTGTGTTAATCGTATCAATTTAATTATGACTCAAACCTATTTATAGTAAACCTAATCCCGCTAACTTCGTACATATTTCAAATCATGTCGTCATGTTACTATCCAGATTGCTAGTCCTACCAAATTATCAACTTGTTAGATTTTGGGAGGGCAAACGAAATTTCGATTTTTGAGAAATTAAACGCTTAGTGTAAGGAAAACGATTCATAATCTATATGAACGACAACACGACGTGAATTTTAACACAGCAAGAGATTAGAGAGTAATAAAATAATAAATACCTATTATCACGGAAACGGCAACATATGAATCAAATACGACAATTATTCTTATGAACGACCAAATTAGACTATAGTTTGGGGAAAAGAAAAGAGCGCTTTCAAAATAGACAATCTACGAGAACACGACAATTTTAGGAAAACGACAGCGTTTCTTGTGGATGACAATAAGATATCAACAAATTTAAATGAAAAAACGTTTATTACATTTGAATACATCCCAAGCAAACGACAACTGTTTCTTGACAAAACAAAGCCAACGTTTATAGTTTCAATGCCACAACCACGTCCTTAACTTCATTGTCGCAACAATCTATACAAACGACGCTATTTGAGAAACGACAATGTCTCTTACAAACGGCATTAAACTATAAATGAAAAGTATGCTTACAAAAACAATGCTAACACATAAACTATAAATGACGAACGACAGTAGGTTTGGAAACGGAAAAATCTATCATAAGAACCAAATACTATAATTGCATCAGCCAATTCAAAATAACAGCGTTCGATGACTCACAGTTGAAAACGAAAGCAAAGAACAAAAAGTTAAATGGGTGCGTTTGGAATTGGTTCCAAAACGTTTTTATTTTTGTATGAAAATGAAAACGAAAACCTTTTTATTTTCATTTTGGAATCATTTCTGAAAATGCGTCTGGTAGTTTTATTCCAAGATTATTTTCAGTTTAAAAATAACTGAAATTGTATTTGGTAATTTAATTTTTAAAAATATGTAATAATATTTAAATTAATAATATATTAAATAAATAATAACCCTTAGTTAATAATTATATAAAAAATACCCTTAGTTAATACAGTCTAAACCCTAATTTGTTGTCACTCTCAATCTGCTTCTCTCTCTCATCTCATCTCGTCGCTTTCTCTCTACCCTCCCTGTCTTCGTCCCACTTTCTCTAGTTTCCTCTCTCTCCGCCGTGTCGTGGCTAAAGAAGGCACACGATTTGACTGGATATCCGGGTAGATCCGGTGTCGTTCATCTCACTCGTCTCAGATTAAGTATATTGTGGAGAGCCGGTGCCATTGGTGGATCTCGCCGAGTTCGAGATCCGTGAGGATCGACGTTCAATCCTTCACCGGCGTCAACCGTGGATTATGCAAGATCTCCCTCCTCTCTTCTCTTTCCACCCCCTTTATCTACTGTCGCCATGTCTGGACAAGACGTTGTCGCTACGACGGATGCAATCATCGTCATCGTTCGCTTCGTCACCATGAGATCATGGTGGATCCAAGATCTCAGATCCTAGCTCATGTGTGCTCTCTTGCTCGTCCCTCTCCGCCATGGATGCAGCTCCGCGTCTGGCTCCGGTTCCATGCGGTGAGAGCATCAGATTTGGGTTTGCTAGATTTTTCCTTGAGTCAAACAAAGTCATGCGTGTTCTAGGTCGATTTGTTGCCGATGAGATCAAATTTGGCCTTTACAGTCTCAGAGGTTTGGAAATGAAAATAAGAAAAATGAAAACGGAAAAAATTCATTTTCAAAAAGATGAGAAAAAAAAAAGAAAATGAAAACGGGTGTTTTCAGTTTTGATTTTAAAAATTTTTATACCAAACGTATTTTCTTACGCGTTTTTAGTTTTTTTCCTCAAATACTATGAAAAATGAAAACGAGACCGGAAACAAACAGGCCCAATATCTCTTGCCTCTTGAAACCGACCCAAGTATGACAAACGACAATTTTCCTCATCAAAATTAAACTGTAAACGACGTTAATTTCGAAACATCAATCTCTTACAAATTAGAACCTGATACGAACAATAATAATGTATAAACGATAGTGCAGCCAAAACAACACTGTGGGAAGACGTCTCCTAGAAATAAAAGAAAACAATAAACGACAATAACTCTTGAAAACAACCACAACAAAGACAAACGACAATTGTTACCTAAAAAGAGTTTTCCCCAGAACGACATTAATCGCATAAACCATACGATTTCTTAGAAACGCCGCATCTATTTTTAAGAGCCACAGTCATGTATAAGCAAAAGGCAAAAACTTCTCCTTCAAAAAAAAAAAAAAAAAAGCAACAACTTCAAGGTATTTATATGTTTGAAGTTGTGCATGTCGAAAACGACCACAAGTATTTTATACGACATCTCTAAGAAACGACAATCATTTTTTACAAACGACAATATCTATCGAAAATGACATAAGATTTAATCTATGTTTTTCTCTCTCTCACTTGAACTATTTGGGTTCTCACTTCTCAAGTTTATCCCTCCAGCCACAATCAATGAACTCCAATTTATCCCAACACTGAATTTCAAATAAATCAATGTTTT
Organism: Morus alba; assembly: GCA_012066045.3. Classification (NCBI taxonomy): domain Eukaryota; kingdom Viridiplantae; phylum Streptophyta; class Magnoliopsida; order Rosales; family Moraceae; genus Morus; species Morus alba. The sequence goes on from CP050235.2 coordinate 12,495,658, forward strand.
GCAAAACACATCAATCCAATAAACTAAAACCAACAATCTCCATAGATGTACATGTTAGGAAACGTGGGTTTCCTATAATATATGGGCCACATATTTATTCAATAATTATATAAGGCTATTTAATTAATTGGGCTAATTAACTTTTCTAATTATAAAAAGTCTAACTAGTCTCCTAACAAAGTATGGACTAAATAGGTGGATACCTATATTGACCCAATTAGGTTTAATGGGAGCCTAATGAGGCAGTATTTAAGAAACTTAGGTTATGGTCCCTAATACGTCAAATCATACGTCAGTTTTCATTCTTCCCCATTTAGAGAGAAAACACCCCATTAAGGAACTAAGAAGATTTGACTGAAGAAGGCAATAACCGTCGTGCTCATTATCTTAGAGAATTCTACTGGAGATTCAAAGGCTGCACCAATGGAGACAAATACTTGTTCTAACTTATTTTCTTAGTAATTTGGTGTGATGATTCTTGAAATATAAAACTAGAATTTAAAGATCCAACAAGTGATATCAGATAGGTCATTACATTAAATTATTGAGAGAATTTGCATCTCCAATATCTCTAGTTGAACATCATGTTGATTGGTTAATATGATTTTTCTTTTGTTTATGGAATTTTAGATATGCTTTATTTTGTTTAAAAAAGCATGTGTATAGATAATCATATGAATTCTTGGTGATTGATTTCGATCAAATATTTGTTGAATAATTTTCAGAATTATTTATTATTCACAAAATTGATAGTCTAAAAAATTAAGGATTAAGGAAATTTGGTAAAAGAATTAACTAAAAGAAAGTTTTTTTTTTCTTTTTTCGCGGCGGCAGCCTTGGCCGCCGGCGCTGAGGAAGCAAGGGCGCGACCATTGGGCCACGCCGACGGGATAGCTAAGACCTGCTGGCCATGGCGGGGTCAGGAACAACAGCTGCACAAGAAAAAGAAGATAAAAAAAAATCTTTGTTGTCGGCGACATGCTTACCGCCGTCGGCGTATGGATTCCTAGGTGCAGCCGTTGGGCTGTGCTGGATAGTTATTGCCACGGTCGGCTAGTCGCGGTATGGGGACTGGCGGTCTGGCACTGTTTCGACACTGTTGCAACCCTACGGCAAAGTTCTGGGCTTCAGCCCATAACTGAAAAAGGGGAACACGAGCCAGTTCATGCCCCTGACAGAAAAGAAAAGCACATGCCCAAGGGCTTGAGCATTAGAACTAAAGGGCTGCAGGTTATTACCTGCGGCCATAAGGAAAATAATTGCTAATTTTTTTTTTTTTTGGCAATTATGGGTTTGTTTTAAACCCAATTTTAGAGATTTTGGGCATTTTTTTAACCTATTAAGCAATTAAGTGTAAATTAATTAAGGATTCAATTGAATAAAATGAAATTTCGGTTCTTTATTTTGTTTTATTTGATTATTATTGCACTTAATTGTCTTGTATTTTGAAATAAATTGATTGAAATAATAATTATTACCAAAGTAACCTCTGTTGCGGATGTTGATTTATTTTAAAATATAAAGATGAATATACGTATTATTTATGCGACAACTGTTTGACAAGATTTATTGTTAATATTTGATTACTATGCGGAGAGTACCACTTACAAGCTAATATTTCTGGTCCAAAGACTAAATATCAGTGTTGTGCTAGGTATCTTAAAATTGGCCTACCACCTTGCTTCGAGTTATTTGTTTATGTCATGTATGCATTATATGGTTGATTATGCTTATGTATGACGTGAATGTTGATTGTGAGTATATTTTATTTTTGTTCTCTATTTAATTTCTGCTATTGCTGTGAATGTTTATGCTCAAGTTAACGCAATCTTAATGCTGAAGGGGACGAATTTTAAAGTTTAGAAAGAGAATGTGGAAATCATTCTCAGATGTGTTAACTTAGACTTGCGCTCAGGACAGAGTGTCTCACTGCTACGAAAAATCTGAACACTGATAAAATTAAGAAGTATGACTGCTCTAACCGCATGAGTCTAATGATCATGAAACGCTCTATTTTGGAGGCGTTTCGGGGCTCTATTATTGAAAGCACTAATGCCAAGAAGTTCCTCAAAGAACTTGAGCAATATTTTACCAAGAATGAAAAGTTAAAAATGAGTAACCTTCCAAATAAACTTATTTCCATGGGGTATAAGACAAAGGGGAACATAAGAGAGTACATTATGGAGATGTCTAACATCACTGAGAAACTAAAGGCACTAAAGTTAGAGTTGTCTGAGGATTTGCTCGTGCATTTAGTTCTCATATCCCTTCCTGCATAATACAGTCAATTTAAGGCGAGCTATAACATCCAAAAGGAAAAATAGACTGTTAATGAGCTCATATCATATTGTGTGCAAGAAGATGAAAGGCTTCAACGAGATATTACTGAAAGTGCTCACTTGGCATCAACCTCTCAGAATAAGAACAAAATGAGAGCTATGGATATTGCATATGGAACACCTTAGCGAAAGAAGAAACTAAAGAAGCAGGATAAGGCATTTACTTGCTACTTCTGCAGAAAGGGAAAGACTCTCATTATGGTTTGTTCTGAAGTTAATTTAGCTTCTGTACCTAAAGATAATTGGTGGGTAGATTCTGGTGTTACTACTCACATTAGTATGTCTATGCACGGTTGCTAGAGATGCAACAATGGGCCGGCCCAGACCCATCCTGACATAGTGATGGGCCGGGCCAGCACGACACGTTACTGTTCAAGGCACGGCCCAGCCCATAAATACTGGTGGGCTGGGCTAGGCCAACATATATCAGCCCGTGGGCCGGCACGACACGACCCATGAAAAATCGTGGGCCAGGCCGGGCTTGGGCTGGGCTGGGCCGGCCCAACCAAGCCTGTCTAGGCCCATGATGGGCTGGCCCATCTAGGCCCATAATGGCCCGTCCCAGCCCAACCCATCTAAGCCCTTAATATTTTTATTTTTTTTTCTTTTTTTTAGTAATTTTGTAAACATCTTATATATAATTATCCTTATTGTACTTTTTTCTCTTTATCAAGGTTTTGTTCCACTAGTTTTCCTTACAAATATTTTTATTTAATGAGGTAATCATAAATAAAATATCATTTTTTTAAACTTATATATTTATTAACTTTTTTCTTTTTTTTTTAGTAATTTTGTAAACATTTTATGTATAATTATTCTTATTGTACTCTTTTCTCTTTATCAAGGTTTTGTTCCACTAGTTTTCCTTACAAATATTTTTATTTAATGAGGTAATCGTAAATAAAATATCATTTTTTTAAAACTTATATATTTATTAACTTGTTTAAAAATTCAAAAATAAAAAATAAAAAAATTTAAAATTACATGTTTAGATGGGCTGGTTTATCTAGACTCATGATGAGCTAAGATGGGCCTTGATTGGGCCGGCCCAATCAAGGCCCATGGCACGGCCCGGCCTAGCCCACGTAAAATTGGCACGTGGGCTGGGCTGGGCCGAGGTCATTCTTATACGGGCCGGCCCGGTCCGGGCCCGCATCTCTAACGGTTGCATGTAAAGTCGACCGCCAAATGATGCTGAAAGATTCATCTTTGTGGGTGATGGCAAGAAAGTTCCAATTGAAGCTATCAGAACATTTAGATTATTATTAAAGACTGATGTCTATTTGGATTTGATTATGACTTTTGTTGCACCATCATTTGTACGGAATTTGGTTTCTATTTCTAGTTTGGACAAATCCAGTTATTGTGTTCCTTCGGAAATAATAAAGTTAGTCTTTCTCATAATTCAAATGTTGTTGGTACTGGCTCCTTAATTGATAATCTTTATATGCTTGATAATGTTACTTCTGATAATGAAATTTTACACATTATTGCACGAGGTACAAAGCAAAAATTAAATGAGAATTCTGCCACGTTATACGCTATAGCACAAGCATTTAGGTCATATCTCTAAACAGAGATTTCAGAGGCTTGTAAGTGATGGAATTATTGGTCCCCTAGATTTAACAGACTTTCAAGTCTGTGTTGAGTGCATAAAGGGGAAACAGACAAACACAATGAAATTAGGTGTCGACAGGACTACAGACGTCTTAGAACTTATTCATATAGATATATATGGACCATTCCCTACGGCTTCATGAGATAGTCAACAATATTTCATTATGTTCATAGACGATTATTCAACATACAGTTACCTATATTTAATACACGAGAAGTCACAGTCAGTGAACGTTTTCAAGGAATTCAAAGCCGAAGTTGAACTTCAACTAGGCAAGAAAATTAAAGCTGTCAAATCAGATCGTGGTGGCGAATACTACGGCAGATATGACGGATCAGGTGAACAACGTCCAGGACCATTCGCTATCTTCCTAAAAGAATGTGGAATTGTCCCTCAATACACAATGTCAGACAAACCTAGCATGAATGGTGTTTCTGAGAGACGAAACATAACTCTTAAATACATGGTGAGAAGCATGATTAGTCATTCTTCCTTGCTTGAATCACTTTGGGGAGAAGCACTAAAGACTGCAGTTTATATCCTTAACAGGGTTCCAAGTAAAGCAGTGGCCAAAACCCCCTATGAACTATCGACTAGAAAGAAGCCCAGCATTAGGCATTTACATGTTTAGGGTTGTCAAGCCGAGATAAGGCCTTATAGGCCAAATGAACAAAAACTAGACTCAAGAACGGTCAGCTGCTACTTTGTTGGATACGTTGAACGCTCTCAGAGCTTCAAGTTTTACAATCCCACTACTAGGTCCTTTTTTGAGACGGGAAATGCGAAATTCCTTGAGGATGTCAAGTTTGGAGGAGAAGATAAAGTAAGGAATAAAGTAAGGAATATTGTCTTTGAGGAAGAAGATTTCATTTCTCTTCCCAATATTGCTATTGTCAATGATCAAACTGTAATACCTGCCATTGTTCAAGACGCAACTCTGGAACAAGACAACAATGAAGTTCCCCATGCAACACCTATAGAGCAAACTCAACAACCTCAAGAAGTGCCATTAAGGAGATCCACCAGAGAAAGGAGAAGTGAGATTCGAATGATTATATCGTATTTATCTAAGAACATGAAGATGGTGTAGGCTTAGGGGAAGATGATCCGATCAACTTTCAACAAGCCTTACAGAGTTCTAATGCGCAAAAGTGGATTGATACCATGAAGGATGAGATGAAATCTATGAAAGACAATGACGTTTGGGATCTTGTCGAGTTGCCTAAAGGAACGAAACCCATAAGTTGTAAATGGATATTTAAGACCAAAAGGGATTCGAAAGGTAACATTGAAAGATATAAGGCTCATCTAGTCGCTAAAGGATTCACTCAAAAGGAAGGCATAGACTACAAAGAGACTTTCTCTCTGGTTTCTTCGAAAGACTCTTTTAGGACATTTATGGCACTTGTGGCTCATTTAGACTTAGAGCTACATCAGATGGATGTTAAGACAACATTTCTCAATGGCGACATTGATGAGACTATTTATATGGTCCAGCCAGAAAACTTTGTATCTGGAGATTCAAAGTCTATGGTATGCAAGTTAAAGAAGTTCATCTATAGTCTCAAACAGGCTTCCCGTCAATGGTATCACAAATTTCATCAAGTTATCACTTCCTATGGTTTTAAGGTGAATGTGGTCGATGATTGTGTATATCATAAGTTCAGTGGGAGTAAATTCATCTTCTTGATTTTGTATGTCAATGACATATTACTTGCCAGTAGTGATATACGCTTATTGCACGAAACTAAGAAATTTCTTACTAAGAATTTTGAGATGAAAGATCTTGGTGACGCCTCTTTTGTATTAGGAATTTAGATAATACGAGACCGCTCTTAAGGTATCCTTGGGTTATCATAAAAGAGCTATATCGAAAAGGTTCTAGATAGATTTGGCATGAAGAATTGTTCATCAGGAGATACACCCATAGCTAAGGGAGACAAGTTTAGTCTCAGTCAGTGCCCCAATAAGGATCAAACAGACTAGAGATCATCGAGTATTCTGATTCTGATTTTCCTGGTTGCTAAAACAGTAAGCGATCCACGTTAGGCAATGTTTACATGTTGGTAGGAGGAGCTATTTCTTGGAAGAGTGTTAAACAGACACTCATAGCTTCTTCTACCATGGCTGCTGAATTCATAGCCTGTTATGAGGCATCTAATCATGGGATGTGGCTGCGAAAATTTGTCACGGGGTTGCGTGTGGTTAATGGTATTGAGAGGCCGTTAAAGATATTTGGTGACAATAAATCGACAGTGCTATATTCTAATAACAACAGAAGCTCTAAGAATTCAAAGCATATAGACATTAAGTTTCTTGTTGTTAAAGAAAGAGTTCAGAGTGCTCAAATTTGGATAGAACACATCGGGACAAACTCCATGCTTGCGGATCCGCTAACTAAGGGCTTAACACCCAAGGCCTTTCACGAGCACACTACTCATATGAGTGTTATTTTATTTGAGGATACTATGATTTAGTAGGAGTTGGTTTTAATTTTGGATGTTCTATAACATAAACATTTATTTGTTTATTTTCTGCATAATAAAGAAGATGAATTTACATTTTATAGTTTTCCATCTGAATGTGTTAATTTTCTATTTGCAATCTTGCATTATGTTTTGAAAATTACGGATTGATCTCATAAAGAATAAAGCAAGACCAACTAGAAATAGGCATGTTGGAGATCACATTGCATGTATTTCCATGCCACTCATCCATACTCGATCTATGTCATTGAATATGTTGGTATGGTGACCATGGAAGGTTTAGTTGCATTTGAGGGTAACAAAAGCCGCCATGATCTCATGTTAATATAAGAGATGGACCAGATTGTATCTTCAGTGGAGACTAAGGATAAATAGCATATGGTTGCGCGCATAAAGAATTATGTATGATGTAATTATTTTGGGAATCATGTATAGCCCAAGTGAGAGATTGTTAGGAAACATGGGTTTCCTATACATTGTGGGCCACATATTTATTCAATAATTATATTAAGCTATTTAATTAAGTAAGCTAATTAAGTGATCTAATTATGAAAAGCCTAACTAGTCTCTTAAAGGGTATGAGCTGAATGGGTGGATACCCATATTGATTCAATTAGGTTTAATAGAAACCTAATGAGACAATATATAAAAAAATTTAGGTTATAGTTCCTAATACGTCAAATTATACGGCAGTTTTCATTCTTTTCCATTTAGAGAAAAAACACCCCATTAAAGAACTAAGAAGATTTGACTGAAAAAGTCAATAACCGTCATGTTTATTATCTTAAAGAATTCTACTGGAGATTCAAAAACTGCACTAATAGAGACATATACTTATTTTAACTTATTTTTTAATAATTTAATATGGCGATTCTTAAAATGTGAAATTAGAATTTAAGATCCAAACAGTATATTTATAAAAATTCCATTTATTCATAAGTGAAGAACGACCCAATGACCAATCCAAACACATACACAGAGACGCACGCACGCGCGCACACACAAAGCACCTCCATTTCAATCCTTTGATTCAGTATTGTCGTTTGCCTCCTCCTTCTCCTTCTCCTCTTCCTCCTTCTTCTTCTTCTCCTCCAAGTACTTCTCCTCCTCCTCCGCCGTCATAAACGCCGTCACCGGAAACGACTTCCCGATCCCCATGGGCGTCCTGAACGTGATCCTCTTCCCGGCGGGATCCTCGATGCTCATCTCCGATATCGGGACCCAAAGGAACATCTGCTTGCTCTTCACCCCCGTCATCCTCTTCATCCGTCGCCTCTCCACGTAAGCCGTCACCTCCGTCGCGTAACTCACACGCGTCTTCGACTTCTCGAAGTAGTGCTCGTACGGTGCCCTCTGCTTCATCCACACGAACCCCGTCTCCCTCACCCTCCCGCACTCCTCCAGGTCCTTCAATGGCAGAACCCCCGTCGGGAACCCCAGCTCCTCCAGAAGCTCCACCGACTTCCGGTAACACTCCTCCGCGCCGTACACGATCTCCGCTCCCGCGCGCTCGTCCTCGCTCGCCATTTTTGAGTGCTAGGATTTAGGAATTGGCGGCGGATTGTATTATATAAAGGGGTGGGAGGAGTGATTAGGGTTGGTGGGTGGGACTGTGGAAGTTGAGCGGAATTGAAGCTTTTTGAAAAGGTTTGTTCACCTAAATCAGAGAGTAACGGGAATGTCGGTGGTGTGTGATTTTGGATTTTCACTCGAATTCGATATCGTGTGCTCTTTTCGCCGTGGGGTTAGAGGATTTTACGTTTTCTGTTTGGCAAATGGGAAAATTTTAGTGAGGGAGAGACGAAAGTGTTTGGCGTGCACGATATAAATATATATATATATATATTATTAATATAATTTTAATAATTACTTTAATATTTTTTTAGTATTATTATTTTAACTAAATAATCACCGTTAAAAATATAACTTCTTCCTACATGTTGCGTTTTCTATTGTTTGTCCAGCAGATTCTTCGTACATTCAATTCAAAAAGAAAAGGGGAAAAATTGGATTTTTTTTTGGCTGAAAGAGAATTTACATTTGTTGATAACAAAAAACACAACACTAATTTGAGTTTATGTTTCCATTATTTAACATTGATTGTTGCCTGCAAGTTTGATTGTATGCTTTTTCATTAGTGTTCATTACTACATCTTGGAATCCTATGGTATATAATTTTAATTTTACCTAAAACACTCTTTCTCATCACAGATGGGTAATAATATTCTTACTCCCTTTTCCTAAAAAAAAAAAAAAAAAAAAAAAAAAGATTATTGGTGCATCATGCCTCTCATCCTCTTAGTCATTTTGGGAATCTCAAGCCTATATGTGAAATGGAAAGAGTCTCAGTCAATTTTATCTGAACTATTAGCTGAGGTTTTACTGCTACCACCACACGCTTAAATTAAAGTGAGTTATAAAATACCTTAATTCTGAATTCACGGTTGTTGCATGACAATTGGGAAATTCCAATTGGTTATTGTTTTCAATTTGGTCATTCTTCAAAGGCGTGTTGCGCTTGTGCGTGAAAATCAGGTTTAGAATCATTGTGCTAGGATATATCATTTTCTTATTTGTTTGATTGATGGTCATAAACAAGTTGGGCGTCATTGTGCCAAGTCACCTATAACCAAAAGGAATAAAAAACTCAAATCTATCATTTAACAAAGGGATATTGGTAAAAATAGTTCCCAATTTATTTAGGAAGTTACGGTTTAACAAAGGGATATTGGTAAAAATAGTTCCCAATTTATTTAGGAAGTTACGGTTTGGTATTGATCAAACTTATCAAACATGAATATAGCACGGTGAGGAGGTTCTAAGTTCATCTTCAGTGGTTAGGGGAATTGAGAGGAATAATGTTGATATTGATCATAAAGATGATGGAAGTAACATGGTTGATGTAATTAATGATATGGAGGAAACATTGTGCACCAACCGGAGTTATTTGAGAAGATGATGGATGATGCGGAGACACTATGGTATAGTGGGTGTAAGAAGTATACCAAATTGTTTAGATTAATTAGATTGTGAAACCTGAAGGCGTTAGGTGGGTGGTCAAATTCAAGTTTCACAAGACTTTTAGAATTTCTAAAAGATGCACTTCCGGATAATAATCAAGTGTCGGGTTCTATGTACGAGGCTAAGAAGACGTTGAGCTCTATGGAGATGTAATATGAGAAAATATATACGTGTTCAAATGATCGTGTGCTATATCGAAAAGAATGTAAAGACTTGGATGAGTGTCCGATGTGTCACGAGTCTAGATGCAAGAAAGGTAAGAAACCACAAACGGGAGAAAAGGTGTGCCGATGTTTTTGATGATGATGATTCGAACCTTATCCGCTTAAATATTGAATGGACATGTGTTGAAAGTAATAGATAGAGAAAAAAAATGATAAACTATATGTTGTTGTAATTTATATGAACATTTAATTAATTTATTGTTGTAATATTAAACATAAACTACATTTATTGATGTATTATTTAATATTTATAATTCATTTTTGTTTATAAATTTAATATTTTGTTTTGCAGTTATAATAGTTCTGTGAATTATGATCAAAAAGCTATAAAAAAAAAACACGGGATTAATAAGCTAACCCGTGTGACAATAAAAAAACAGCTCAATTTTTTTTTATTTGGGAAGAACATATAACGACGGTTTTTTTTTTTATTTAGAAAACCGTCATTGAATCTCAACATTAGACGACGATTTTTTATAAAACCGTCGTCTAAAATACGCGCTAAGTCTATTATTGTTGAGATTAGATGATAATTTACTAAGAAAACTGTCGTCTAATGTAATTTTTAATGACGGATAAAAACCGTTGTTGTATACCACAAATATTTAACGACTCGTGATTAGACGACAATTCTAATTATTAACGGTCGTTAAATTCTAAATTTCTACTAGGAACAATCAATTTCTATTCAAATAAATGAACAATCGCCTCTAGTCTTGAATTAGTAGGAATGTGAGTATGTGACAATATTTATATTGAAAATTGACTCTTCTGGATTCGTTTTTGAATGTACGTGATTAGGACTCCTCGCAAAGCTAGAAAGAATGGGAGTTTTACAATGAGGTAGAAGAAAAAAAAGTACCCATTGTATCAAGTTTGTTACTTTTACTTTTTTTTTTTTTTAGTCTCATGCAATACTAATCACATTTCATATATATCTAGAAACATGCACTTTTATTGATGGAGTTCTATTTTCAACTGTTAATTTGTATCAGATTTATTAGGTTTACATATTCTTGTATCAGTTTTATATAAACTAATCACAATTAATGTATAGAAAAATGCACTTTTAATAGGTGTCTTATTTTCATAATTTTTTGGCAGGTACCACTTCTTCTAGAAAGAACCCCCTTAGGGAGTCTGAACGCAAAACTAACTCCTTAGAAAATTCGTTGCTGATTAGTATAGATGTCCTCTCAGTTACAATAATAGTAAACTTCAACTAAGGCACAAAAGCCAAATCATTAGAGGGAAGATAACTACTTTTCATTTAGTTGGAAAAGAAGAAGAAGAAAAAGAAAAGAAAAGATGCTATTTATATTTCATAAAAAATTGATAGCATTTTTAAAAATGACGGATACGTTTGAAATTTATTTTAAAATAATATTATTTTTTATATGAAAATAAAAATAAAAATATTTTTAATATCATATAAAAATAATTTTTAAAAATACGTTTAATAATTTTATCAAAAGATTATTTTCACTATAAAAAAAATTTATTTTTACTATAAAAAAAATCTATTAATGTCTCTCTCTCTGCTCGAGAGAGGAAAAAATGAAAACAAAAAATGAAAAACGACTAAAAGTTATTTTTTATTTATCTCTCATTTTACACTAAACTAAAAGTTCATTTTTTATTTCTTTTTTTATCTTTAATTGTGCTAAACGTCGCTTCTCTTTCATTTTTATTTTTTTTCAAAAAACGTGAAAAACTAAAAATAAAAACAACTCCAAACATGCCCGATATATCTGCACCACCCGTCCCCCTTATTTCTTTTTTTTTTTTTTCTTCCCTCTTCTCTTGTTGGTTAGCATGGAGATAAACTAACCTTTGAATTTCAATAGACACAAGAGAAAGCATTGGAGGGACATATATATATATATATATATATATATACGTGTGCATATATATATATATTATATACTTATGGTTATGAACAAGGTCCTAGCATAAACATTTTAGAAGTATTACGTGCAAGTCATAACATAAGACAACTCAGGCTTGTCATATTGTAATAAAACCACCATACATCCTAAATTTAGGATGTACATGCATTATTTTCTCCGCCATTTAATGATGAGGGAAAAAAAAAATAACAGAGTCGTTAAAAAAATCTGTCAGCTATCACTTAACGAAAAAAAAAAAAAAAAAAAAAAAATCCAATGGATGAGATTATTTTTTCGTTTTATTTAATATTTGAGATCTAAACTTGATATACGTAATAAAAGAAAGTGAAAAAGTGAGATAAATTGTAGAATTGTCCATATTAATTACAGTTTCGTTTAAAAAGTGGGCAAAACTTTATCTTAAATCACAGGAGCCCAGCAAAGATTCATGAAAAGCTACGGCAGGTTGAAATGTGTAAGTTCAGTGGAAGACCCTTTTATATATTTTTCCACTTCACATGTGTTGGCTTTACTATAAATAAGTATGGGAAGAAAATTCTTATAAGCTGAAAGTGACAATTCTGGTTAAGTGCTCCAATATGTTAACGTGAAATCAAATTTGTGTAATAAAATTTTAAAATGTTTTAAACTAAATCGTAGCTTGATGGGTATTGTGGCTTTCAATTATTTAGTGGGCGCAATATCTTCAAAAGTGACATCATATAATTAGTACTATCGTTGACAATAGGATCAATTTCTTTTTAATAGAGGACAAACTACAAGTCACACAAAAAGTTGACTAAAACAGTAGAGATTTAATGCATAAAATGGAATCCACAACCCAGAAAAATGTTGCACTTGATCTATGATTACCTCTAGTTTTGCATCTTCCTTTTAGGAGAGTTTAACATCACTAAGTAGTGGAGTGGGGATCATTCTGTACATGCCATATTGACTATAATATTACCGAATTTTTTAGTAGAATAAGAAACAATGACTATTGAAATTTTTTTATTTTTAATCGTGTATCACAAACTTTTTATTCTCTATAATTTTTTAATCTATTATAATTTTAACTAAAATTAATGATAAAAAATTACCTCTATTGATAACAAGATCCTCCCAAACAAAGTCCAATACTATTATTATATTATATATACAACTTTTTAATGGCCATAGAGCATGGAAAGAGCAAATTTGAAACTTCCTGTGGGCCCATTATAGTCCTAAATATTTATGTTCGTCCACTCTGCAGAGTAGTGTAGAAATGGGGTCCATGTTGGCCTTTTCAGTTGGTGCTCAAAAAGAGAGAAAAAAAAAAAAAAAGAAGATCATTTTGTGGGGCACTTATTTTATGTTCATCCTAAAAGTGCAATTAATTATTCTGATTTATTGGGATCTAGCTTTGAATACTTGCTTTGAATATAGTCTAAACTTATAAAACTGGCAAAAAGGAGCATAAAGTAGGACGAATATAGCTAATTTATTCCAAACTTAAAATTTAAAATGACGAATAGCATAAGCAGTTAAAAATAGGAGGCTTCTTAAGTAGTTTTTTTTCTTTTCTTCTATTGTTAAGTGCTATAATTATATTATCACGATTATCAATACTGTCATTATCAATATTATTGCCATTGTCGTAATTTTATCATTACTATTCTTTTTTTTTTGTCCCATATAGAATTCTTAAGGAGCTATTACTAGTTTGTGTGCAATTCTAGAAGAAAGATCGCATCAAAATAAAACAAAATTGAAAAAAAGTGACCAAATCAAGGACAAATTCTTAATTAAGCTTTTGAATTTTCCACTTAAGTAATTGAATTTTATGGTAATAAATTTGGGTCTATTCACTTTGTTAATTTAAATTTATAATTTAAATTGAAATGTGATTTTATGTAAAATTTTTTTATTATAATAAAAAAATTAAATATAATAATTTTTAATAATTTTTTATTATAATAAAATTTAAATTTTAAACTCAAATTAATGAGGTGAACAAGAACTGATCAGCCATAATCCAAATTGCAATCAGGAATTATTCCGTTTCATCTCGGCCGACCCTCTCAGAATAAGAGCATTTATAAGCTGGGTCAAAATTTCATGCTTTTCCACTATGTATGTTCCAATAATAATAATAATGATATATATAAAAAAACACACACACAGATGTCAGTGTTTAAAACTATCTTATCATATTACGATCATATCATATTAAAATATACAAAATTTAATAAAATTTAATCTAAATTTGACGATTTAAAGCTGTACCTATCGGTATCCTACTGCATAATAATCCAACAGACATAGATGGCGACAAATTATGTTTGCGTGTGCTAAGCTCACGACCATTGCTTTATATGATAGGTCCTTACCAGCCCCACATGGACTGTATAGTGGCTATCGATTAATGTCATGATTGCTTGCCTCCTTTTTGTTGGGATTGTGTCCCATTCTCTATCTATTTCAGTAATAATCATGGCTCTAATTATTCCTTCGGCTTAATGATAAAAAAAGTCTTGATATACTTTTCATAGACCGACTACATAAATCCCGTATGTCCATACAGATAAGTACGATGATTATAGTTTTATAATTATACGTAATGATCACAGGTGGATGTAACTTCAGGAAATGACGGAAAATGGTTTCACATGTATGAATAATAGCATTTTGGATTAATCAAAGAAATATATTAAAGGTGTATTAAGACCTTTTTTTTTTCTGCATATTATACTGATCAGTTGTGCATATAAATAAATCCAGCATCTCAACTGTATGCGTTTTCTTCTGTTTAGTTCTGTTACAATATAATGCTCTTGGAATAAGAATTAAAATGATGATCTGGATCAGTGAATGAGCAAATACTGGGTGTTTTTTTTTTTTTTTTTTTTTTGGGATTTCTCTAGTTGGCATAAAAAAAAAAAAAAAAAAAACTGCCAATAAGGATATGTTTTCAGCTGTTAAATTTATATCAGATTCCGTAATAATAAAATACACTACTGATAAGGAGACTTTACCTACTCAACAAATACCCTTCTTCATTTGAAAGTGGGTTTTAGACTGGATGGAACTAGGCTGCATAGGTGATTTTTGAGGCATTACAAAGGAGGGTCATCATTTTACTTTGTTATCCAAGAGAGAAGAGAATCTGCCTGACTTGTATCATAGTAAATAGAGCAATTTTTCACTTTTTTTTTTTTCTTTCTGAACAGATCATTTTCTACTCAATGTGAATGATACGCAGTTGGACCCCACATGCCTGGTTACAAGTTACAACATGCAGATTTTCAATGGTCCAATTTAAACCACTTTCAATGAGAGAATATCTATCCCACAAAAAGATTATCATAACCACCTCAATAATAAGTAATAATAAAAGAGAAATGTCAATAATAACGGGTCAGACAAATCAAGCCAATGCCTCTGTGATACCTGAGTAGTAGCCTTCATTTTTCAATTGCCATAATAATTGCTATATATATTAGTGTTCCATAGGTATTGATCAAGCACTTTCTGCCAAGTTTTCCTTCCACTACCTTATTTTATTAAGTCACTTTTTGCTATTTCTTCAAACAAAACAGGAACTGTTTTAGATACTTCAACTCTTTAGTGGGATTTGGTGTTATGTCAGTTTTGTGAAGTTTTAAGCTAGTAAGTTGATTGCAGAGAATGATCTGTGTCTTACTCTTGAGTTTTGGTCTTTGAACCATCGAAGGCAACAAAAAATCCCTAATCAAACTTTCAAGCATCAGTAGAAGACAGATATGACAGGAAAAAGAACTCCAAGGTGAAAATATTATTTGCATAGATTTCTTATACATCTTAACTAAGCTTTTCACATCTCATAGTTTCACACTTGACTAAATATAATAACTGTCATCTTTTTTAAGCTAAGCCTAGGAAGTGGGAATCAACATGACCTTAGTTTTTTTTTTTTTTCCATAATTATGTTATGCAGTGAAATGAACATGGGAGATCTTGAAGGAATAGAGAAGAAGGAGATCGACGAGAGAGACGACTTGGAAGAAAACATAGACGAGTACCAAGTCATTGAGGAGAATCAACCATGGACAAAGTACTTGACAGTGAGAGGAGTCCTGTCAAGCATTGTGATTGGAAGTGTCTACAGCGTCATAGCCATGAAGCTGAACCTCACAACCGGGGTTGTTCCTAATTTCAACGTCTCCGCCGCTCTCCTCGCCTATGTGTTCATCAGGACATGGAATAAAGCGGTTCAAAAGTTTGGATACACGGCGAAGCCCTTCACTCGGCAAGAGAATACCATGATACAAACTTGTTCAATGGCCTGCTGTAGCCTAGCTGTTGGAGGTTAATTGTAGCCAAAAAACAAATTATCTTTTTATCCACTTTTCGTTAACTTTCTTCTTCCTTTTCATTCTCTCTTGTTCTAAAGAGCAGGTTTCGGTATGAATATTTCAGGAGGTTTTGCATCATATTTATTGGGACTAAACAAGAAGACATATGAGTTATCAGGAGAGCACGCTGCGGGAAACACTTTGAATAGTACCAAGGAGCCTGGTTTTGGTTGGATGAGTGGTTATCTTTTCTTGGTTTGCTTTGTTGGCCTTTTTGTCTTAATTCCTCTAAGAAAGGTACTTTAATTCTCCGCTGATCTTCTTTTTATTAAAAAGACTGCAAGATGATATCTATACTTATTGTCCCAAGAAGTTCAAGATGTTGCATCAGCATACCTTGGAGACTTCAGACAATTATTTAATGATGATTTTGTCTCCCCTTTTTCTTTTTGGGTTATTTTAATCCTGTTGTTTTTATTGAAGTCCAAAAGCCAAAATCAGCATAGAAAGCAACCATTTCTTTATTAAATTCTAGTAGCTTGAATAAGGAAACCTTTTTGTTTAGGTAGAAAGTTTAAAAGGAAAGTTGGGACATAAATAATAGGTTTTTAAGTTCCGTTTATTTCGCTGATTCGAATTTAGAATTCGAGTTTTGTTACCATAAAAAGCTCTCATAAACAATCACATCTAACTTTTTTGTTACAACAAAAAATTTTCACATAAAGTCACATCTCAACTCGAATTAAAAACTCGAATCGGTGAACTAAATGAACCTTATTCACTTCTTTGAAGTCGGATAGGAACAATTTCAGTTACCTTGAAAATTGAAGCACAAAACAGTTATGGACCTTCTTTTAATTTTTTATTTTTTTATTTTTTTTTAACTATTGCTGGACAGATCATGATAGTGGACCTGAAGTTGACTTACCCAAGTGGCTTGGCAACTGCAGTTCTCATCAACGGTTTCCACACTCGTGGAGAAAATAAAATGGCTAAGTAAAATAATTTACTTCTAGGCTCTTATTATATATGTTTAAAAGATCATATTAGAATCAAATTAGTTTAAACTAATGATCATTGACCTTAATATTCTTCAGGAAGCAAGTACGAGGTTTCTTGAATTATTTCTCCTTCAGTTTCTTGTGGGGATTTTTCAAGTGGTTTTACAGTAAAAAAGAAGAAGAGTGCGGGTTTGCGCAGTTCCCTACATTTGGATTGCAGGCTTGGAAAAACAGGTAGGTTTTAGTTTTTGCAAAGTTCTCACAAACCCAATGCACGAACTCTCTTTCAATATTTGGTGTGAACTTTTGTGGTTTGAAATGGAAAGTTTGAAACATGGGGTTTGAATTGTTGGTTCAAAACATTGAAAAAAAGGGGGGATTGAACTCAAAACTCAGGTTTTTTGGTTCAAAACATGAACTTTTTGTTCGAGCCTCAAAAGTTTTGTCGAACGCTGATTGAAAACACTTGAACCTGTTTACTAAACGGCCTCTTTGTTTTTCGTGTCTACCCTTATGTAATGAGAATTTTGCGTTATTTTCGCAGTTTCTACTTCGATTTCAACACAACTTACGTGGGAGCAGGGATGATTTGTTCCCACCAAGTCAACTTGTCCCTGCTTCTAGGAGCTGTGCTCTCTTATGGAGTATTGTGGCCTCTTATTTCTCAACTTAAAGGACAATGGTTCCCTGAAAGTCTAGAGGAAAGTGACATGAAAAGCCTCTATGGTTACAAGGTCTCACTTTTTGCATCCAAGTCTTATTTTCCATCTGCTGCAGGAAACTCACTATTTCTAATTTTAACTTATAATATGCCTTCATTTCTCGGCAGGCTTTTCTATGTGTAGCTCTAATCCTTGGAGATGGGCTCTACAATTTTGTCAAAATATTAGCTGTGACGATCATCAACATCTTTGACAGATTAAAGAGCAGAAATAACACGGGTAATATATGAGCAACCTTTAGAACTCTCAATATCTATAATATGAATTCATTAATCAATCACTTGAGCAATTGAAAGACACTCTTCTAACCTAAGATTCTGTTTTATCAAACCTACAGCCATTGAAAGGGAGGGGAAACCCATTGCAGAGAAGCAAAACGAGATCTTCCTCAGAGAAACCATCCCCATGTGGGTTGGAGTTGTAGGATACATAATCCTGTCCGTCCTCTCCATAATTGTGATCCCCATCATGTTCCCACAACTCAAATGGTACTATGTAGTTGTGGCCTACATGCTAGCCCCGTCTCTTGCCTTCTGCAACGCCTACGGAGCCGGTCTAACCGACATAAACCTGGCCTACAACTATGGCAAAGTAGCCCTCTTCATCCTTGCGGCTGTCAGTGGGAAACAAAACGGAGTCATGGCGGGGCTTGCCGGTTGCGGTGTGATCAAGTCCGTCGTCTCTGTGGCCTGTTTTCTCATGCAGGACTTCAAAACTGCCCATCTAACTTTCACGTCCCCAAGAGGAATGTTTGTGAGCCAAGCCATTGGCACAGCTCTGGGCTGTATCACAGCTCCTCTGAGCTTTTTCTTGTTCTACAAGGCATTTGACGTGGGAAACCCATACGGGGAATTCAAAGCCCCTTACGCCTTAATCTACAGAAACATGGCTATTCTTGGAGTTCAAGGATTTTCAGCTCTACCACGCCATTGTCTCCAGCTCTGTTTGGGGTTCTTTGCCTTTGCTGTTGTGGTCAACATTGTGAGGGATTTTTCACCGAAAAAGATTGGGAAATGGATGCCGCTTCCGATGGTTATGGGTGTGCCTTTCTTGGTTGGCGCTTACTTCACCATTGATATGTGTGTTGGGACTTTGATTGTGTTTTTATGGCACAAGCTTAACACCAAGAACGCCGAGATGATGGTTCCGGCTGTGGCTTCAGGGCTGATTTGTGGGGAAGGGATGTGGACTCTTCCTGCTTCGGTTCTTGCCTTGACCAAAGTGAAACCCCCAATCTGTATGAAATTTGTAGGATCCTAGGAAAACAAGGGGGGTAATTTAACTTACCAAAGTATTGTTTCACGGGCTATAACGCTAGAGGTCAGATAGTAAGTTTCATAAGTTATAAATTAGCCCTTTTTCAGGTTCAATAGGAATCACATCTTTGAGATAATGCAAATGTTTTTGTGAATTAGGAAAAGTATAGACTGATACAAAGCTGTTGTACCTTTTTTATATCAATGACAATAAGATTTATGTATCGTCACTCTCTACAACTTATATGGCTAGTAGTAGCTAGCTTTCTTCTTCATGATATTCCTTACAATCTTGGCATTTTTCTTGACTTTTGGTTAGTGAATTGATGGCGTGCTCTTGAATTGATGCAAGTGACAAAATAGAGAGGTAAGGAGGAGGGATGGGATAAAAAGTGCTGTTCCTGATCAACTAGAATATTCATCGCCCACTTTTGGCTTCCTAAGTCAGTATCTGCTAGATTATGTCAGTTTCCAAATCTTACAGGCCAAAATTCTAACCGGACCCACATCTATATTCTCTTTAACTGACCCACAGCACAAATAATTAAGACTTCTTCTTTTAGATTAAAACTCAAATTAAAATTTAAACTCAAATTATAATTTTATTTAAGTTATATTCTTTTATAAAATTTTAGTTTAAATTTAAATTTAAACTCAAATTTTAATTTGAATTTGAAATTAAAATCTAAATTTTAATTTTCTCTTCAACTCAAATTTTTAAACTCAAACTTAAGTTAATGAATAATATTTTTTCTATTCTTAAAAATATCATAATTTTTTAATTTTAATTCTGATTGAGATAATATTTTTTTTATGCGCTCACAACAAAAATACAAATAAAACCTCATTCATATACCATATTAAAATCTTCAATCATCATTGAGTTTTTATTAAAATACTATCTAAATATAAATTTAATTTTAACCCACCTAAACACAAACTCAAATAGATTCTCAATTCAAACCATAACTCAAATGTACACATCCAATCACAAACTCAAATTACAAATTCAACTTAAATTATAACTCAAATTTAATTTAAAATTTACACTCAAATCACTATAACTCAAAAATGCAACCGAACAAACCCTTAAAAATTTGAGGATGGGCCTACAACTCATAGATTTGAACATTAAGCTACTAGGGTTCATCGAAAATTCAAAATTCCAGGTCCAAATCTTACGGAAATACGGAAATGTGAAAAACAGCAACCATATGAAAAATTGAAGTAATAAAATTGATTCTTCATCGAGAAGTACAGTCTCAAAATTTGAGAATATACAAAAAATTTTATTTGAGCAAGAATCTTATACATATATCGTACATCATCAACTCAACAAAGTCATGCCATTGGTTAAACATTTAATTTGGGGGGAGGGAATCACCCTGTTATAATACCTGCAAGAACATCACTCTTTTTTCGAGCATAGATCGTGTAGACTATACGGATAGCGTCTAGCCATCCATCAAGGGATTCCCAAGAATCAGCGACCTGAAGGATCAGAAAGCAAATGCTTTAATTAAAATAAGGTCACATCAGAACATCAGTCTGCAAACTATTTTCGTATACGAAGAAATATCGACATATTTTCATAGTAGATTAGGAATTTAAGAACAATTCTCCCAAATAATCTTGGAAACGTGGGAAAACAATTTCCATATTGACTGCAATTTGGACACTTGCACTTCAAGGATTCAAATGAATAAGGAATATATAGAGAACTCGTATTAAAATAAAAAAAAAAAAAGGAAAAAAAGAAAGAAAGAAGTTGTAGGATTCGTATGTGCATGCGTGTGTGTTTGTCTATCTCTTCTTTTTTTTACCCCTCTCTCTCACTCGAGAAAAAGCTATGATCACAGTTTACGAGGAGGAAGCCCAGTTTATAATACTACTATTAAGCTTAACCAAATATGAGAAATAAACAAATAATCAACACTGATTGTCGACCTTATTCAGATTCCTTGAAACAAAGTTTTCTTTTTCCATGAAATCTAAATGCATAACCAAAAAGACAGTAAAAGTAGATTCGCTCAATTAGAGAGGAAAAGAATACGGAATATAATCTCCACGCAGCAACTCTAACGTAGCAGTACTTTAAAGGAAACTAATTATAATATGCCAAAGCTAGACAAGGTCTTTGTATATAAGAACAATGAAGTCCAAACTTGAAAAGCTAGACGCAATATCCTTAGAAAATGAACTTTTAAAGCAGTGACTGAATGTTTGATTCTTACCAAAAAGATGGTTCCATGAATTGTATCAATGCAGAGGCCTGCACCAGGTGGCAAGGTCAGATCAGCACATGCTGACACAGAAACGATATCTGGAACATCAACTTTGATGGCCCTTTTGTCGATCTTCGTTGCATCTGATCTACCAGAGAGGCTTGGGGGTACCTGTCTCTGTTGACCTTTACTAATCTGGTGAGGTGGATGAAGAGAAAGAAAAAAGAAATTACGCGAAAGAAAAAAGAAATTATGCGAGGAATAAAGATCAAGACAAATAAGTAAGTGTAAATGTGTAATAAAATCAAAACGATTCTGCACTAAAGCAAATGGTGTATTGCAGATAATTTATTTGCTTACAGTAGGAAATATTGCAATACTTTACCTGTTGAAGGCCCTCATGATTCAAAACAAATTGTGATCGTTTCCACTCATTATGAGGTGCAACTGGTTTCCCCGCAGGTGGCGCAGTTAGATACCCAACTTTAAGATATGGTAAAGGAAGCTGTAAAAGATTTCGTTTTGTCAGTTATATCATGTCGAATCCTTCACACAACAAAGAATGAATCAAAATATACAAGTCCTGAAAATTGATATTTTTTGTAGTGAGTTACTCCTTTCATTCAAGATAACCATATCTATCAATAAGAAAAAATATATATATCTAAAAACTTCTTCCTTAAAAAAAGGAGGGGGAAAAAAAAGGGAACAGAGGAGGGCGTATTATTCTCACTTTGCCCCTTGAATTTCAGGTTAGTCCCATTTAAGCCCTTTTGTAAGAATTTTTGCTAAAATCATAAAAAAAGGGGGAGGTTAAGTGTGGTCATGAATGGAGTGCTTCTATTTTTTCTTAAGTTAACTGCTTTTATTAGTGACTAGTTACTGTTCCATTTAATCCCATACTATGGGATCACTAACAAGGAACATTATCATAATACACTGGAAAGGTCTAGTTTATTGATTTGCAGAGTCCACGCGAAAATCACAAAATTGATGCTATATTCTCATATCATATATGTGCCAATCTTATAGGCCCAAAATGTTTAATCCAGAGAATTTATAGAAGAAAAAAATGTTCTGACAGAGTAATTACCATGGAACGCACCAGCCGCAAGGCACTGGTGTAAACCTGTAAATAAACAAGAGGATGAACACTTAGAGAATAACGGAACCAAAGTAAATATAAAAAGTAAGAAGACATGACGTAAGAAAACTGAGAAAGTTAAGCCAAATTAACTGTTTTCTATTTATGATTTTCAGAAAGCGATTTAACTGGGGCAGTCCAAATTGTTTAAAAAACTCCATTGGAGTTGCAATATGGTTTCATTTCTTCTGCATTTAATGCAATACAGGATTTGTAATCTAAATCTGCAAAAGCTATTTGGTTGGTAAAAGTAAGGAAGGGAACTGAAGGAAAAGTAAACCAAATGTACTTACGCTATAATTTGGTTTCAACGCATGAGCAGCTGCAATGTAAATAGCAGATTGGCTGTACAACTCATTAGGGGAAACATCCTTGGGACTGCCAGATCCCCCGGTTCTTAGAGTGTCTTCTGCTAGTCCATACTGGAACAAATTGAATAATGAAGGAACTTGTTAGTTGGGTGAATAAGTTTGTTAGAAAGGATGTTAAAACTTTTTAGGATTAGTTCATTATTTACTGAAGGAAAAAAACAGTGAAAATAGTTAGAAGTATTACAGTGTAATTCCAAGTCAATAAAGATATCCTAAACTTTAAGTAACAAACTTACCAGAACAGTTCCCAGGTTATGGAGAAAATTCAACAAGTCAAAGCTACGGTGGAGAAAAGAATGAAAATCAAACTGCAATTGAATAGCTGCACGGAACTGCAATAAAAGAGAACTGAAATATGTTTATGACAAAAATTTATCAAGAGACAGAGAGCGTAAAATACAATTGCTGGTTTTCTTATGAGTCATCCTTTTACCCTGATGTTTCAAAAGAGCTGTACCTTGCTAATTGCAGTTCTTACAATTGTTTGCTTTTCCCGAGCAGGCACAATAGCACTAAGTTCCTGAATTTTATAATTAAAATGAGATAATAAGTTATACTTCCAAAAGCAGAATCTCAATACATTCCAAAAAAGAGTAAAACCTACAAGTTTACATCCTAGAAACAAGGAATATTTATTTGCCCAAAAGAAAAGGAGAAGAAAAATGCGGTTGATTCAAAGGCAAAATACCTGTAGAGCAAGTCCCCAATTGTTAAGTGCCTGCAATGCATATCAGATACAGATAGGGTTAACGATGAGGTATACAAGAAGACAAGATGCAAATAAGTTAGCTCATGTTTCTCAAAAGAGTAATTCATATTTGTGGAAATTTGGGAAGTAACCCACTGAGTTTTATTCATTGACTGAAGGATATATATATACATAAGAAGGATTATCTATAATCCACAAAATCAGGAACTAACAGATCTTATCTCAGGAAATTTAAACTAGGATTACAATACATTCAAAAAAAGTAAAACCTACATGTTTACATCCTAGAAATAATATTTATTTGCCCCTAATATCCCGGATATAACAAAATTCCTAACGTCAAGTCCTTGATTTTCTACACAATCCCCTCAGGTTAACGTTGGATGGTATATACTTGACATGCCTAGCTTAGAACTCAACTCATGAAATTCATATTTGTGGAAACGATGAAGTGTGTTTTTTAGTCAAAATGTATACATAAGAAGGATTATCTATAATCTTTGTGAAGGAACATGTCTTAAGGAGATAAACTAGGATTTCAATCTTCTGAATACTCCTAATATCTTGGATATAAAATGCCTATCTATCTCAACATGATTTTGTTCCCTCGGTCATGGTGTACCGAGTTCTTTCATGAAATGGCTATAGCTTTAGTCAAAATGATTGATTGTCACACGATAAAAATCATTTCTATATAGTCACACAACATTTACAAGAGTCCATCTATCCTTACTCTAAGTTCTTCCAGTAGTCGCTTTAACCAAATGCCTTCACAAATTCCATGAGCTAAGGCTCGAAACTCAGCTTCGGTGCTACTGCGTGCAACTACTGCCTGCTTCTTGCTACGCCATGTTACCATATTTCCCCACACATATGAACAGTAGCCTGAGGTTGATCTTCAATCTATAGGGGATCCGGCCCAGTCTGCATCTGTGTAGACTTCAAGAGTCCTAGTGGAAGTCTTTCTGAACATTAATGCCTTCCCAGGATCCTTCTTGAGATATCTCAGTATCTTGTACATAGCCTCCATATGCACCTCAGAGGGATTATTCAAAAAACAACTAACTATGATGCTGACTGCAAAACTTATGTCAGGACGGGTATGAGCTAGGTAGATTAGTTTTCCCACCAATCGCTGGTATCTTCCTTTGTCAACTGCTACTCCATCTGCTTGAGCTCCTAACTTGGATTCGGGTCCATAGGTGTTTCAACTGGTTTACACCCGATCATGCCAGTTTCCTTTAGAAGGTCTAGAACATACTTTCGTTGCGAGACTGATGTTCCTTTGCTTGACCTGGCCACTTCCATCCCGAGGAAAAACCTTAGGTGCCCAAGATCCTTAATTTCGAACTCTTTGGAGAGCAAGAGTTTGAGGTGATTTATTTCTTTTCATGGTTTCCTGTGAGCACTATGTCATCGACGTATACAATGAGCATTGTGAGTCTTCTATCAGTTGAGTGTTTTACAAATAATGTGTGATCCACTTGGCATTGAGAGTATCCATCTAGTCTTAGAACCCTTGTAAATCTGTCAAACCAGGCTCGGGGTGATTGTTTGAGGCCATATAGTGACTTCTGGAGTTTGCAGACTTTGTTCTTTGTGGAGTTGTTCTCAAATCCCGGAGGTAAATCCATGTATACTTCTACAAGATCTCCATTCAGAAATGCGTTCTTCACATCGAGTTGAAATAATGGCCAATCTCGGTTCACTGCAATAGACAAGAGAACCCGGATAGTGTTTAGCTTAGCAACCGGTGCAAATGTCTCCTGGTAATTGATTCCATAAGACTATGTAAAACCCTTGGCCACTAGACGGGCCTTGAATTGTTCCACACTCCCATCTGCCTTGTGTTTTACCGAGAAGAGCCATTTGCACCCTACAGTGCGTTTTCCCGGTGGGAGAGTGGTGAGGATCCAGGTTCCATTTTTCTCAAGCGCTTGGATCTCTTCTAAGGTTGCTGCTTTCCATTTAGGCACTCGTAAGGCTTCATGAACGGAATTAGGAACCTGAACTTGATCCAAAGATGACACAAATGCCCCATAACCAGGGGACAGGTTTGAATATGTCATGTAGTTGTGAAGAGGATGTTGTGTGCATGAGCGGACTCCTTTTCTTTCAGCGATTGGCCTATCTAGATCCGAGCTATTATCTGTAAATTTCTCAGCCAAAGGAACATGGGTAAGTTTTTCCTTACCTTGCAGTTTTTCAAGGGCAATTGGAGCCGAATTAGATTCGTGGTTCTGCTGAGTTTGTACAGGCTCTCCCTGTCGACGCCTTCTTCTTGAGTAGACACTGATCTCTTTATTTACTGTAGTGTGACTTGGGAGATGAGTAGGACTCAATAGGTTTGACTCAGGATTTATAGGTTGAGACTCGGTTGGTAGAGGCTTTGCCAGTGTGGGAAGAGTTGGAAGTGTCTCGGCTGAGGACAGGTCTGGTGGATTGGTAGGGACTGGTAGAATGGTCAGAGTATCAGTGGTGGTATTTGTTGGTTCGGAGATTGTATCAATAATAGAGATCCAATTCTGTGATTCTTTCACATTGCTCTCCCCCTGAATTGCAGAATTGGGGTAGAAAGGTTTGTCTTCGAAAAAGTCACATCCATGGAGTGGAAGAACTTTTTAGTGTTAGGGGCAGTAGTATTTGTATCCTTTCTTGTTGGGTGAGTAGCCCAGAAAAATACACTTTGTAGCTCTAGCATCAAGCTTTCCTTGATGTTGTGAGTGGATGTGAGCAAACACTGTGCAACCAAAAATCTTAAGTGGGATTTGAGAAATGAGGTGAGAATGAGGATAGGCGTCAAGGAAAGTTTGGCTTGGTGTTTTGTAGTTTAAGATTCGGGAAGGCATTCTATTAATGAGATAAGTTGCGGTGAGAACAGCTTCGCCCCACAAATCTTTTGGGAATGTTGGAAGTGAATAACAAGGAACGAGCAACCTCAAGTAAGTGGCAATTCTTACTCTCGGCCACTCCATTTTGTTGAGGTGTGTCGACGTAGGAACTTTGATGGACAATTCCATGAGACTGCAAGTAAGGGTCAAGAACAGTGTTAAAGAAATCTCGTGCATTGTCAGTTTTGAGAACCTAAATATTAGCATGGAATTGATTTTGGATCATAGTATGAAAGTTTTGGAATATTTGGCTAGTTTCAAATTTATCTTTCATGAGAAATACCCAGCTTAGCCGTGTATGATCATCAACCAACAGTAAGAACCATCAAGCCCCTGTAATGGTTTGGATTTTTGAAGGCCCCCAGATATCACCATGAATGAGGTAAAATGGATGAGAAGGTTTGTATGGTTGCGGAGAATATGTACTTCGAGTATGTTTGGATAATTGGCAAACATCACAGTGAAAAAATTTAAAAGTTTTATTAATGAATAATTATGGAAAAAGACATTCAAGATACATAAAATTTGGATGACCTAAGCGATAATGCCACATCATAATAACACTATCTTTATTAGAATGACTCATTGACTATTGACTGTTATCAGATTGACTCTGTGGACTGGCACTAAGTCCATTATATCTCGGGCTTGTTGGAGGATTGTCAAATTTGAGAAGGTAGAGTCTTACACAAAGCTCAGCATTGCCAATCGTCTTTCCCGAATCCAAGTCCTGAAATACACAAGATTTAGGGTCCGTTTGGTACCTAGATTCGCTCCCGATTCAAATCATGATTCATGGTTCGCTACAGTATTTTCTCTCACAAAAAATACATGTAAATCGAAAATGGTTCTAATCACATGATTTGAATCCATGAACCAAACGGACCCTTAGCAAAAAACTTCATCTTCTACTCGTAATCATTCGATTCAATACCAAATACACCACTAGAAAGATCAGAAGTGATCAGAGCCGTAATTGTACGTACTTGTAAAGAACTCAAACGCGACAATGGTATGATAATACAATATGATGACAATGCTGTAGTTGTTATTGATCAAGAAAGAAATCCAAAAGGAACTCGAATTTTTGGCGCAATTGCCTGGGAATTAAGACAATTAAATTTCACTAAAATAGTTTCGTTAGCGCCTGAAGTATTGTAAGATGAAACTATAATAGAGCTTTTAATATTTGAATTAAATTGATTAAATTAATTAGTAGATTTAGATTAATTAGGAGATTGTTTGTGTCTCACGTATATGCCTTTAATATTTCATAAATATTTAATAATTCAAAAAAAAAGAGCATGTTGATTATATCAAAATTCGGGTCTCACATTTCAGATCTTTATTGAGTCTGCTAACAGATAGTAAATTGCAGTCAAGATTAGGCACAAAAAGAACTGAATGGAGGGTAAAAGTTTGAGAAAGCTAGACAGTGCCAGTTCCAGCAACTATAGAGCATGAGCCGTCTGCTATACGAACAGTGAGAGCACTCGGACATAGACAGTAGGAGGATAACATGGACCTATCACTTGTCATGTGATCAGATGCGCCAGAATCTACAATCCAATAGGTTGAGGGTGCCTTTGCGGCATGAAAGGCCAAAATGTCATTACCACGCTGAGCGACTCCCCCTGTGCCAATCACTGAAGAGTTGGTGGATTGATGAGCATGACTAATCAAGTGCTGCAGCATCTCGAGTTGATTCTTGGTGAATGGGGCTTGACTTGGGCTTTTGGTTTCTTCAGTAGAGGCAACGTTTCCACAACTCTCATGATCACCGGATGTGTGGTTGGGCTTCCAATC
Organism: Morus alba; assembly: GCA_012066045.3. Classification (NCBI taxonomy): domain Eukaryota; kingdom Viridiplantae; phylum Streptophyta; class Magnoliopsida; order Rosales; family Moraceae; genus Morus; species Morus alba. The sequence continues at coordinate 12,523,676 of CP050235.2, forward strand.
TGCAGGTTTTTCGTATAGCTTCCAACATGTTTCCTTGATATGGCCTGGTTTGCGACAGTGGTCGCACCAGGGTCTTCCTTTGTGTGGCCTGTTATCACTGCGATTCTAAGGAGGTCCACGTACAACATGTGCAAAAGAATCTTGGGCTGTGGAACTATCCTTGTGAGTTACTAATGCTGACCCCCTACGATCACGGGCACCCCTTGTTGCCCCATCATAACTCTTTTCCGGCTTTCTTCTCTGCGGATCTCAGAGAAAGCCTCTCGGATACTTGGTAAAGGCTTGGTACCTAAGATCCGGCCACGAAATTCATCGAGAGATTTATTGAGGCCCATAAGAAATTTAAAAACACGCTTGGTTTCCACTATTTTCCTGAAGCGAGCACTGTCATCAGGGCACTTCCACTCAATTGATTCAAAAAGATCCAGTTGTTGCCAATAACATGTGAGACTTGTGAAGTAGGTAGTAACTGAGAACTCGCCTTGTTTGAGATCGTGCAAAATACTCTCGATATGGAAGAGTTCAGCAGTGTTTTCACTGCTGGAGAAAGTGTCATGGGCTGCATCCCAGATTTCCTTTGTAGTCGAATAAAGGAGGAAATTCTCGCCAATTTCTATAGTCATGGAGTTGATCACCAACGACATCACCAGGTTGTTCTCGGCTCTCCACACTCTGAATTGGGGATCATCTGGTTTTGGCTGTGCAGCGGCTCCAGTGAGGTAGTCATCACAACCTCGGCCACAAATAAACATCATGACGGACTGAGACCATTGAAGGTAGTCATGACCAGTGAGTTTATGACTAGTCATAGGGATAAGGCCGCCTTCGGATGGGGATGGATTATTCAAGGGTGGAACAGTGGTGGATGAGGTACCATTGGTTGTGGAGGTTTGTTCAGATTCCGCCATTGAGGATTAAGAAAAATTGAGAGGAGGATCGCCGGAGATGGTCAGCAAGCGGAGAACTGCTTAGTGACAAGAAGATGAACGGCGGTAGAGTTAGGGCTCAGAGTTGCTCTAATACCATGTGGAAATTTAGGAAGTAATCCACTGAGTTTTATTCATTGACTGACGGATATATATATATATATATATATATATATATACACATAAGAAGGATTATCTATAATCCACAAAATCAGGAATTAACAGATTTTATCTCAGGAAATTTAAACTATAATTACAACAGTTGTGAAACTCCTAATATACGGATATAACAAAATTCCTAACGTCTAGCTTGATTTTCTACAATAATAATAAATGCATATAATTTTACAACAAAATTATAAAAGTTAAGGAAAGAAGAAAATTTTCTCTTAACAAAACTAATATTCTATGAGAAATTCATACTCAGACAAGATATGGCCACAACCTTACATAACTACTTCTTCAGACCTACCTGGGGACTGTTCCAGTTTAGTTGTACAGCCTTTTCATAGTTCTTTGTAGCCTGCGAAAACAAATTAAATGATCTGCGCGTTACATTTCCCTTAAGGAGTCTCCAAGGCATCAAAAAACAGACGTGAAAAGTGCAGCACAACTAAAGTACCAAGGTTATATATTCTGACCTGCTTCCACAATTCTTCAGCTTCTTTTGTACGGCCACGCATTTTTGCTCGATCAGAAATTGCTATAGCCCAATTATAAAAAGCCTGCCAAGCAACAAACAGCAAACACTTCCTTAATATTAGTTGGATGGTTATTAACTTCCTATAACTTATACACGAACATATATCACTTAAATGATTAATCAAAGTATCAGATTTTTAAGGTGTCCCATTTCAAAAACTATTACATTTAATCTATAATCCAACTGTTGTTTAAGGTGTCAGATCATAATGGGGGACAAGTGCACGTACATCATGAAGAGTTGGGCAAAGGCGGGTAGCTTCATCATATTTTTTGCAAGCTTCCTCGAGCAATGCATCTTTTGAAGGTGAAGTAGAGTCTGTACTGACATTATCTGCACTTTCCTGCATACCATTTGAGGATTGTGAAAACAGAGTCAGGTTGCTTTACTTACAAACATAACTATGCAATGTTAACTCCTTCTCAGAAATAATATCATATTTACACAAAAAGTGAGATATCCAAAATGTGCTTTCTTGGAGGAAAATATTAACACATTTGATGTATTCTGATCCCAATTCATGTCAATATATGCTCTACAATTTCTATTGGATACCAAGCAATCAATATTCCATTCTTCAGAAACAATATAGAGAATGGTAGCAAATCTTCACCAGCACATACAAAGAAAATATCTATTCTCTCTATCGCGCACTTCAAAGATTTTCAGATACATCGTGGCCATATATGAACAAGAGTATACCACAAATCTATCTCATTACCTATAGTAGAGTAAACGGATAAGTAAATCAAACTGATATTTTTTACTTTGTGTCACCAAATCAAGCAAAGAATGTATGCAGACCTGAAGAACCAATGCCCAATTGTAAAGTGCATCATAATCATCTGGATTTCTCTCTATTGCACTAGCATACCTACAAATTTGCATAGACGTTATAACAAGTATTAAACTTTCAGCCTTATAGTAACTAGCGAAGATGAGAAGTACAACAAGAGGAATAAGATGATGGTACCTCTTGGCAGCAAATGTAAGAACTCGTTGGCGAGAACGACCATCCTCATCGACACCAGTTACACTATTAATCAACTCCATTGCAGCATTGTTCTGATCTGTCTGTTGTTGCTGAGGGCTTTCTTGACTGATACAATTCAGAGGACCAAGTAAATAAATAGAATTTCATAAAGGAAGAGAAAATGAGGGTGGGAATTAATATTTTTTTAAATGAGCTTATACTTATAAAATTTTCTAAATCTCCAATTATAATAGCAATTACTTCGCTTGCAAGCAGGAGTTTCGTGTAACTTCAATACTAACAACACTTATAATTGTACTAAAGCTTTATTGTTCTCAAATCACCAAAGCCTGATACCAATTCATCAAACTACAACCTTGTTTCCTGATCTGAAACTAGCTCAAACAGAATGAGCCCGAGAACAGCAATTTGGAAAAGGAAACTACATACAACACTTCGATCGGCATCTTAAACTCACCAGCAAGAAATTAAAGAAAACAGTGGAGGCAAAGTATTGGAGACTCGAAATTCACAAATTCCCCATATTTCTACAAGATCACAACATTTTATATCGTAAAGAAAACAGTAATAAACCTCATCCTCGAAAATTCAGAATCCTAAACGTAACAGCATCGATGAGTCCTACTAAATTTGTCTTGTTTGATCCTACGACCTAAAGTTTCAGTCATAAAAATCGAAACTTCAAAATTCCAAGATCATGAAACAAAAACCTAAAGAACAGGAAATCATAATTCGAGTGGAAACCGAAAAGCGAACCTGTAAGGAGACGGCGCAGAGTCATAAGCGCCGTCGCTTCCTTGGTCAGTTTTCAGTCCATTGAGCAACTCTCTCATCGTGAACGTCCGATTTCCTTGGTCTTTCCTCAGCTCGGGGTACGCAGCCTCTCCGGCGGCAGAAGGCGAGCTTCGGGCGTCGTCATTGGATCGGATCGAGGCTTCTTCCGGACCGTCCGGCTCGCGATCTGCAACGCTCGCCGGTTCTGGCTCCGTTTGCGGTTCAATCTCGACTTGCGGCTCCGAATTCTGTTCGGATTGTGGCTCTGGTTTAAGCTCGGGTTTAGACTGCGGTTCTTCAATTGCCTTCTGCTCGGGCTCGCCGACGCCGTTCTGTGGCACTGGTTCGTCAGAGTTCGCAGACATTGTCGGATAGAGAGCTAGGGTTTAAGGAGAAGATGAGATTCAGTCGGAAGTGATCTCAATTGTGAGAGAACGCTCGGTCACTGGTGGAAGGGAGAGATTTCAGAGATCCGTATTTTCCACGAGAATGTAAGACTAGTATAGCTGATGAAGCAATGACGGGAAAAAATAGTAAATTGCACTTGTTGCGCCTAATTTTTCGTTTTTGCATGACACACCTCACACAACTTATTTTTACAAATTAAACCTGAAATTTTAAAATAAGTAATAATTAGAGGTCCAATAGCTAACGATTTGTCAAATTAAAGGTTTAGAACGTAAAATTAGCACATAAACTAGTTTAAAAAATAACAAGTTTTGCATTTCACAAGTGAATCTTGTGCCTTCAATTTGATAATACTTATTAATTATTATATCTCAATTTTTACTGATTTTAAAATTCAAGATGTGCTTTTATAAAATTAAAAATTTGGAGTATAATTATGAAAAAAAAATGAAAATTTTAAGTGCAATAGTAAAATTTACTCAAAAGAATAAAATAATTGTTAATACAATTGATCCCTCAATTATGAATATTGTGTCATTTTGATCCATAAATCTTTAGTTTTGGCAAATTATTCTCTAATTCTCATTTTGATTCTTGATACTACAATTAACAAACAATTTTTGAGATTTCGCAAAGATAATCACTTCTACAGTCACACAATAGTTATTTTTACATAAAAATATTATCAGTAAATGTAAAATATTCACTTTATTGTTGTTTAAAACCTGAAAATAATATTTTGTTATTGATGCAGCTATTTTCGTACAAAAATTTAATTGCCATGCAATTCAGACATGATTATTTTTTTAAAAAAAAATAATTAAAGAGTTATTTGTTAATTTTAATGTCATGCTAGAAATGCAGACATATTAAATTTTAGTTATTAATATGTCAAAATCAAAAATTGAGGAACTAAAGTGGCACAATGTTATAATTTATAAATACGAATGTTAATAACCCAAGTGAAAGAAAAACAAAATAAAATAAAGAGAATTCCACGGTGAAGGCAACCTATCATTATCGTAAAATTTAAATCAAACTACAAATAATTATTAAATTAGTTTTATTTGTTATATTTTGTGTTTAAAATAGAGCTAATCTCACAAATCTTTGTTATTGCATTAATTGCTTCAAAGTTCTGAACTTTGGCACGCTCTATACAGTTATCATATATCTACCCAAAATAACTTAGTTGATAAACCGTATCAACATCGAAAGGGGTCAATTAGAGTGGCAATTCGGGTCGGCGGGTTATGTTGACTTATTTAGTTAACACGAATAAGTCTAATACGAATACGACTCGCTTATTAATTGTGTCAAAATATAAAATATGAACACGACATGTATATTGGCGGGTTGACACGACACGATACGAATAACTAATTTATTAAATAAGTCATAAATGTGTCGTGTCAACCCGTTGATTATCTGTCAACTCATTTATAAAATGGGTGATAAATGGTTCGTGTTAACTTATTTCTGAACCTATTTTTAAACTTGTTTATAAAATATGTGATAAATGGGTCATGTTAACCTATTTCTGAACCTATTTTTGAACATGTTTATAAAATGGGTAATAAACGGGTTGTGTATTCGTGTTACCTAAATATAACACGTTTAATAAACAGGTTATGACGAGTCAATTGTGAGTTGGCGAGTCAACTTAAAAATATTTAATCGTGTTTTACGGGTTCGATTTTATTTTGACCCGGACCTATTTATGATAAACTCAAACCCGTTAATTTCGTGCGGATTTCAAATCGTGTCATCGTGTCGCTATCTAAATTACCAGGACAAACATTCAAATTAGAAAAACCTTAGATCAAAGCCCGTCCATTATTATGAAATCACTACCATCACCCTAGAAGCACTTTTTGGTTTTTTTTTTTTTTTTTTTTTGTATTGTTTTTTTGTTTTTTGTCATTTTCATATACAATAACTAAATCAAAGAATATAACTCATAAAAACACACACACACACACACACACACACACACACACACAAGGGAAACACTTAAAATATGCCTTTACCGATCCAATAACAACAAGAATACAGAAGGGCCTTCGTATATTAAGCTTAATGCCAACTATCAAAGTAGTGAACCAGGAGAAAAGGCAGAACATGTGATGGAATTATAAGATTTACAGAGACTTGAAACTGGACCCTTTATCATTGAAAAACAGAAAACTGAAGATTCAAAAATTCAAAGAATTGCCCTGCTTTGTGATTTCCGTGATTGGCTAAAGCTCAATGTTCAGCATCTCAAAGTTCAATGTTTTTTTTTTTTTTTTTTTTTTCAGAGCTGGATGAATTTATTGCCTAGGGGACTTCAGGTCCACTTTTTTCCCAATGTTTGTTGAGAAATCTAAATCTTGTACCTCCCTGTTAAATTTTTCATAGAAAATTGTACATGCCCCTCACATGACTTTCTAATACGAGGAAGAGGAAGAAGGCGACGAGGTGTACTGAGAGCTGTAGAATCTTTCCGACGGAGAAAGGAAACGGAGTACAGGTCCACTCAATTTTTTCTTCTTTGCAATGGAGAGAGAACGTTTAGGTGAGGAGGGAGAAAGACAGCATATTTTTTCCTTTTATGGGTTGTGATTGTCATTGTCATTGGTATTTCTTTCTTTCTGCTATTGCTTTTGTTGTTGTTATTGTTGCTGCTGCTGTCTTCCATCGCCGGTGACAGAAGTTGGGGATAAATATCAGTAGTCTGCGATAGCTTGTCATTAAAATTGATGATCTTCAGTATATGCCACTTATTCCTTGAACTGCTTACTTTATCATTGTAAATTTTTCCTGCTTAATAATCCTGTTATATATTATCTTTTATTTTTAATTGATTTCTTAATTTTCTTCTCCTGGTTTATGCTGTTGATCGGGTTTAGCAATCTTGTCGACATGAAAAATTTTGGATTTAAACTATTCGTCATTGAGATTTAAACTATTCATCATTGACTCTAACGGAAGTGGGGGAGATTTAGGGTTCTGGAGATGAAATTTAGGGAAAGAAGGAGAAGAAGAAGTCTTTCAAATGATGGCATTTAAGTCATTTTATTGAAAAAAGAGTCACATAAGGGGTCACGTGACACATTCTGTGAAGAATTTTACAAATATTAATGAAAAAAGGTTAAATTGCACATGTTTAAAGAGGTTGGAGATCGTTTGCCAAAGAAAAAAAATTAGGGACTATATTGGAACAAATGAAATCTAATATCTTGCATCGTTTGTCTTCTAATATTGCCACATTGCACACGTGAACAATGAATAATATTCTCTTTCATTGTATTCTTTGCAAAAAAAAAAAAAATTCTTCAACTTCTTCCTTATATTCATTACTCAACATATTTACAAACATCTGTTTCTTATCCATTACTACACAAAAAACTAAACAATAAATATCTCATTTACCCAAACACGTAAATCATATAATTACTCAAAACAACGTATTAAAACTCAACACCCAATACCCATATTACTCAAAATCATAAAACATAAACAAAATTCATTATCTACATAACAAATTCAAGATAAACAACAAAAACTCAACACCCATATTACTCAAAACCACAAAACCTAAACAAATTTCATCATCTACATAACAAATTCAAGATAAAAATAAAAAACCCAACACCCATATTACTCAAAATCAGAAAGCTTAAACTAATTCATCACCATCATAAACAAATTTTATCAAACAACAAACACCCAACATCTATAATACTCAAACCAATAAAATCTAATCCATTTTCTCCATTTTTTTATCAAATTTATACACAAAAAAATGAAAAAATTAATGAAAAGTACTTGATGTTCTTTGCGGATTTGGGTCCTCATCGGATTTATGGAGAAAACAATGGCGAACAGAAGGAAGAAGGAGCCTATTTGGGGTGGCGGCGTTGTTTGGGAGAGATTGATAGAATAACTCAGTAAGCGAGCGTTTTGATTTTTAATGAATTTTCTGAAATGAAGTTTTGCTGGGTTAAAAATTAGATTTAACGACGATGACAGTTTTATGAAAAAACATCGTTAAAGATACAAATATTAGATGGCGGTGTTTTTAAAAAAAAAAAAAAAAAAAAAAAAAAAAACTATCGTCTATAGCTGCTACATCAACCACCATGTTTTTAGTGGCACATTTGACAACAATTTTATATAAAAACCGTAGTCTAATTAGTATCGTTAAATCCATTATTTTTTATAGAGAGAGATTTCAATACTCCGGACAACTTTATGTGGTTTAACTTGTCTTTTAAATTTTAGTTGGTCCTGATGATAATTCTTCCGAGATATTTATCACATTTTGGACTTCATTAAATAGGGACCCTTAATACTATCATTACATATCCGCTAATTTTCACGAGTACAAGATTCAATAAGACACGTAAAATGAAATATTAACTTTTGCCTTTAATTTTAGAAGTAATTAACAAGGAAAAAGAAACATGTTTGATTCATTTCAAGTTATCAAGAAAATATAAGCTTAACAACAAAATAATTAGTAGGTAATCATAATATAACAAATTCGACAATTAACTTGTAAATAATCAAATCAAACAATTAACTTAGTAAACAAAAAAATCATAACCATTTCGAAAACAAATAACACGCAAATTTGATGATTATTGCCCTTTGCAACACTCCCTATGGCTTGGGCTCAATAATTTTTTTTTTTTTTTTTTTTTTTTTTTGTGGGTCAAATTTTGAATTCTTGTTGGACAACCAGTAACTCACGTCGTTGTCTTTCATATAGGCCGAACCATGACAAGTCCATATGAGAAGAAGTAGGATAAAAGTCTGGCTTAAGTATGATACCTCCTTTTTTTTTTGCAAGAGCAGGTTAGAAAGTGGTGAAACCGCAAACCGCCCGTGGAAGGGCTGGCATTTTGCGGGTAGGTTGTGGCGTTTTGCCGGCGGGTTAAGCCTGACTAGTCCTAATGGGTTTTTTTGAAAATAAATTAGGTACTTTTTATAAATATCTCTTAAAATAGTACTTTTAAAGATTTTTAAATATCAACATTAACCTATTAAATTTTATCTTTTTAGAATAAGTAATTTGACAAATTATCGCTGGTTGGGGTCTCTGGTCGCGGACAGCGAGTCTCCGATCGCCAACGACGGGCGTAATTTGACAGATTATTATTAAAGAGATAGCATATCATAACAAAAGAATAGAAGTCCAGAATGAATGATGTATTTAAGGATCAGTTTTTATAATTTTCTCAAATAAAAATCATAAAAATGTGTAACAAATTGAAATTAAAAGCACCTTTTGGTTTTTTTTAAAAAAAATAAAAGTTAATTTTTTTTGCTTATCTTTTTTAAAGTGATCAACATGAATAATGAGTTGTGTAATCCTATCATATTCCATGATACTTGTAAAAAAAAAAAAAGAAAAGAAAAGAAATATCAACTCATCAAGGAATGCATAAGATTATTTACATAGTATAATTGTAGATATTCAATCCCATAAATGGTATTTATTTATACATATATATTATTTTTATACTATGTTAATCCAATTTTTCTAATATCTTTTTAAGTAAGCAACTAATATTTAATAAGAGTAAAGAGTTTAACATTTTTTTTATCCTACCTAATTAATCATTAGAATTCAATAACTACAATATGATTATCAAACACCATTTATTTTTCATTATACTTGTTAAAAAAGAGAAAAAACATCAACAAATTCATACTTAGATCGTAACCTAATATTTAATACCTCTAAGTCCAAATAATTTATGGCTATGCTTAGGCATATTGATAAGTTTTTACCGAATGAAAGTCAACAAATACAGTTAATAGTACCCCAATATATAAACCCAACTTTATATAATATTCATGCCTTAGTGCTCAAATCTAAAAAAAAAAAAAGATGGGTCGGGTTGGCCTCACCCTTCAAAGTGCAAAATCGTAAACTGCCCCTGGGCGGGTTGAACCCACGGGTTGGGTGGGCGGGGTGGGTTTAGTGGTTCTTTTGTGCACCCTACCTCCTGGCTTAGGTTGTTAAGTGAGCAATCGTAGAAAATGCCATGAAATCTGGGTGTGGTTGATTTATGCCACTCATTAGAAGTATTGCGTATAATCTGTCTGAGGACAGTTAATTTTTACCTTATATTATTCCTTTAAATTTTAAATATTCATAGGAATTTCGGCTTCCGTGTTTTGTCTCGACCAATCACAAGAAATATTGGTTAATTACGGTGCACAATAGTTGCATGGCTACATCATTAGATAGAGTGCAATTGCTCCAAAGCCCATTCAATTGTCTCTAAAGTCCGCGGCTAGAAACGACTACTTTGGTTTTGACAATCTCGACGATCTCTGGCTTAAACCGAAGATACGATTCATTTTTCAAGACATGATCTCTAGTTTTGACAATTTTAATGGCTATTGTGCATGGCCAGATCCAACAATGCTGCATTTTTGTTTGTGACTTCTGTGGGGGGTTTTGTTTTGTTTTTTGTTTTCCTTTTTTTTTTTTTTGTGATTTTTCCATGTATTACGGTGAGAATACATCTCCGGAAAATAACTGTGAAGTATAATGTCAAGATAACAACTATCTCTAGCTAGTTGGTAAGTAGTGCAAAGAATCATGGCAGGACAATAACCGTAATTGGCTAGCTTTTGTTGGTGACCAAAACTTTTAGTGTCGCAACAGGATATCTTAAAATATCATGATAAAATATTCACGATCGTTATTTCGTTATCTCTACTAACATGATATTTTTTGCAATTATTTTTTTTCATAATATAAATTAATTTAATTTGTGACATTTTTTTCAAGTTGCCCATGGCAACTTTTTCATGGGGTCGAATCGTCATCTTTTCCAGCTCAATAATCCAAATTTTCTAAAATAACGTCAATATTGCAACAAACAAAATTTGTTGACAATTTTTGCAATTATGTTTGTGTGAATAATATAATATAATATTATAGATATCTCCAACGGCTAAAATTTATGTTATGTAGCTAGATTGATGCATTATATAATTCAAAACTGTGTCCAGATAACGGCTTTAACAAGACATTTTTGCCCCTTAAAATGTACAACTATTAGACTTTGTTATAGTCTTCCACAACAGTAATGACAAAACAACTTATCCATTCACCGTCATCTTTTTCAACTTCTAAAAAGAAAGAAAAAAAAAATTTCAGAAAAAAAAAAACAATGGTCAAGAAATGACTAAAACAAAAAAAAAATAAATAAATAAATACATTTTGCGGAATTACTCAAAAAAATATCTAAATAGAATAACATCTATAAAAAATTAATTTGGATAAGTGAGAGAAAAAAAAAAAGGAGAAGATGGAAAAAAAAGGAAACAAATTGAAAAAAAAAAAAAACCTGAAAAAAAAAAAAATGTCCAAAACGTGTGTTTCAACTAAAAGGCACGGTTTGGTTTTCAAACTCATTACATATTTATACGATAATATTCTTTAGTAAGCTTAACATACCGATAAATCAGGTTTTTCTAATCATTAGATATGTTTAATTTTTAACTTTTACGTAATTTTATGCAGATCTTACATACATAAAACTTGACCTCTTGGTATGTTGACGTACCAAAAAAGGTCTCTATATTTATAGATTATAGATGATCATATGGCTGATTTGGGATTTATTTAAAGCCCGTTCACTTCGCTAATTTGAGTTTATAATATGAGTTGAGATGTGATTTTATGTGAGAGCTTTTTACTGTAGCAAAAAAGTTAGATATCATTGTTTCTGAGAACATTTAACTGTAGCAAAACTCAAATTTTAAACTCAAATCGGTAAAGTGAACGGGTTGTAATTGAAAGATTGTGCATGTTTCAATAGGACAGCTAACTGGCAGCAATTTGTTTGGCTGGAAACCTAATTGTTAGGTCCGTTTTTATCCTAGTGTCACAAGTGGTGTTACAACACTTTACTGTAACACTTTTTGTGACAGAAAATCTAAAATTAAACCAGCAAAACAGTAAAGTAGGAAACTAATGCAAAAACGTAAAGGACAAAAAAAATGATATCACAGTTTCGGTGCACACACCTACTCTGCGGGGCCACGCCCAGACAATGATCAATCCGCTAAGTTCAAGAGATTACAAAGGACCGAACGGTCTTACACACTCAATGACTCCCTCCTTGACGATGTCATCGTTGCCTAAAATCTCCTTAGAAAGCTTGATTAGCGAGCACCACTTGACTTGACGGTTTCCTCCTGAAACTAAACAAATCTTCTCCCGAAGAACCAATTCAAAAGTGTTCTCACAATCCGTCACAACACATCAAGCGACTCTTAACATTACAATCTCATACTCACATGAACACACATAACTTTTTCTGTATTCAGCAATATTCTTCACTTCACGTTCTTCACAGCATTAAAAACCCTCATGCCATTGTATATACCATCACAGAATCACACCCCTCAATCATCCACGATAAGCACATCCAATCATGGTAATATCTCTTCCATTAACACCACAAATCAGGTCACCAGCCCCAATGACAATAAGAAGACAATCATTCTCAATATTTTCCACAATTCTTTCCTTAGAAGAGCTAGCCATAATGCTCCAGAAAGTCCACTCTTGATTTTCAGCAATCAAGATCTTTGATTTGCAGCCAATAAACATGACAACCAAACTTTCTTTAAAAGGACTACCAATTTACAATGCCAACCAATCTTACAACCAATTTGCCAACAACAAGCCAACAGAAAAAATGCACTAACAATCTCCCCATTTGGCTATTTTTGGCAAAACTAACATTACTAACAAAAAGAACCTCTATTACAAGATAAAATATAAAAAACCAACTAAAGGGGTTTCTCCCCCTTTTTGACAAAAGACAGCCAAAGTTAAAAAATAATACTAATAGAAAAACCTTTTAGAAGTTGTTGCTCCCCCTGAGTCCTCTACGAGTCTTACCCTATCACTTTCTTAAACTTGATATTATCACCTGTCAAATGCCACCCATGTCTAGGAAATTTGTTTTCCACATCAACCTTCATTTTAGGTGTCCTTCTTGTGAATTCAGAATTTGATGGATTCATGAGCATACATCTCTTCAAAGCATTCAAATACTTATAGCATCTTGGTCTTATATGGCCAGCTAAACCGCAGTAATAATGACATATGGGAACAAATCTTTTACGTCGAGGGGGTGAAATAATAACCTTCTTACTAAGGGTTGTCCGAGGTTCAGGAGCGGGTGTCTCCTTCACAAATACTGTCTTGGACGTTGAACATTCACCGGTGTAGCCAAGCCCATGACGATCACAACTTGCTTTTCCTATAGAGAGAATATGATCCAATTTGGTGGTGCCAGAATTCATCATCTTTAAATTTTTTTGAGTGCTCTCCAATTCAGCCCTTGTGTCCCTGCATCTTTTTCTCATTTTCAGTAGCTTGAAATTCATAGTTAACGGCATCCCTCTTAAGCACATCATTCTCTTTAAAAAGCTCCTCAACTTGCTCCCGTAGAGACTTATTCATTTCACACACTTTAACCCATTTACTGAACATGGTCTTATAGGATTCTTGTATGGCATCAATAGTCAACTCTTCATCATCACTGTTAGTTTCAGAATCTGAAAAATCTCCTCCATTTTCACTATTCACGAAATCTGTTACAGGCAGTGTTGCAACACTGTCTGTGACACCTTTTGTAACACTGTCTGTAGAAACACTTTGATCAGTATAAACATTGAAAGCAACATAGTTACTCATATAGTCTTCATCCTCCCGATTGCCTTTAGAGTCTTCATCACTCCACGTTGCATTAAATGACTTTTTCTTCTTTTTGAGGGTGTTGGCACACTCGAATTGAATGTGCCCGTAACCGTCGCATTCTCGGCATTGAATACCCCTATTTTTTGTCTTCATCCCTATGTTATTTGCTGCAGCTTTATTCTTCTGAAAGTTGCTAGAATTGTCATTTCTTGAATTCTCATTCTTCCTATTGACCTTCTTCATCACCTTGTTGAATTTCTTTGACAACTTTGTTATGGAGTGAGCCAAGTCTTCTTCATCATCATAATCAACTTCGGCTTGAAAGGTAATACTTTTCTCCTTCTTTCCTTCCTTGTTTTCATCCAAATTCATCTCAAAAATGCGCAAAGAACTCATTAGCTCCTCAAGTTTCATTGTTTGGATATCTTTGGCTTCCTCAATAGCTGTCACATTATAAGCAAACCTCTGTGGAAGAGACCTCAAGACCTTTCTCACAAGCTTCTCCTCTGATATTTTCTCTCCAAGGGCAAATGCCTCATTAGCAATGTCACACAATTTTGAATTGAAATCAGAAATTGTTTCATCTTCAAGCATGCGTAAGTTTTCAAACCTAGTAGTGAGAATTTAAAGCTTTGATAGTCTCACGACTGCCGTGCCCTCATACGCCATTTGTAGAATTTCCCAAGCCTCTTTAGCCGACTCACATGTAGAAATGAGTTTGAATTGATTGGCGTCCACCCCGTTGAAGATGACATTAAGTGCTCTTGAATTGCTATTCACTAATCGATCTTGTTCAATCGACCATTTCTCTTCGGGTTTCATAACTTCTTTTCCAACCTCATTTTTGGTAACGGGGTGCGTCCAACCAATCAACACAGCACGCCACGCTTTCTCATCAAGTGCTTTAATGAACGCCTTCATACGAGCTTTCCAATAAGAATAATTGCAACCATCGAGGAGAGGAGGGCGTGAAATCGAACCACCTTCTTTTCAGTAAATCCATCTTTGTTACAACAGACCAACTCCAAAAATCTCACCAAGCAAACGGTTAGTGAACCGCTCTGATACCAATTGTTAGGTCCATTTTTATCCTGGTGTCACAAGTGGTGTTGTAACACTTTACAGGAACACTTTTTGTGACAGAAAATCTAAAATTAAACCAGCAAAACAATAAAGCAGGAAACTAATGCAGAAACGTAAAGGACACCAAAAAAATGATATCGCAGTTTAGTGCCCACACCTACTCTGCGGGGCCATGCCCAGACAATAATCAATCCACTAAGTTCAAGAGATTACAAAGGACTGAACGGTCTTACACACTCAACGTCTCCCTCTTTGACGATGTCACCGTTGCCTAGAATCTCCTTAGAAAGCTTGATCAGCGAGCACCACTTGACTTGACGGTTTCCTCCCGAAACTAAAGAAATCTTCTCCCGAAGAACCAATTCAAAAGTGTTCTCACAATCCGTCGCAACACATCAAGCAACTCTTAACATTACAATATCATACTCACATGAACACACACAACTTTTTCTGTATTCAACACATATTCTTCACCTCACGTTCTTCACAGCATCAAAAACCCTCATGCCACTGTATATACCATCATAGAATCACACCCCTCAATCATCCACGATAAGCACATCCAATCATGGTAATATCTCCTCCATTAACACCACAAATCAGGTCACCAGCCCCAATGACAGTAAGAAGACAATCATTCCTAATATTTTCCACAATTCTTTCCTTAGAAGAGCTAGCCATAATGCTCCAGAAAGTCCACTCTTGATTTTCAGCAATTAAGATCTTTGATTTGCAGCCAATAAACATGACAACCAAACTTTCTTTAAGAGAACTACCAATTTACAAGGCCAACCAATCTTACAACCAATTTGCCAAAAATAAGCCAACACAAAAAATGCACTAACACTAATTAACTAATCTTATTATATTCCTGAGGAAGTCTGTCAGATAGATGTAGAAAGATTTGTCCGCGTCAATCTTGACTTTTTTAGAGGGCCCATTTGGTATTGCTTTTGGAGGCAACTTTTACCTTTTTTTAAGAAATTACAGCAGGTTATGGTGTTTGACTAGACTCGTTTTTGTTCAGCAGCTTCTAAAAACTGTTGTCTAATAGCAAAATTTGAGAAGCATGTAAGAGGTTATCTTTTCACAGTCAACTTATGTTGTCATTGTTTAAATTTACTAAAATAGCCCTAATAATAAAACTTAATTCCCAATCAACTCATTTTATTTCTTCCAAATCAAATTAAAGAATATATTTTATTTTAAATGTTTATTTGAAAATTAAAAACCTTTAATAAATATCTCATGCTAAATTTTAATAATATATTTTTATTGCAATGTTGCAAGTTTGAAAAATAATTTACCTTCAGTTCTTTACGTTATTTAATTTTTTTTATAGATATATAATTTATCTCCTTAAATAAAATAAATTTATTTTTAGAGATATTTTAATTAATAAAATGAAAATTATATTTTTTAGTATTTTGGTGTATAAATATTATGAATATTGACTATAAAAATATAAATAAAAATAATTATAAATCTGGGTGTTTATTTTAATTATTATATATTTTCACAATAATTTTATACCTAATTTATCAAACACTTAAATTTTTACTTCTCTTAAACACCTATAAATATATAGTCACAACAATTTTGATTAACAACACAATAATATCATAAATTTTCAACCACACAGTTTCAATTATGATGCCTGCTGAAAAAAAAAAAAAAAAAAAAAAAAAAAGGAGGTGTTTAAATAGTTTTTCACGTGGCCATCGACTACTCTACCTACCTTTCACCCAAAGTATTCGAACTTTGACCAATTTTAAGTCTACATAGAAACCTATCAAACAATTTCACAGTGGAACAATATTTTCTCGTGCGTTATTGTACTCATCATAAAAAAGAAAAAATCTACCTACCTTCATTATATAGAACAAATATATATATATATATATATTTATATGCACTAAATTCAAAATTAATTAGCCGGCCAAGTAAATTATATATAGGGCTAAGCCAGCCAAGTAAATCCACACACTTCTCCATTCGAGTCTCTCGACACCTTTGTCCACACAGCGCATAGAATGGTAAGGTCCTCTAGCTATTATAAAAATGGGTATGCGTGCATGCTTATATATATATCCCATATATATGTATATGCAAGCTTTATAAATATATATATATATATATATATTCCATGATGTTGCATTAGGTAAGAGACGGAGAACATGGTTACACCAACTTCATAAGCTTTGTCTAGCTAATTTAAATCATATAATTGTTGTCAATCTCTTGTATTGTATATTTCCCTATATATATATATATATATAATTTATAGTCGCTTTGAAAAATATTTTGCAGGCAAGCCAGACGGTCGCAGTAGGAAATTGGGGTGGACCCGGTGGTAATGCATGGGACGATGGGTCCTACACTGGAGTTCGAAGTATAGAGCTTTCTTATGGCAATTATATCGGTACTTTTAATGTGGTTTACGATTTGAATGGTGAACCTTTTGATGGGCCAAAACATTCTAGTACACGTCCCCTCACAACTGCAAAGGTTAGGCTGTTCATTTTTCTTTTTTAGCTATATACATGCATATTCAAATAAGATAAATTGCGGTGGATGGTCCTTTTCAAAGCCAATTTTAACTTTTATGTAAATATCCCATAATTGGTAAGTAAACAAAAAAAAACAAAAAGATGTATGTTTAAAATAAAATTGACTTTCGTAAATCATTGATTGATTTTTGTTAAATTATTGATTGATTTACTACAGATATTTTCCTGATTTGACAAAATATTAAGGACATTTACATTAAATTGTACTTTTAAGAAAAAAGGTCACTTTTGCACCTATGATCACAATAATCAATATTAATAACAATGGCTTTTATGCGTGCATGACGTAATCAGATTGAGCTACAATTCCCAGATGAGTATTTAGTGAAAGTGAGTGGAATCTTCAATAACGTACCTGGTGCAAGCCCTACTCAAACAATACAATCACTGACCTTCCAGACCAACAACAGAACTTTTGGACCATATGGACCTCAAGCAGGTGGCACTCCTTTTAGCCTCCCAATCAAGAACGGCGTAATTGTTGGTTTCAGTGGAAGAACCGGTGAAGTCCTTGACGCCATTGGCGTTCACTTGGCACTTTAAGATCACCATGATCTTGCAACCTGGCTTATTATTAGTAAATAAAATGACATCTGCTTCTAAGATGTCTTGGCTTTTTATAAATAATGTCAAATCAGAACAAGGTTTATAATGGTAATATAATTTGTTGGTTTTAATGTACTGGCTATTATTACCGTGATATACGCCTTTGATGATTTGAAGTACTGGTTTGTTTGTTTGTAATGTTTGAAATGAGCTCTCTATGTAGAGCCTATGAAATAAAATAGCCACACGCTATATTTTTATCCTTTTTCCCCGTCTCTCTTGCTCTAATAATTTCCAATCTTTTTAAGAACAAAATATGTATTGCACACAAAATATATAGGATGGAACTCATAAAAAGCGACAAATTTTTATCCTTTTTAATAATAATAATAATAATAATAATAATAATAATAATAATAATAATAAAAATAATAATAATAATAATAATAATAATAATAATAATAAGAAAAAGGAGAATATGAATCAAAAGGTTTGAAAGATAACGACCAAAAGAAAAATTGTACGAAGGGTGATCGATCAACAGGTTATTTGGTTCACCACTCTCTTTTTTTTTTTTTTTATATATATCGATAGAACTAATACTCTACCGTTCTTTTGTTGATGCGAATCAGTTGTTGCTACCTCAATATTGCCTATTTTTCTGTAAGTATATTTGCAATTTGGCGCCATTTGAGTTATTGATAGTTAAGATGAACTTAACTTTAAGCAATAATTAAACTTAAAATCTATAAAAGAAATAAATGCATGAAGCCAATTAGTTCATATAGTAAACCAATTCAGATTAGAAATGGCCAATTACAGCCCATAATAACAACATGTAATAAACAAGATATTATGACTGAATATCCATTTTCCAAATTACAGCAAATATCATATTCCCAATGAGCACTCACTAAAACTAAAACCATGAAAAACGTACACTACGTACTTTTATAAAGCTGATCAGGTAAAAAACCCCCCAATAACAGAGAAAGGAGAAAACTAGGCTGAATAATGCTAAAATAGAAAGCAAACTTTTAAACTCACTCACTTTAATGCTCTCTTAACACTCAAACTCATTAGAATTTTAATAATAACCATAATCCATGTTAGCAAAGGTTTACATACTTACCAGAAAAAATTCATAATCTACAATCACAGCCATTAGAATATATATATATATATATATTATAGTATACATCAGATCAAAAATGTTAAATATGAATTTTGTAGCCACTGTTGATTCATGTTGTGCAACACAATACCATTCATATAAATATGACCACCAAAAGACGAATCAAAATAAAAAAAGTTTCCAGTCTAATGGTTTTCAAAATATTTTATTTTTGAGCGTGTTATCAGCAATTCATAATTATTTATATTATTATAATTGTTGTTATTTTTTTCAAAGTTGAGTTGGGGCTTGCCATAGATCTTTTTTTTTTTTTATTTTTATTTAAAGAAAGAGTGTTTCTTGCATGTTTCAATTATTCATTGTTACAATTCACTACAAGAAAAATGGGTTTTTGCGACGACAAAAAGTCGTCGCAAAAACCCTAATGTCGTCGCAAAAACTAGTATTTGTGACGACATGTCGTCGCAAATGGTCTTCGCAAAAAAATAGTCGCAAATACTGTATTTGCGACGACACATTTGCGATGACATTTTCCTTTTGCGATGGTCGTCGTCACAAATACTCAGTTGGTTAATTTGTCGTGATATAACATTTTTTGCGACGACAATTTCAAAAAGTCGTCGCAAATAATTCAATTTTTTTTGCGACGACAAGTATAAAAATGTCGTCGCAAAAACTGAAATAATTTTTTTTTTTTTTGAGTTTTTTAAAAAATGGCAATTAATTAATTTTTAATAATTTTAATTAAACATTATTATATTACATACTGAGTATAATTTATTAAGATACATTAAAAGTAAAATATAAATTAATATTAAAAACAATAAATCTAAATAAATTTATAAAATATATTATGAAAACTACATGAAGTGCGTATATAATGTTCAACAAAAGATAAAAGTCTAAATAAAGTGAAAAATCATACAGAACATATAACAAAACTATTCATCTAGGTTTGCAGCATCACCAACAGCTGAATCATCATCAGGACTGTCATCATCTGAAGGAGGCAGAGGAGCGTCTACCAGACTCACAGTAGGCGGGGACTCTGTGAGGACCGGGAGGAGGCTGCGCTCCCCCTGAAGAGCCAGCGCAAGTCGCTAAAGTTTCAGCCATCAATATCTGTGAACATATTCATATTAATAACAACATTTATAAATTCAAAGAAGATCATAATATTAAAACAAAATCTGAGAAAAATGACAAAGATTACTATTCTGTAGTTCTACTCATCATCGCTGCTACATTGATGATTGTCACCATCATCATTTATGTCAATCGGCATTTCAACTATAAACGACAACAGACATAACAATTTATTAATGTGTTCAATTAATTTTAATTTTATTCTTAATTAACACAATTAAGTTTTATTAATTAAATTGTGTTAATGAACTTATTAAAATTATGGTTTCCTAACTAAATTTCGACAGCATAACGACTTATTCTTCATATAATCCAAAATTCAAAACCTGTAGAAAAATAACTTTAAAAGATTTCGGCACACCATAGCTGCAAGATGTGCCACCCAGAACAAGAATCACAAACATATATTAAATTTTAACATAATCCCGAATTCATACAACTACTACAATTTTAAGCTAAATAAATATAAAAAACTTACAAAGTTCAAACCCACTAAACGGGGGCTGAAAATAGAAGGATTACGTCAGAGGAACCGTGCAAACAAGGACAAAGGTGAAAAATCAAACGCCTACTCAAACGCCTACATCAAATAAAAACATCAAACATAATTTTCAAACACCAAAATTAATATTTTATTAACATATAGAGTAACATATAAACACAACAATAAGTATAATGATTCTAAGTTGTGAATATAATCTAGTCATCTAGTTCTAAATTCTACTCCTCTAGTTCTAAGTATAATGCTTAGGAAATGATTTTAAGTTCTAAGTATAATCTAGTTCTAATAACAAGTATAATGCTTAACAAATATAATGCTTAAGAAAAAAAGAAGAACAATATTGTTAAGAAAAAAAAAACCTGTGACTGGGCAGCGGGATCGGGGCGGCGCGACCGGGGCGGCAGGACTAGGATGCTGGGAGGGAGCCGGCGGGAGCAGGCGGCAGTGCGGCGACGGCGCTAGGAAAGGGAAAGAAGAGAGAGACAGAGAGAAGGAAAGAGAGAGAAACAACGGAAGAGAGACAAGGGGAGAGAGGGAAGGGGAGGGCCGGCCGGCGGCGGTGGCGACGGAAAGAAGAGGCAGAGAGAGAGAGAGAGAGATTTTACAGGAGAAAGAGAGAGAGAGAATCGGGAGAAAATGAAGAAGAAGAATGAGGGTATAATAGGGGCACAGTTATTTACGACGACAAAGTCGTTGCAAATAATTTTTTATTTGCGACGACACTGTCGTCGCAATTACCACAAACATCATCGCAAATAAGTTTTTTTTCCCGCCAATACTTTCTCGTCAACTAGATTATTTGTGACGATATTTTTTCAGTCTCGTCGCAAATAATCCAAACCTATTTACGACGACAATGTCATCGCAATTTGTAACACCCTAAAGAATTAATTGAGATTAATTAAGGTAATTAAGATTATTAGTGTGCCTAATCTGATTTAATTAATTGAGTTTAAATGATTCCAAGGTATTTAAATTATTTACAGTAATTTATTTTAATCCAGAAGTGTGTATGGGCGCATTTCTGGACTGTTATATTTTACACGACATTTTCTTTTATTTTCCTTTTCTTTTCTTTTTCTTTTTCTTTCCTTTTCTTCTTTCCTTTCCCGTGCGTTCCTCTCTCTCTCTCTCACTCTCACTCCCGTACTCTCTCTCTCTCTCTCTCTCATTTTTGTCTCAAATCAAGACCGGATTCGAACCAAGAGTGATTTCAAAGAGTTTTCAACATCAAGAGAAGGATTCAAGGTAAGATTACTGAAAGAACCTCTCTTGGATTTCAAGTTTTTTGGATTTAAAACTTACTTTTGGTTCAAAACGGATTTTGATGATTTTCGAGTAAAACTAGAGTAGAAATTGGAGATCTTGGGTTCTTTGGACTTGTTTTAGGACCTAGAACCCGGATCTAGTGGTTGTCCCTTGAGATTTTGTGAATTGGGACTGAATTTGCAGGTTTTTGAACTGATTTCCACGAGTTTTTGCGAACTGGAGTTCTCTACCGGTCGACCGCATCGGTCGACCGGATCTTGTTATGGCCACCGGCCGACCGGACCGGTCGACCGGATGCACACCACCGGCCGACTGGTGGTGATGTACTCTTCTGTCTTCGGTCGATTGGTGTACACGGGGTTTGACCCTGTTTGGCCTGAAATTGCTGTTTTGACCCCTGTTTTCGGGGAGAACCCAAATTAGCTTCATTTGGGGACTTGGGATGAAAGGATTAGCATCTTTAATCCCTGATTTGATATTTAAAACCCTTGGAATGGAATTTGAAACATGAAAATTGATTAGGGCACACTAATTGGAAAATCTTGGTATATGATTGAGATTGGATTACTTTAGGAATGAGAATTGATCCTAAAGTGTTATCTTGTATCAGTGATCGCTGAGGATTCAGACTGAAGGGGCTTGAGGAAGCGGAAGCCGGAAAAGGCAACGCTAGTCCCAGGTTTGATTGTGCGAGGTAGGATTTCTATCCCTCTTCTTTGTGAGCCTGTTTTCAAAAAGGATTTTGGCCTTGAAAAATGTTTTAAAGAAAGGGATTGGTTTGCGAAAGAAAAATGTTTTAAAAACCATGGCTTGTTAGTTTATGGAAATCCTTGGCTTGTCCTGTCCATGGAATCCATAGCTTGTCTAGTCATGAAACCTCATGGCTTGTCTAGTCATGTGGCCCGCGGCTTGAGTAGTTCGTGGGGTCTTATGAATGATTTCATAACGTTAAACGGATGATTTCTTAAGATAAGAGATCTTGTGAACTGGTAATAGAGTCTATTACTGTAAGCCTAGATAGGATGCGGAGAGTGCATCCTCGGGGGCAGAACCCGAAACCGGTCCGGTAGGCGAGGCACTTGGTGAGGTAAGTAATTTGCACTAATTACTTATCAAGCCCGTAATCTGATTAGTTTGTTATATTTCCTTTGAGAAAAAGGATGTGAGGTTCCGGTACATCTGGCAGCCAAATTTGAATGTCTAATTTTATTTATTTATTCATTTATGCACTTATTTATTTTAAGTATTTTAAATTATATCCTACTGGGCCTTTCACGCATGTTTCAAATGTTTAAACCCCTCCCAGGAGATTCGAGGAGCGGTGCATCATAGCTGAGTCTGTTATAAAATGTAAGGAATTAAGAAAAGTTATGTAAACTTATTTATTATTTGGATTTACTAGACTGTGGTTGATGTCTGTTGTAATGATTATTTACATGAGCATGTATGTACGATACTGTATGTCCTGTGGGGTGGAGCCCTGTGTGTCAGAGGCTCCTGGATTATGTAATTTATTTATATTTTAATGCAGCTAAGTGTGGGACCCGGTTGGGGATCTGCTTTATTAATCCCCAATCGAGCTCCACGTCACCCACCCCGTTTGGGGGGCGTGACAGAGTGGTATCAGAGCCTTAGGTTAAGAACCCCCGGGATTGTACATACATGTGTGACATCTGTTATCCACCGAACAGTCTAGTTTTATTTCAGTTGAAGGAAATGGCGCCTCGCCGTAGACTAGGCAACCAGCCGAAACAACCGAATCAAGGATTCTTTGATGCCATGTATGCTGCCTTTCAAGGCATGGCCACTAGAGCTCGGAATGAGCGACCGGCTGAGGATCAGAAACAAGGGTATTTCTGGGAATTCAGGCGAGCGCTTATCCCCTCATTTAACAGTGAGGGAGGACCCCAGGAAGCTGAGTTCTGGATTGACTCCATAGTCAAGCATTTGAGTACTATGGGAGTTCCAGATGAATACTAGGTAGAATTTGTGGTGTACAAGATGGAAGGGTTAGCAAACACTTGGTGGAAACAGGTCAATAGGAGAATGGATGTCGCAGGGATGACCTGGGAACAGTTTGAGGTGATGTTCAATGATCAGTACTTCCCTCCGAGTTACATGGAAGAAAAGGCACTGGAATTCATGTCGCTACAACAAGGCGACATGTCTGTGAGGGAATATGAGGCTAGGTTTAATGACCTATCCCGGTTTGCGCCATCTCTAGTGGAGTCTGAACACATGAGATGTCTTAAGTTTGAGAGGGGCCTCAAGAACTCTGTGAGGAGATCCTTGGTGGCTCTAAGACTTCGGAACTTCCGGGATTTAGTAGCTGCTGCTACAAGGGTGGAACAGGATAACCTGGCCTATCGCCAAAGTAAAGAAGAAGAAGCGGGTCGAGTCTCTGTCTCTGGTAGACCCTCCGTTTCTGGTAGACCTTCTGTTTCGGGTGGACCACAGCGGAGTGGTAGAAGAAACCGCAACTAGGGGCAGATGATTGGGGAAATGGCAAGCGGTGGCAGTAGTTCATCTGGGAGTGACAGAAGTGCTCCTTACGGGCCCAGGTGTCACCATTGTGGGCAGGTGGGTCATATTAGGAGGAATTGTCCTAATCGGCCGCCGGCTCAACAAGCCCAAAGTGACACTTCTTACAGCCAAGAAGGGCCGCCACAGTACATGCCACCATATCAGCAACAACAGATGCCATACCCTCATACGCTGACCTATCAGCCGCCTCAGTATTCACAGTTCCAGCCTCAAGCGCCGAGACCGGCACAACCACCTCCGCCATAACAGTATAGGCCTCCGGCTCAGCAGCCTAATGTTGGTGGCAGAGGGAAGGGAAAAGTACATGGACAAGCTTATACCCTGGCAGGAGGCAGCTCTGGATGTCAGACTAGCAACGCGGTGGTTGAGGGTATGATTCTAATCTCTCATTCTTTTGCTCACGTGTTGTTTGATACAGGTGCCACACACTCGTTCATATCAAGTTCGTTTGTTCGGACTCTGAAACTGAAATCTGAGAATTTAGAAGTCCCGATGACTTTGAACTCCCCACTGGGATGTGTGGAGGTAATGAGTGTGTGTAAGTCGTGTGAAATCACGATGGGTGGTGAGCAATTGAGAGCAGATTTGATCATCCTTCTGATGACCCTTTTTGATGTGGTACTCGGAATGGATTGGCTGTCAAGGCACGGTGCAATTATTGATTGCTACCGTAGGAAAGTGACATTGGTGACGAATTCTGGAACAGTGATTGCTTATCAGGCAGAGATGAACCCAGTCCTTGGGGAACGACTGTTGAAGTACAACGTTGGGGGACAGAAGAATCTAGCCTGTTTCTTTTCCCTTTTTACCTTAGAAGGTGAATCTGAAGTGAGCGGAGATAATGCAGGAATCCCTGTGGTGGATGAGTTTGCAGATGTATTTCCTGAGGATCTACCTGGTTTACCACCGGATCGGGAGTTTGAATTCTGCATTGATTTGGTTCCGGGAACGGCACCTATCTCCATTCCTCCATACCGGATGGCTCCGACGGAGATGAAGAAATTAAGAACACAGCTTGAAGAGCTGGCAGAGAAGGGATATATCTGGAATAGTACTTCCCCTTGGGGTGCACCGGTGCTATTTGTGAAAAAGCACGACGGATCTCTTCGGTTGTGCATTGACTACCGACAACTGAATAGGGTAATTATGAAGAACAAGTACCCACTGCCAAGGATCGATGAGTTGTTCGATCAGTTGGGTGGATCACAGTTTTACTCTAAGATTGACTTGAGGTCCGGGTACCACCAATTGAAAATTAGGGAGGAGGATATTCCGAAGACTGCTTTTTGGACTCGATATGGGCACTTCGAGTTTCTGGTAATGCCGTTTGGGTTGACAAATGCCCCTGCTGCATTCATGGATTTGATTAACCGTATTTTTCGGCCGTACTTGGATCGGTTCGTCATCGTGTTCATTGATGACATCTTGGTGTATTCGAAGACTTGGGAAGAACATGCGCAACACCTTAGAATTATCCTTCAGACTCTTCGTGAGCACCAGTTGTATGTGAAGAAGGAGAAGTGTGACTTCTGGCTGACAGAGGTGAAGTTCCTTGGCCATGTGATTTCAGAACAAGGAATTTCTGTATATCCTTCCAAGATTAAAACTGTGTTACAGTGGGAAATGCCGAAGAATGTGGCAGAAATCCGAAGCTTTCTCGGACTCGCGGGATATTACCGGCGTTTTGTAAAGGATTTCTCAAGTATCGCTGCACCGATGACTCGGTTAACCAAGAAAAAAGTCAGATTCGAGTGGGATGCCGAATGTGAACGTGCCTTCCAAGAATTGAAGGTAAGGTTGACAAGTGCACCGATTCTGACGATCCCTAATACTGAGGAGCCATACGATTCTGAATAATCATGCTTGATTCTGATAACTTTTTCCTTCAAACACTGATGAGTTGTTCCACTGTGGACAATTTTGCTCAGTTTTTATTAATCCTTACATTTTCTATACTGTACCCTTTTTATCTTACAGGTAACACCAGAATTATACACACACACACACACACACACACATATATATATATATATATTGTAATGCGTACATGGTTTTTTTTTTTTAATATATAACTTGAATAACCTCAAGTATAAACGGAGAAAATTATATTATACTGACGGTTTATTAAATGAAATAAAACATGTCGAAAAGAGAGATGGTCAACGATCCAACAAAGTACATGTGTGTTCATTATATATATAGTACCGATCTAGTAACAATGTAGTCATAATATATAGCAGTGACATCTTAGGGGACAAATTGATGGCTACTAATTTCATTTAACAAAATTAGAAGGAATATCGAGAATTTGTTACTTGACTTTAATAAATTTGAATGGATTGATGCAGCCATCAATGGAGGTGTTCAAGGACATTGTTGAGGAGTTAGAAAATGGGAGATAGAATTCGAACGGTGCATATTTTTAGGTTAGAGAAAATGGGATCTGGGATTCATAGGTAGCTACTTTCCATATTTATTAACGGGATATTTAGATATTTATACCCTGTATTTTACGTGTATTCAAAAAGTATACCCTCAGTTTTCAATTTCATCTAATATATACTTTTTAAGTTACGATTAATATATAAATCTATACATTTTTATGGGTAAACACTTGATCTTGACATCGTGAATTTACGAAATTAACCTTAATGGGGATTGTACAATGAGACATATCCTTGTTGCCAAACAGATATAGTTTTGTGGAAAAAAAAAGAAAAAGAAAGAGAAAAACTTGCTAAAATATCAAAACGCTGCGTTTTTGTGTTGCCTTGATTGTATATAAGGTGGGGCGGGAAGATTTTTTTCCTCATGAAGATTGCAGAGAAACTGAAGGCTTTTGTTTTCTCTCTTCCTGTTGCAACTTGAACGTAGCCCTCACCTACCTCCATAGTAGACAGTTTTGAAGCTTTTTCAAGCTTTAATCGTATTGTTGTGCTTTGTGGAGAACATAAACCAACCAACCCCAAGTCAGCAAACCCAAGAGGAGAACTTGGGAGGCAGTGATTTTGCTGCCTTTTGACTGCTATTGCGGTAAATTTGCATTTTGGATTATGTACATGAGGATTTAAACTGTTCATCACGTGTGTATATGCTTCATGCTCTTACTATGTTGTAAATGAGGAGTTTTAACTGTTATTATGGTTGTATATGCCTCATCTTTTTGTTTTACTTCTAAATGCCATTGGCAGAGATATGAAGTACGTATATATCTTCTTTTGCAAAGTTGAACATGTGTTTATATTTACAAATGACCGAATATTATGATCTTTTGAAATGATGTATTAAGTAGTTTATAAAATTAGTGCATTATCTATTTCATTATTTATTTTTTGTCAATAATTTTTCCTTTTTTTTTTTTAATTTTATGTAAACTATTTTCTTGTTTTTGGTTCCATATATAAACTTAATATTAGTGGTTGTTTAGTTATAGCTTCAAAGGGTACTATTTTAGGAATTAAAAAGGCTTTCTCTGGTCAAAATCAAGTGTTGACTCACAAAAGGTATCAATTTATATATTAATTGTAATTTGAATGTATATATTTAATGAGATTAAAAATTGAAGATATACATTTTAAATAAACATAAAACACAGGGTATAAATATTTAAATATCTCTTTATTAATTGATCAGCCAATGTTCCATCCAAATGCCACCGTTAAACAGCTCAAATATGGAACCTATAGACTTCCTCTAACCTCTTGCTACTAATTGGATGCTTCTTATTATTGTCAGTACTAGACACACAACACCAGTAAATTTCCATTTGTTTAATGGTTCTTAATTCTTATGGTAATTAACTCTTTTTTATATAAATAAATAAATATATATATATATATATATATTTGCAGATCTTAAACTAAGGTGGAGCGTACCTTGTGGACCAAACAGCGTGATTACACTCCCAGGCGCACCCTGGTTGAAGCCCTGGTATCGGTGGTCATGGCCTGTTCTGCCTTTTAGGCATTTCTTGGCATGAACGACGCCGTCAAACTCTTGGGTAAGACTTGTTAGAGAGATTATAAGGTGTCTTTCAATTTAGATTACATACTTTTTAAACTGTTAAAACACGTGTGTCAACAATTTAGAAAAGAAAAAACCTATTGTAACGCGTGTTTATTGCAACATGGATGAGACAGCACCATTTCGCTGCCAAACTTGCTGCAGCGCCTTTGCTATAACAATTTGCTGCCAAACCCGTTGCAGCGGGTTTTTTTTTGCTGAAAACGCGTGTTTTGTGTCATTTATGATATGAAATGTTTCGAACTATTGTATCGATTGGTGATATATGCAAGGTCTGTTTTGGTTACTAGTGTTACAGAAAGCGTTACAACACTTTTCTGTAATACTGTTATAACGGAAATGACAGTATTAAACCAGTAAACCAGAAATGCAAGAAATTAATGCGGAAATGTAAAGAACACCAGAAAATGATATCGCAGTTCGGTGCGCACACCTACTCTGCGGGGCCACGCCCAGACAATGAACAATCCACTAAGTTCAAAGAGATTACAAAAACCAATCGGACTTATACACCCAAAGACTCCCTCCTTGACGTTGTCGCCGCCGTATCGAATCTCCTTAATGGCCTTGTCCAGCGAGCACCACTCGTCTTTAAAACTGAACGGCGAAATCCCTTCGGCTGGCAATGCGCTTTCTCCCGAAGGACGATCTTCAATCAAAACTCAAAGGCTCACTCACATAGACTTTTTCTGAATATTTCTTCTATAAAAATCATGCCCCAAATGTATCCTTTGATTACCTAATATTTTTTCAATGGGGCCCGAAAACTCACGTATGCCACTTATGTATATATAGCAAAGTTGCTCATGTACCAATCCAGATTTTTCTGTTTTCAGCCTTGTGTCCCCACACCACGTTTTCCTCAAGCTTGAAGATTTGCCAGCCATTAATTCCCCCAAAAGTCCACTCTTCATTTTCAGCAATCAAATCCTTTGATTTGTAGTCCATAAACATGACAACAAGACTTTCCTTAAGAGGTCTACCAAATTAAAATGTCAACCAATCTTACAACTAATTTGCCAAAAATAAGCCAATATAAAATGCACTAACAATATATTTTTACACATATCTAAACACCTATTAACAATAGATATAACTGTTGTAATAGATATATTAATCTATGAAGAGATACATTTATATTGAAAATGTATCTTTATGTGAATGGTTGTGATGTTTGAAGATGATGTGTTCATTTATGAAATAAAACCTATCTTTATTTTCCAAAAAAATTATGGACTTTATATTTGTTCGGGAACATAATATTATTGCTAGATATTTTGTTTAAAAGTTTATTGTATCTTAAGAGTAATTTGTCATTAAAACTCATTAACAAACTTTAAAAAGTAAGGGTAAATAAAATCTTAAAAGAAAGTATTTCTATATCCTCAAATCCATCGTAAAATCTGATTTATTTTCATTATTTTCTTCCTCTACACACAAAATTCTTGAGACTAACATCGAATATTCAATAGTTAATACAATTTCCTTCAAGCAAAAAAAAAAACACTTTCCATTTCAAAACTAATTCCCAGACTGTCAAAGCCGGTTCACAATCACCAGAGGTGTCTCTTCGCGTTTATCTTGGTTGAAGTAGTGATCTTACTGCCTGGGTGCCAATTATCCTCCATGTAGCCCATGCCTTTCATCGGATCTCCCCATTCACGACGTCTCTGCTTGATCCCAGCGATGTAACTGCCGCTGTCATAATCTAAGTTGTTATTCAACAAAAATGGAAAAATTGTCTATTTTTTCCTTATTATTAAAAGACGATGGGTTTTAATTAGGATGTAAGGGGAGGTGCTATGAGTAAACAAGTAGTTATAAGACTTGTTTAGTTCACTAATTCGAGTTTTTAATTTGAATTAAGATGTGATTTTTATGTGAAAATTTTTTACTGTAATAAAAAAATTAAATATAATTATTTTTAAAAAAAAAATTACTATAATAAAACTCAAATTTTAAATTTAAATCGGTAAAATAAATAGAATCTAAAAAAAATTTGACACAAATGTTTAGAATCACCGCCGGTTAAGCACAACTAAAAGAGATAGTCCGCACTTATGGCAATCTAATATGTTGTTATGATCCATCTTAATGTGTGATCCTCGGCGCCATCCCTCTAACATTGTTCTAGTTCTTTACCATGAGTAGATCCCACGTGAATGGGAGACTCACAGATTTACCACGTGATTTTGATGCTCGTCACCAATACTCTTTTATCATTTTCCTTTCTCTCAATAACAATACAACGCTATCTATATCACGTCAGAACAACAACGGTGTCGTGTAAATTTTTCTGCTTACCACCAACGCTACAAGTCTCTAGTCCAAATGCCACGAAACATCCCAATTCCCAATACCACAACTGGTACCCAAAAACAGCAGGCTCTCTCTCTCTCTCTCTCTCATGCATGCAAAATTGAATTAAAAAAAAGTCACCGTCCACGCGGCAAAAAAAAATTGTTGGCGTTTCTTGTCGTTTTTTTCCACCTCATTTCACAAACCGTGTGCTCTCCACCCGCTGAATTTCCCGCAAACGACTACAAAAACCAACCCCCAACAATTCCATTTCCAACACAGAACCAAAAAGAAGAGAAATATCGCAAAACGCAATCCACAAGAAACGACACGCGAAATGTGCAGATCAACGGATTATCACCGCTTCAATCCAGTCAACCGGTTGAAGATTCGATCGTTCGCCGTCGGGTTTTCGGGTTTTGATGCCGGGAAACCGTTGCCTCAGTCGCTGACGCTCGTTTACCTGCCGAGAATCAACGAGAACGCGCTCGAGGTCTCCGGGTCGAAGATCCGACCCGATTCGCAGGCGTTTGTGACTCTCCACCGCGGCGTGGCCGGAAACGGCGAGGAAGTTTCGTTCGGGAGTAGAGATCGGGTCGTCGTCAGCGAGGGCGTGAGGTTCGAGGTTTACCTGGGAGAAGAGAAGGTTTTGAAAGGGAGTTTTAGGAAGGATGAAGAGGACGAGTGGAGACTGGAGTGCCGGTGCGCGATGGAGAGAGACATCGACGGCGCGGCGGCGGCGGAGGTTAGGGTCTCGGCGGAGGGAGGCGTG
Organism: Morus alba; assembly: GCA_012066045.3. NCBI lineage: Eukaryota > Viridiplantae > Streptophyta > Magnoliopsida > Rosales > Moraceae > Morus > Morus alba. The sequence continues at coordinate 12,555,093 of CP050235.2, forward strand.
ATGAGAGAGAAAGTGGCGATGGCGGTGGAGAGGAGGAGACGGCGGCGGTGGTACGGACGGGGGTTGGAGGAGATTCCGGAGGAGAGGGAGGATCGTTGCGAGTGTGATTGTGGGGGATCGGGCGGTGGAGATTTGGGGAGTGGTTGGGATGATGAAATGGACGGCGGAGATGAGGAGGGGATTGAGATGGATATGGATATGGAGGGAGTTAGATGGGCCGTTGATGTTGGGATTTGGGTCATGTGTTTGGGCGTGGGCTTTTTGGTTTCTAAAGCCTCTTCCAAGACTTTGAGACGCAGAAAATTAATATGATTTTTTTTTTCTTTTTTTTTTTTTTTTTAAGAAAAAAATGATTTCTAACAGTTTCTGATTCTTCCTTGTAAAGCGTAGAGAGAAAGGCCATGAGTCCATGACCAAGAGCATGAAATTTTGTCACTTTTTTTTATTTTGTTTACAGAAAATTCTGGCTGACGTAAATTTTGTCCCCTGTCAATATGAAAGGCAGGCCCAAAACGGAAAGCCCATTTCTTTTTTTTCCTTTATAAGGGACAATTTTCTATTCTTTTTTTTTTTCCCCTGTGCGCGGGACTTGTAGATCTTAGGTATTGTTTAGTATTATGGGTTTTAAATTCAGAAGTATAATTTTAGTTTAAAATTAATGTTTGTTTAAAAAAAATAAAAAATAGTGTTGATTTGACTCATTTAGAATTAATATTTAATTTGAATTGTTTTGATTTAAAATTGAATTTTAATGTGATAAATTATGAATCACTATAATTTTAAAATCATTTCTCTCTTAAATTTGAGTGGTTTAAATTTTTGTTTCTGATTATGATTTAAATTTAAAATCATGAATTATAATTATAATTTTAAAATTAAAATTAAAATTATCTTATTTATATCCTTATATCAACCGAACCATTAATTTTAAATCTTAATCACAGAAAAGAAAAGAAAAGAAAAGGACCTTTTCCATTTAGAAAAATTGGAAGTTGAGAACCGATGGGCAATAATGACCTAATCGAAAGCTGTTAGCCTGTTATCAATTATCTTGTGTTGGAGAAAGCTCTACATGAACGCCAATTCACGTTCACGGCCACTTTTAGAACTTTGTGCATGGTATCTAATTTGCTAAAGTTGTTTTTGGGATCCTACTTTTTTTTTGCTTCCTCTTAATCAGAGCTTTCCCAAAATCTTTCCCGTTTGGATATAACCAACTTTTCAAATCTTCCTTTAGTCTTTACCCTACTTTCAAGTTTCATACTTCTTTTTCCCTTGAAGATTGCTTTCTGTCTTCTTGTTTAAATTACATGGGTTCTTTAAGTACATCCATGGAGCACGTGACGTGTTTGTTGGATGGATTATTATGAGATGTTTGGTTTGAAGATTCAAATTATAATTTGAATCATAATTCATGATTCGCTACAGTATTTTTTTCAAAAAAATTACACGTAAATCGAAATTTATTCTAATCACATAATTCTAATCAATAAACTAAACGTCTCTTTAATTTTACTAACGGTCTTATCCAATGTAATCTGGTTTTATACACCAAGTATGCAAAAGAATTATCGAAAGATACTTTTTTTTTTTACAACTACATAATTGTTTTTACATTTTTTTTTCTGGGAAAAAAGGGAGAAAAATCAGTATTAGTATTATTAAGGACAACTACGGAAAAGCCCTTGTCTATTTTGCCTTTTTCTGCATGCATCTTTATCCTTACTCAACGTACATGAGGAGTTTTTTTATAACTTTCCCACTTTAATGCTAGGATAATTCTACTATAAAGCTTTGAACTATTAAATTTTAATAGATATTGTCATATGCTATTCAATTATGACATTAAAGAATCTTTTTTTTTTAATTATTTAAAAGAGTTTATTCATTGTAACGTCATACTATCCAATTCTAACATTCAGATCTCTATTGTTCATTCAGATGGATCTCGTTAGGACTGACTGAAATCTTGTGGCCGCAAGTGCAAGTGCGTATATCATTTCTCAAATACTAAGGGCCATTTGGTTTATGGTTCAAGTCCGTGATTTTATTTGAGAATTTAAATTTTTTGAGAGAACTCATTAACGAAAACTTTTTAATTTAATTTTTTTGTGAGAAAGTATTATTAGAATTATGAGTTTAAATTAGTGAACCAAACGGGCTCTAAAAGTTACACAATAATCTTTAAGATGGTGTTTGGTATGCAGTAATCAATAAGAATTAAATACATGAGAACATGATGGTGGGTAATATGATTTCCTGAAAATCTACATTATCATGTTTAGTTATGCGTATGAATCTTTTATTAGATTCCTATAAATGTTATTTTACGGTATTTGGTTGTGCATAGTAATACAATGTAATTTTTTTCTTATAAATTAAGTTTAAATTGTTTTAAACTAATTAAATTTTATTTAATTAAGTGATTATAATTTTCACACCTTAGATTTAAAAATATTACAAAAAATAAATATTATAAATTTTAATAAATTTGGTACAAAATTTGAAAAATTATGAAAAAAGTAAACAAATAAACTTAAAAAAAAAAAAAACATATGACCTTAATGGCTTTTACTCCCCCCTCTCAAATTTAAGACGTTATTCTTTTGGGTCTTGATTATTTATTCTGGATTGGAATAGATGGTCTGACTCATGGTGGAGTTGTGACAGTGGTGAGGTTGTTACCGGTGTCTGGGTAGTGGTGGGGCTGCAATAGTGCGACATGGGGCTGTGACATTGTGACGGCAACTCTGAGTTGTGGTGGGCTGCGACGACCACTAGGGTGGTCTGAGCAGGACACTGAATGTCACCGGATCTCAAATGGGTGGTTGGCCTGCTAATGGACTGGGAAGAACATGTTAGTGGTGATGGTGGTGAGATTCTCATGATGTTAAGATTCTTAAAATTTAAATAACATTATTGGGTGTTATTCATATTACCTTATTTTGAGGTAAAATAAATCTTATGGAATCCATTTCACTAATATAAAAATGACAATTCTTATACTAAATATAATAATTTATAAATTTTTATTCTCATTTTTAAAATTAATCTAAATCAAACGTCCCCTAATAGTAACAAGAATGGGATGTCAAAATACAGTCTTATCTAAAACATGGCAACTTGATCATTGTCCCCGTATCTCGCTACCCCAAAGTCACGAGCACTAATAATGACAAGACACGAAGAAGAGGGCACTCGGTGGACAAAAACGCCAGATGAAACCCCTCATTCCTCAATACGAATCTGGGGCTAATTGCATTAACAGCTGGGGAGTTGACAATTCCACAACCACGCCAGACATTTTCTACTATACAAGTCCCTTGATTGTTATATGATTTTCTTTGTCTTGTTGTTAATGTACCAAAAAGAATGAAAAGATTAGGGATAATAAATGTTTTGTATTTAGCTTACAAATAGGACATAGACAAATTTAATCCAGGGCGGAATGTATTGAGTAATAAAGTTTTTTTTTTTTTTTTTTTTTTTTTTTTTTGGGTGGAAGGGCAATACAATGTAATTCTAACTTTTTGATTGAGTTAGAATTAGAATTACATACGTACATCCTTTAGAATTTGAGTATAAATGTATAGGCATATGGCATTAGTGATTGGTTTTCTTTAGTCTAATAATAGACATGTTGACCTATAATGTTGATGAATATCTTGAAGTGGAAATTTTACCTTAAATTAGTGATGCTATTTAATTTGACTTATGAATTTAATAAGTCTCAATATGAGCCAGAATAATTGCACTTCAAAAGTTCAAATCGTGCTTGTCTTATTATAGTGAATGCCTAGTACGGCTAGAGTCTAGAGTGTTGTATAGGTAATGAACTATAATTTTTGGAGGTGGTCGGTGAACATATTCAATATCCATGTGGAAAATTTAGAAGTTTAATTATCTATTTAGTTCCGTATTTAAATTAATAATTTTAATTTTAAATTTAAATTTTATGAGAATATATTAGCAATAATTTTTATTTAAATTTTTTATAAGAAAAAAATACTATAGTATAATTAAAATTATGGGTTTTAAACTTAAGAAATAATTCGGCTTTAAGTCACGTGCTATGCTTATAAGTGAAATATTTGTAAATTGACAACTAAGGGTTATAAGGGCAATTTTTGTTCCCTTTTAGAGACGGGAGAAAGAGACTAATCCGGAGTCTTGTGCGGTTATGAACCAAAAGCCCAACCGGTTTTTCTTGACAAGTTTTTTTCTGGTTATGGAATGATATAATTTTCTTAAGCTTTTCATAGCCTATTTTTATTTCCGGAGTCACGAAAAGCCCAACCTTTTCTTTTTAAGGAATGATAAAGCTAGTTTTATTTCCTCTAGTGCTTTAAAATTTAAATAACTTTCATCAAGCTGCTAGACATAAAACTATTGTCGCTTATTACACTAATTACTAACATGCTAGTCTTAGCCCTATTTGAATAGCGGCTGTAAAATGGAATACTAATGGGCAATAATTTACAATTGCATGGGCATTTAAGAATATCCAAAAAGCTAATTACTTAAAAGAATCAAATAATGAAAATAAAATGTTATTATAGGGCTCCTATTTATAAAGTAATTGTTTTTTTTAGATATTTGATTAAATTTTAATTATAACGGTTTGATTTGTAAGTATCTTTATAATGTATAATTTTTTGTTTTAAACATGAACACTCATAAAATTAACTGTTAAAATTTATTCAAATGGTTAAAAATTGAACATTAATAAAATGTCTTACGTTTGAGAAAGTTTCACAAAGAGCGAAAAAATGAGGGAGTATCCTCCACTAAATAAAAAAAAAAAAAAAAAATGGAAGTCTCTCCTAGCATTTTGACTCGAGATTTATCAAAACTTTTCCTAATTTGTAATTAGCAAAGTAAGCAAGTAACTAAGGAGTAAGGACGAGAAAAAAAAAAGTAACTAAGGACGTACGGGTGGGTCCCAGACCTTCCTTTGTTTTGCCGTCCACGTGTCAACATCCCGATACACGAGCGCCACTCCGACACGTCAGCATGCCTTTCTCTCTCTGTCTCTGTCCTTCTCCCTCTCTGTCTCTCTCTCTCTCTCTCATCCCGAGAGCCAGAGCTCCTCTTTCCTCTCATGGCGGTCAACGAGTCGATATAGTAATATACTAATATCAATTGAAAACCGCTCTCTCTGCGACAAAACAGCCCAAACGCCAAACCACTGTACGGACAGAATAGAGCAGAAGAAAAAGAAGAATAAGAAGAAGAAGAAGGAAGAAAGCATGGGGAGAACCGGAGGAGGTAATCCGAAGACATACTCGGCGAGACATAGCGACTACAAGCTTCTCGAAGAGGTCGGATATGGCGCCAGCGCCACGGTTTACAGAGCGATCTATCTTCCTTTCAATGAAGTCGTGGCCATCAAGTGCTTGGATCTCGATCGCTGCAACAGCAATCTGGTTAGCTAATTTGTTCTTATCTTCTTTGCGTCTTAAAAAAGATTTAAATTTTTATTCATTTTCGTGGATTTTGTGATGTGCTTGGTTTAGCTAGGTTTCAATAGAAATGGATTGTGTTTTGGCTTGGGATTGACTCTTTTGACTTTGATTTGCTTCCGCGTGGAGCCGATCTGTGGTCTAAACAATTTTGTTCGTGATTTAGTGATTGATTCTGGAAGTGAAATTGGTGTGGAATTTGTTGAGATCATGAAGTTGGGGACTTTTTTTTATATTTATTTATTTATTTAGTTATTTATTTTGCTGTGTGAATTCAATTCAATTCAATTCGCTGAGTTGTTTGTGTTTCAGATCCTCAACATCAGTCGTCTTCGTTGAGGAACTATGACGAAACAGTATAGTTAGTGAAAACTACTGAATTCAGTGTAGATTTTTTTTTCTTTTTTAATTCTTTCTATGTATGAGTTTCTTTTTCTGGGTGAGTACAACCTTAAGTGGGTACTTGGGGGAATACTGGGATAATTATGCTTTAGGAGGGGAAGGTGCTTAGTATGGACCACATGATCAGGACTGTAAAAGTTGCATTCTAATCACTTTATGGGTTTTATATTGCTATTTTGTTCGCTTTGTAGTTTATATTTTGTGGAAAGGTAGAAGTGAATAATCTTAACATGAATGCTGGTTTTCACTTGGGGCACTAAAGATTAGTACTATTTTGGGAAAAGCTTTTTACTTTTTTTCCTTTAGATACTAAGATGCATAGTTAGAGTCATATATATATATATATATATATATATATATATATATATATATATATATGGGTGAAGGTGAATTCCGTGAAAGTTTTGGCAAGTTGTAGAATTCGTTCTTAGTTGAACTTCACTTGAAGTTATTACTAGGTGAGAGAGGTTGCTACGGTGAAGCAAGTCCATTAAGTATGTGAGGATGTGTGGATGTTGAAAATGCCACCAGGGAATCGAATATGGTGATCTCTGGTGCTGTAGTTAACAACCTGTGGTCTTCAGCGTGCAAATTTTTACTATTTAGTATATTATCACTAGTGTCACATCCTTAGTTTTGGAGGTGTGGGTGGTGGAGCAAGAGATCTAGGTTAAAAGGTGGCACAGATGCTCAAGAACTTAGAAATCTACCATCATAAAAGATCACTGCGCGCTTTGACAGACTATTGCAAGTCTTTTCAGTTTTTCTAAACTGAGAGCACATTTTAGAACCTAATTGTGCTCGTTGTATTAATGGATTTTAGTGTTTTCATACTTAAAGAGAAGCCCTGATATAGAATTTGAATACCAGTTTGTAACAATTTTAGAGTGATTTTTTTGTGGATCATATATTTTGGTACATTGCTTGATATATTATTATTATTATTATTATTATTATTATTATTATTATTATTATTATTGCAGGATGACGTAAGGAGGGAGGCTCAAACAATGAGCTTGATAGATCATCCAAATGTTGTGAGGGCATACTGTTCTTTTGTTGTTGAACGGAACCTTTGGGTGGTTATGCCATTCATGGCAGAGGGTTCTTGTTTGCACCTTATGAAGATTGCATATCCAGATGGATTTGAGGAAGCAGTTATTGGTTCTATTCTCAAAGAAACCCTTAAGGCTTTGGATTACCTTCATCGGCAAGGACATATTCATCGTGATGTGAAGGTGACAGAGTCGATTTCTCATTGCAACATTTTAGAACATGCATTGGATGGCTGATTTTGTTTGTTTAAATCTTTTTGGCTGCAGGCTGGAAACATACTACTAGATACCAATGGCGTTGTAAAGCTTGCTGACTTCGGTGTTTCAGCATGCATGTTTGATACAGGTGATAGACAACGTTCGAGAAATACATTTGTTGGAACTCCATGCTGGTATGATTTGTGTCACTGGACTCCCAAATCTTTCCTTCTTTTTTTTTTTTTTTTTTTTTTTTTTTTTGGGGGGTTTGTATGCGGGGTACGCTCTCTCTCTTCTTGATCTATATGTTTAATGGTTGAACTTGTCTTTGCTGTCCAGGATGGCACCCGAGGTATTGCAACCAGGAAGTGGGTACAATTCCAAGTAAGTTCATTTAGTAGCTTGAAATCAGAATCGAATTGTTGGAGTTGTCCCTCAAAGCACTCTCTTGCAAGCAGTTCAACACTGGCGCTTGACTTTCCGTCTGGGTGACATGTGTTATAATTGCAAAAACTCTCTTTCCTGTGTCATGTGTTGTCCACTCATTGAGGGGCTAACAAAATTGATTTTCATTGTGCTTGACTACTACTCATGACGATGGTTATATTCCTGATAATTGTTGAATTTCTTATATGCATAAGCACCCAACTTGTCAACTTGGGACCCTGATTTATCTAGAACTTGGTTTTGTTGATTTAAATTGAAGAAAGATAACAGACTAATATATTACTCGTGGTGCATTATCCTTTTACAGAGCTGATATTTGGTCATTTGGGATAACAGCACTAGAGCTGGCTCATGGTCATGCACCTTTTTCAAAATATCCTCCTATGAAGGTATTTACACATATACTTTATGTTGTGGGATTTGAGAAGGATAGATTTGGAAATGCAGATTGAATTAAATGAGGCTTTGCACTTATTGAAACCTGTAACATGCCTAGTTTCTTAATCATAGGTTCTCTTGATGACCATTCAGAATGCTCCTCCTGGACTTGATTATGATCGTGATAAAAGGTTCTCTAAGGTATGGTAATTCTTTCTAGAAAGAGCATAGATTGATATGCCCATGTAATTTCATATTTGTGAATTGAGCATCTGCCGTTAATCAATGTCCCATAAGGTGGTTAAAGGCCGACAGTATAGTCTGTTTGTTGTTGTTGTTGCTTTTTTTTTTTTTATGTGCTTTCTTTTGTAGAATATATTCTAATTAGAGGATTTCCAGTTGTGACCAGTCTTTCAAAGAAATGGTGGCTATGTGCCTAGTGAAAGATCAAACAAAGAGGCCAACGGCAGATAAACTGTTGAAACATTCCTTTTTCAAACATACAAAGCCTCCAGAGCTTTCTGTGAAGAAACTGTTTGCTGAGTTGCCACCTCTTTGGAATCGTGTGAAGGCCCTTCAGGTGACTCATACTTTGTTTGTAATATGGTTTTCTAAGCATTAAGTTGTGCTCTTGTTATTATTTATCGTTTTGCGAAAACCTTGCAGCTTAAAGATGCAGCACAACTAGTGCTTAAGAAGATGCCTTCAGCAGAACAAGAGGCGTTATCACAGGTTATTAACATTTCTTGACTCTGCACATTATTAGGGGCTAAAACTTGAATTATCACATATTCACAATTTGATATTTAATATTTTTTTGCTACATTAGATTGTATTTAGTGAGAATTCTTTTCTTTTTTTTTTTTTTTTTTTTTTTTTTTTTTTTTTTTTTTTTTTTTTTTTTTTTGTTTTTGCTTTTTCATTGTCCTTATACCTGCTTCTGTCTAAGGTGTTGTAAATGGCCTAACAGAGCCATAGGAAGGCACTTCCTTAGATCTTCTTTGTATAAATACTTGTTCATCATTTGTAGATAGCCTCAATCATTTGCAATGGCAGGTTGGAGTTACTATCAATGATTTGGCCTTTTATTTAGGAAACAACACCCTTTTCTTTTGTATGATTAAGTTATAAGAATGGCTCCTTGCTCAAAGGTTGACATTCACGTCAATATTTGTTGGGAGATAATTGTCGACTCACAAGTGAAATGCAATGATAAAGAACACGGGAGCATGTTACATTCAGCGCCCAGAAGCACATAAGCTTCATAATTATTTTCTTATATTTAGTGTCATTTTCTTCTCTTGTCAGAGTGAGTATCAGCGCGGAGTCAGTGCCTGGAACTTTGATATTGAAGATCTAAAAGCTCAAGCATCCCTGGTATGTCTAACTTTTAATTTGCAAGTTATCTACAAATTTGCTGTATTTCTAGTGGTTAACGTCATGAAAATCCTTTCATCTTTGGGCTAGGTACGTGATGATGATGATTTGCAAGAGATGCGGGAGGAAGATGAAAAATTGAAATCAATATTTATTGATAAGGTTGTCATCTTGTTTTTTACTCGGGAGATATAACAAATTTTCAAATGCAGAGAGAACTAATTTTTTTCCTTTTATTTGGAAAAAACTTGAACGTCTGACTTAATAATTACTTTAATCAGGATGCACCTCCTACCCAATCCATCCAGGGGAAATTGAACTCAAACAGCGAACTACCTTGTGAAGGACAATCAAGCGGTGATAAATCACTGCAGAGTGAATATTTGAACAAAAAAGGCAAGATTCTGGAATGTGATGTACAGGAATCTGGTTTCCAAGAAAACATGGGCTTGAAGAAAAATGGATCAATCACTGAGGCAACAACATCAACATCAGACAAAGAGATAGTTACGTCAAAGAATAGAACTCCTGTGAAAGTTCGCCAGACTTATAGTGGTCCACTCATGCACGGTGCTGTACTTTCTCATTCAATATCAGAGAGGGGACGCCCATCTGAAAGGTTCATTATTATGGTTTATTACTTAATATGTCTTACAATGTCAAGTTATGATAATGGTACATCTGGTTGTATCATGTTAAGTAGCTTTTGCAAGTCTAGCGTTTTTCTTGGCCAAAAATGCTGTTCCTTCATTATCACATTACATAAACTTGTGCCGGTCCATCCACCAGTTGTAGAACCTAATTAGAACAAACAAAAATCGTAAGATTAAGAATATAAGCAAACAAAGCTGATAGTTTCAGCATAGTTTTTATCATGATACTGAATTTGTATCTAGACCGAAAGTGGCTAATTTTAACTGCTGACAATCATCAGGACTCAAATGTGTTGTAGCTTTCACTAGGTCTGCCAGCCGCCAGACTTTGATATAGTCCTAAATTGACTAGTCTTTAAACCATTATTCCCAATTTTGTCTTGGGTGAATGAAATACGTATGACCTGGTTTCATTTTTGTCGCTTTTATAAGTTTTATTGTATAATGATCTTACTGTTCTGGTTCTGGTGTAGTTTATTTTTGGAACGATAATGTTGATTCTATTTGGATTCTAAACTTCTGCTGAGTGGTAGTTTACTGTATAGGTTCGTCCTTATATCTTTTTGACGTATAGTTTATTGCATAGTATGCTCCTTAGATTTCTTAAGGTTGGATGTTGAACTATGTATATTGTTTAGATAAAACCACCATTTAAAGAAGAAGAAACAGAACAATATTTTGTTGTTTTCTGGAACAAGTAGAATCAGTCTCCAACTTTCATTTTTGATTTTGTGCACAGTTACCTGTAATTTCACAGCTGAAAGTTTATAGGTCAATCTTATATTCTTTTCAATTTCACATTCTTAAGTTTTGGGAATCTGATGTACTATTTATATTTCTTATTAGTTTCGAATATCTGATTTCTTGTCCCTGTGAATCTAAATATCTGTAGATGGTACACGCTATTCCTTGTCGCCTGTATCTTGACAATGTTATATTTGTATATATGTGAAGTCAAATGCCTCTTCTTCCTTGTATTGTTTTGCCCCTATCTCTTTCATTGGATTAACAACTGTTATTTTGTTAATTACTAGGAGTGAGAACGATAAACCTTCAACTGAGAAAGTTAATTGTGAAGTACGGAGAACACCAAGCTTTAGTGGTCCTTTGATGCTTCCAAATCGAGCTTCGGCTAACAGTTTGTCAGCTCCAATAAAGTCTTCTGGAGGTGAACAACTTGTCCAATATCCTTTGAAATTCATTTTCACTAAGGCTACTCTGGCTACTGCTGTTATTTACTGGCTTAGAAAGCTTATGACACTGAGTCTTCTCCTCTAATAGGATTTAGGGATTCTTTGGACGATAAATCAAAAGCCAACCTCGTGCAGATTAGAGGGCGATTCTCTGTAACATCAGAAAATTTAGATCTTGTAAAGGTTAGTTTTTACTTCTTATGGTTTGTTTTCTTTATTATTTCAGTTTCACTAACTTACAATTTTGCCCTAGGATATTCCATTAAGTACAGTTCCACGTCGATCTTCACAGGTAGGTGGCTTGATGGTTTTGAATCTTTTGCACACAAGTGTGTTTGGATTCTGGTCCTGACTGTATCTTTTATTCCGTCAATTTATTAGGGATCACCGCTGAGAAAGTCTGCTAGTGTTGGTGATTGGATATTTGAATCCAAGCAAGTGGTTTGTATGCTAACCTCTTGCTCACAATACTTGAACAAGATAATAGGATTTGACGGTTATGTATAGATTTTGTTTTCTTCACAGCAAAAATGGTAAACTATGAAATGGAATGCTGAGTATAGACATTGAGCATGGAATTGGATATTTAGTTAAACTTCTACCTCACATAATCCCTAAGCGTTTGCCACTTGCATGCACGCTTAATGTTGGATAAACAATCTCTAGCGTAATTCTATTTTGTTTTAACTTATGTCTACTTTTTATGTTTCCAGCCCATCAGTCCATCTCCCAAGGAGTTAAATAATAGCATAATACCTGCATCACTTCTCATGCCTCATCTTCAGAATCTTTTCCAGCAGACATCAATTCAACAGGTAAAACAATAAACTTTAAGTACATTGAAATACTTTCTAACTTAGCCTGTTAAACGTTTTAAAACTTCTAAACCTGCTGATTGCACTTATTCTTGGTTTCGTTAATGTCAGGATCTTATTATGAATTTGTTAAGTAGCTTGCAATCAACTGAGGTGGTAGATGGTGAGTGTCAGATATCTCATTTTGTGATGATTGGTGTAGTTATATCATTTAGTGTATTTAACAAGCAAGGTTCATCAATTTTTTAGCAGCTCAAAATGGGAAGTTGCCTCCACTGCCTCGCAGTCCAGAAAATAATGGAAGTGTAAGCTTGTTTTCATTCGTACCTTGTGATGAACATAATCATCTTCAGTAAAGATGCTTCTCAGATTGGTGTTTCATAGGAGATTTCTCGTTTTAATGGGAATGATTAACCATTTTCTTGCCGTATATGTATACATTTTCTCACCAAAAGCTTCTAAAGATTCTAGGTCTACTATGCACAAATTTAAAGCACGTACACCAAGAGATATTCGACTCTTTCAGTTGAAAGTTCTTTGGTTGGACGCTCTCTTTGGAGCTTAGACTAGATTCAATCGTGCAAATTTTGTTTATTTTTCATGTTATACGTTATTCATAAACACGTTTGTTTTTACCTTGTTTTTTACTTTGTTTTCTTGCCATGTTGGTTGCCTAATGTTGACCTAGTTTGTCCAAATTTTAAAAGCCTGTATTCTGTTGTGATGCACCTAATATTTTTCTTTGACAAATTACATTTCATTCATGATATAACCTCATGTAAACTCATCTTTTGCGGAAACACTCATTTGTGTGCACTCAGTTCCCTTATTGTCTATTTTATTAACAGGCTGAAACAGCAGCTTCGGAGAGGGAACGTTTACTCCTCATGAAGATCTCAGAGCTTCAAGCTAGGTTCGTCAATTTAAATACTTGAGATACTACTTTGTGCATATAGAAATCAATTCTTATGGTCTTATCCAATGTTGCAGGATGAACTGTTTGACAGATGAACTGACTGCTGAAAAGTTGAAATACATACAAGTGAGTTTGCTCAAGAAAGCTGTCATTACACGTTTTGTTAGTTCTTTAAACTTAAAAATGTTATTCAACCCGACCGTGAGAGGGAAAGGGGAAATGATTTTTCTACACACATCGTGATTACACGTACTTTTCATTGATAAATTGGTTATTTCTAAGCAGTTGCAACAGCAGCTAATCGCCGTTTCGAGCCAAGAAGAAAATGGGGACAGAGGAGAAGGGGGTCTCTGAAAAAGCTGAAAAATATGATGGTGTAAAGTAAAATCAAGCATGTACATCCGGGCAAGATCTGTAAATCAGGCAGAAAATATTTATCCATTCATTATCTTTGCTCTACGGGGACTGCATCGGCTGTTTATACAAGTAGACGTAAGGCGAAAAAGGATGGCCATAATATTTTCGGGTCGCTTCTGCTGCTGTCTTGTAAGTTATCTATGAAGATTTCAGCTACCTCAGTGGGAAACAAGCCAAAAAAAATTTACAGGCCGTCGTCCCCCTCGCAGTGTTGTAACCCCCAAGCTGAAGAAGAAAAAAGGTTGTTTGTACTTTGTAGTATTAGCCATAAGAAGGGAAAAAGCGTAACCATAATATTGGTTTACATATCCTTTAGTTTCATTCTTATCATTGTCCAAAACATGGTATCGATCTATTATTTTTGTCAAACGGGATTTCATGAGTTTGTATATGTTGGCGGTAGAACATAATGGTGCTTAATTCATTTCCAAAACTCTGTAAATTCTGCTGGTTCTTGATAATATTCGGATTTTGTATTTCTTTTTTATGCAGGAATGATATTCTGTTGGTTATCTTTATTTTATTTTATGATGTTCGATTTTTTCAGTCCCCAAGCTTATGCAAATTATTTCTTGAGCACAAATAAACCTCGAAACATTGGTTATTAGTTTATCAGACAGAAGCGTTAAGAGCCAAGTTAGTTTTTAAGTTATGCTATAAATTTTTTGCAAGCGTAAGTTGTCTCTTGAATTATTGATTGAGGATCATATGTTATAAGTTTATTAACGTTTTATTACTGTTTATTTGCGTTTACCGAGTAACAAGTTTATTAAATTAGAATTGTTCAATTTAACCAGCAAATCAATCACCATTAAAAAGATTGACTAACTATATAGTACTATATCAATACCGATTCTCATCGGTCGAACCATCGAATGGTGTGGCGGTTCAGTAGTCTGTTACAGGGATAGCTCGTTAACTTTAAACCAGCATAAATATATCCCATTATTAAGTTTACTGAATCTCATAATTAATACCAATGGGACAAAGAAAAATCTATTAATAAATAATATCAATTTAATCGATATGAAGATTTTCTTTATTTTTCTAAAACATTGTATTTAATATCCTATTATAATTAAGCTAATTAAATGTTTTGCTTTACGAACTATCACATTTTATGTACTTTTATCTAAACAAGTAATATCACTTTCAAGAAAAACAAGCAACACTTGATACATATTTTAAAAAATTGATAAATAATATCAATTTAATCGATATGAAGATTTTCTTTATTTTTCTAAAACATTGTATTTAATATCCTATTATAATTAAGCTAATTAAATGTTTTGCTTTACGAACTATCACATTTTATGTACTTTTATCTAAACAAGTAATATCACTTTCAAGAAAAACAAGCAACACTTGATACATATTTTAAAAAGGCCTCCTAAACTATAATATAAATTAAGTTCATATCGGTAAAATTATCAATTTATAAAATACTAACAAGAATATGTGAATCAATAATAACAACACATACTTAACAGAAGTTATAGAGTTTGTACGATTTACACTATAGGATCTTCTATATAAATGCAAAAACGACTTTTTTAAAGTAATCTTTTCAATAAATGTCTTTAATTTTCATTAAAAAAAAATTGATGGTGTTGATACCTTTGTCGATTTTACGTGATTCTTCCTTTATCTCATTCAGCTTTCTTCTTCTTTTTCAATTCACATGTTTATCTCTTCCAACAATTCCTTATCTTTATTAGCTTCTGCACCAGAAAAAACCTCATAAAGAAATGTTGGAAGGAGATGAACATGTGGATGAAAAGATTACATGAGAGTTAAACAAACCAATCGAATGAATGTTGTAGTAAAAATTGTACCTTATTTATAGGTCTTTGTTATTTGAATCCTAATAGAACTATGATTAATTTTCATAATAGAATTTGAACTAATCTAAAAGTTAAATGATAATGATAAACCCAAAATAAAATCAAATCAATAACCTAAATTAAAAGATAAATCATAATAATAATCACTCTTTTTTTTTTTTTTGGAAAACTTTGCTTTATGATCTAATTAAATATTTTTCTTTATGAATTATCATATATTCTATGTATTTTATCTAAACAAGTTCATATCACTTTCAAGAAGAAAAAAAAAACGCAACACTTAATACATACTTTCTCCTAAACATATGATATGAATTGAGTTCATAACGGTCAAATTGTTTTATCAGAATTTTTATTTTAACAAATCGGACTGTATCGTCATAAAAAACGACAGCATCGTCTACAAACTACAACATTTTTCAAAAAAAAAAAAAAAAAAAAGAAACGATATGACGACACAACAAACGGAATAATAAACTTAAAACAGAAAATTGTGCACAAAAAGAAAAAGAAAAATTATGAAAAATTATGAAAAATTACGAAACCCGAGGAAGAAGAAGAAGAAGGCGACACTGACACAGCACACCAGTCATCTTCTTCACTATTTCGAATGTTAGGGTTCGAGCAATCATGATTCCCTTATCTCTCAATCCAATCCAATTCTCTTCCTCTCTCAAACCTCCCATCTTCAGACCAAATCCCTCATTATTCAAATCCTCGCCGGATCGGAAACTCGGACCGTACGAGGTAAGCTCCGACTTCTCCAACTTCGATTTACGGTTGTTGCGGAGGAAAATCGGAGTATTCTATGTATTTTCTCCAACTTCGATTTACTTTATGAACTATCCTGTATTCTATGTATTTTATCTAAACAAGTTCATATCACTTTCAAGGAAAAAAAAAAAAAAAAAAAAACACTTGATACATACTTTCTCCTAAACGCATGATATGAATTAATTTCATAACGGTAAAATTATCAATTTATAAAATACTAACAAGATCATGTAAATCAATAATAACAATACATACTTAACAGAAGTTATAGTGTTTGCAAGGACTCATTTACACTGTATGGTTTTTTATATAAATGCAAAAACGTTTTTTTTTAAATAATTTTTTCAATAAATGTCTTTAATTTTCATAAAAAAAAAAAAAATTAACAAAAAAACTTGATGGACTCTATATCTTTTCGGTTTTGTATAATTCCTCTTTTTTCTCATTCAGTTTCTTCTTCTTCGTTTTCAATTCACAAGTTTATTTCTTCCACCAATTCCTTATCTTTATTAGCTTCTGCACCAGAAAAATCCGATAAGGAAATGTTGGATAGAAATGAACATGTGGATGAAAAAGATTACATGATAGTTGAACAATCAAAAACCTACCGAATGAATGTTATAATAAAATATGTACATTATTTATAAGTCTTTTGTTATTTGAATCCTAATAGAACTATGATTAATTATCATAATAAAACTAGAACTTATTTAAAAACTAGATGATAATGATAAACTCAAAATAAAATCAAACCAATAAACCTAAATTAAAAGATAAATCAGAATAATTATCTTTTTTTTTTTTGGAACACTTTGCTTTATTAACTAATTAAATATTTTGCTTTATGAACTATCGTATATTCTATATATTTTATCTAAGCAAGTTCATATCACTTTCAATAGAAAAAAAAAAAAAAAAAAAAAAAAAAACATAAACAAAAACAAAAACAAAAAAACAACAACAACAACAATTGATACATAATTTCTCCTAAACATATGAGAAATTGTTTATGAATTAAGTTCGTAACGGTAAAATTGTTTGTCAAATTTTTGTTTTAACAAATCGGACTGTGTCGTCATAGAAAACAACAGAATCATCTGCAAACTACAACATTTCTTACAAAAAACGATATGATAACACTACAAACGATATGATAGAAGTGTAATAAGGATAACAACTTCCCCATCCAGATTGAACAAAATAAGCACCGTTTTGGAACACATCCTTTGAGGATCTCCATTTCCAATTTTTCCAACCTTTATTAACCTCTCTTTTGGTAACCTCTTTGGCTCCACTATTCTTAGGAGCTACAAAGTAGTTCCCTTCGCTGAAAATTGTGGGATTTGCACTGCCACCAACCGCATACATCTTCCACCGGTCGTTCCAGTTGTTCGCCATGTGAGCATACCCAAATCTCACCCTGAAATATTTTTCATAATTAGAGTAACAACTTATTAAGGGCCCATTTAGTTCGCTGATTCGAGTTGTTAATTCGAGTTGAGATATGACTTTATGTAAGAGTTTTTTACTGTAGTAAAAAAATTAGATGTGACTATTTCTAAGAGTTTTTTTACTGTAGTAAAACTCGAATTCTAAACTCAAATCGGTGAAATGAACAGAGCTTTAGAGATTTGCTTATAAAAATAAAAAAAAAAAAAAAAAAAAAACTTTAGAGATTTCATAGTTATACACTAATTCTCACTCTATAGAATTATTGCAAATATTAATCCACTAAAAGTAGTAGTTGTCTCACCTTGGCATTCTTTCAATAAGTCCAGGACCAAAGCGGTTAAAGGCTATTGTGACCTTCATTGTTTTATCAGCGGTAAATTTGTCACTGTGTCCAAACAGCATTACCTTTTAATTAACAATACTTTGTTAGAATATAAGGTAATTAAGAATATTAAGAGACAAAGAAAGAAAACAATAACATGATAATTAACAGAGTAAATTTTATTTGTAACACGTGCATTTCACAAATAACACTGCTTTCAATTATTTTCTTTTGTGACTGATAATGTCAAAACACGTTATTCTTGTAATTAGAATAATCACCACAAAAGAGAATAATCAAAATCCGTGGTATCTATAAAATGCTCTTATTTGTTAATTCTATAATAAAATGAACTTCCATAACTATCTCACAAAATACCATACCCATAAAATGATCTTATTTGTTAATTCTATAATAAAATTAACTTCCATAACTATCTCAAAAAATACCATACAATATACTTTTGGTCCTGAAAAGCTAAAATATGTTTTGGATATACGACTTTATGTCCAAACACTTTGGGCATGTTTTGCAGAATTTTTTTTTTTTTTTTTTAAATAATAGAAAAATAAAAAGGAAAAGCTGTGACTTTTGAATAAGTATTTAGAAACAAGAGTTTAATGGGTTAAAATGATTTGTTATATTTCTTAATAAGTAATAAAAGTGTTGGAATGGAGTTTATAATGCCTTAATAAAACTCTAGTATAAATTTTAAGGTCTATTTGAAGTGTTTTTTTTTTTTTTTTTTTTTTTTTTTTTTTTTAAGTTGCATTTTAGGACTTTAATTGGAAACTTTTATAAAAAATTGAAACACTTATGTCAAATCATCGAAACACTTATGTAAAAATTGACTTTATTTGCGATAATTCGGTATTTTAAAGAAGGTTTTTAAACTACATATCAGAATGTTGTCAGATAATTTCCATTATGATTTTATGGTTGATGATAATATCCTGAATTGACCTTCGGAAATACAATATTGAAAGGTCTGTTTTCGGTCACTGGTGCAACAAAAAGTGTTACAATACTTTTCTGTAACACTATTATAACGGAAATGACAGTATTAAACCAGTAAATCAGAAATGCAAGAAAATAATGCGGAAAAGTAAAGAACACCAGAAAATGGTATCGCAGTTCGGTGCGCACACCTACTCTGCGGGGCCACGCCCAGACAATGATCAATCCACTAAGTTCAAAAGATTACAAGAACCAAAACGGTCTTACACACTCAATGACTCCCTCTTTGAAGATGTTGCCGTTGCCTCGAATCTCCTTAGAAGACTTGATCGTGAGCACCACTGCGTCTTGATGGATTCCTCCCGAAATCTCTACAATCTTCTTCAGAGAACTAGTATTCAATAATGTTCTCCTTTGTTGCACACTCATGGCAATCACAAAAAAAACGCAGCACACTCTCCTTCACACAAAAATGTTCATGCGTGTCTCTGCCTTTGCCAAGAGATCCCAATCAAAAGCCCCACGCTCACGACCAAATAAGTCACCATTAATTCACAAAGTCAACTATCAATTTTCAGCAACTAAATCAATCCATTTGCTATGCCACCACAACTTTCCATAATAACCTTCCCACACAATGGTGCACCAGCCAAGTTACCCCGTATACACAAATCAACCTAAAGAAGAACACTACAAAAGTTTACCAAAAATAAGCCAATTACCAAATATACTTACCAAATACACTAACAATCTCCCCCTTTGGCTATTTTTGGCTAAACTATCAAAACAAGTTGCTGATTACACAAAAGAACTTAATAACAGTAGAAGGATAAATGTTCTCCCCCTTTTTGACAAAGAAATAGCCAAAGATTACAAACTAGAACCAATAACAAAAGAAGAACATAAGGAAAGAAATAAGAATACTACTGAGATGTACCACCATGCACATCAACACCCGAGGTAGACTGAAGATCCCCAAGCAACGCAGTAATTTCCTTCTTCTTGTGGCCGACCCTCTTCACTTCCCGAAGAAGGTGAGACTCATAAGCTGACAGATTGATCAACTCCTTGGACAGAAATTGCACGGTTTTTGCATGTAAAACCGCTGCGGTGGACTGTGTTGAACTTGTTGGATCACCACCAGAGGCACTCGGAGCTACACTTGGAGCATCAGTATCATCTTCATCAGAACTCATCTCCCCCTGAACGTCATCTACATACTTTCCCAAATGCAGTTTTCTCGAAATCCGAATTAACCCCGACGCCTTCTCGAATAGCTCATCCGCCTTCTTGACATCACGTTGCTTCGTCAGAATCCCATAAATGAGGGATGGAAACGGAAGAACTGGATGAGTGATTGTAACCGGCATTCTTGGTAATCGATCAAACACTAACGCCCAAAATCAAATGAAGTTGCGACCGATCAAGAAGAGTAGCTTTGCCAAAGGTTTCTTAACTCCCGTGGCATGCATACTTGGCATCCAATTCTTCAAAGCAATCTTGTGAAGAGCAGAATATTTCAGGCTTAACTCTGCTGCAGGAAAGGACTTTGCAGGAGGCCATTTACGTCGGACATTTGCAGTTATTTCAGAGATAATGACACTAGAGTCAACTTCTCTGTTCAAAACTGGCCTATGGCACTTATAGAAATCATTTATGACACTTGGAGAGAAATCAAACACATGATCTCTCACTTTCACTTTGTGATGCATATCAGATGCAGAATTGTTTATGCCTTCCATCAAGTTCGCATAAAATTCATACACCACGTGTTTCACATATGGCTGTATTTTAGTCACCGTGCCTAGTAGGTGTTGAGATTTCAGAAGTTCAAAAATGCCTAACTCTTTAAAGTCGGCTTCATGTATCATACGTTCTGATAAAAACTTTCGTTGCAATATTGAGTCCCATACTTGCTTATTTAAGCTAGAGGAAAAAGTAGAAGATGTACCAGGTACATTAGATGTGGTCGTGTCTGCTTGTGGTGAACCGGGAACTTCTTGAGCAGGGGCGGAAGCAGTAGTCTTTGCTGCAGATCGTGTGACTCTGTTTGGCAGCGGAGAATCCTTCTGTTTACTCTTCTTTGTGGAATGCAGAGACTTCTTCTTCTGTTTCACTGGTTTCAAGGGTTCCACGGGAACTTCTTCCTCATCATTCGAAGAAAGAACAAGTGGACTTGGTGAATCTTCATTAACTGATCGAGACCGCTTCTTCGAGGAAGACTCAGGTTTCTGATTATCAACTCTTGGAGAAAACTGGGACCTTGTACCTTGATTGAATGGAAGAGACCGAGAACTCCATGATGGAAAACCCGGACGTGAAGCAAATTGCATTAAATCCGGAGCTTTATCTCTCTGAGGCATTTCATCAAACACCTTATCCGCAGCAACCTTTGAGGACTTGGGCGAATTTGTGGATGTCCGATTCTCACCCAAATTGGGCACGCCGGGTGACGGGGAAAGAGGGCCACTAGCATCAAAATCTTCTTGCTCGGTGGATCCGCGTGGAGTTGAATAGACTTCATCTCCTTCGTCGCAAAACGGAGCCTTGTAATAGGGAACAATGGCCAACGGTGGGAGACAAGCAAGGGGAACGGGTTCATTCTCACCGGAGGCGTGACTAGTTCTCCGTGGGGCAGAAAACTTCACTTTCTTCGAAGTCACGGATGATTTCTTGGATGGTAACCGATTGAACACTCGATTGCTTCGGGTCCTCACCATGTTTGGAGAAAAATTCGGAGAGAGAGGTGGAGAGAAAATTTTTCCGGAAACAAGGCAAGTGTTGCTTCAAACCGTAATTTCAAATGAAATAGGGGCTAACTCTTCAAAAACCAGGGAACAATTATTTAAACACAACAAAAACCACCCAAAACGACACAACCACCTAAAACGACACCAATAACACTCAAAACGCAATGTCATTTTTTTTTTTTTAATTTTATTATTTTTTTTTAAAGAAAAGAAAACTTACATTACACATATTCCCAAAGCTGTCCGCAGTGTTTCAAACCGAACAGCATCTAGAGGCTTTGTAAAGATATCTGCTAGTTGCTTCTCTGTGGTTACATATTCCAACACTACGGTCTTGTCCTCCACCAATTCTCGGATAAAATGATGCCGAATATCAATGTGCTTAGTTCGAGAATGTTGAACAGGATTCTTTGAAATATTAATGGCACTGGTGTTATCACAGAATACTGTCAATACATCTTGTATGATTCCATAATCTTCCAACATCTGTTTCATCCACAACAATTGAGTGCAACAACTCCCAGCTGCTATATATTCAGCCTATGCAGTTGATAAGGAGATCGAATTCTGTTTCTTGCTGAACCAAGAAACCAGATTATTACCTAAGTAAAAACATCCTCCTGAGGTGCTCTTCCTGTCATCTGCATTGCCTGCCCAATCAGCATCACTAAATCCTGCAAGACTAGAATTTGTATCACTTGAGAACCAAATCCCATGATCTACTGTTCCACTAACATACCGAATAATTCTCTTCACGGCAGCCAAATGTGACTCTTTGGGGTTTGCACGATATCTTGCACACACACCAACACTATAACTTATGTCGGCCTACTTGCGTTAAATACAAGAGGCTACCAATCATGCTTCGATAGAGAGTTGGATCGACAAACAACTCCATTTTCATCTTTAATCAACTTCTCATTTGTACCCATCGGTGTTCTCATGTGCCTCGCCTTCACTAGCCCAAATTTCTGAACTAAGTTTCTTGCATACTTACTTTGTGTAATAAAGATTCCATTTTTCATTTGTTTCACCTGCAATCCAAGAAAGTAAGTAAGTTCTCCTACCATGCTCATCTCAAACTCATTCTTCATTTGTTCAACAAACTCCTCCACTTTTGCCTGTGACGTTGATCCAAACACAATGTCATCCACATAAATCTGAGCTATGATGATCCCATCTCCAAACTTCTTAATAAACAAGGTTTTGTCAACTCCCCCTCTCTTGTAGCCCTTCTTGTTCAAGAACTCAGTCAATCGTTCATACCAAGCTCTTGGTGCTTGCTTAAGCCCATAAAGTGCCTTCTTCAGTTTATACACATAATTAGAGTGCTGTGGAACCTCAAAACCCTTGGGTTGTTCAACAAAAACCTCTTCATCCAGAAAACCATTCAAGAATGCACTCTTAACATCCATCTGGAACATCTTTATACCCATAAGACAAGCAAAAGATAGCAAAAACCGTATTGATTCAAGTCTTGCTACCGGAGCAAATGTCTCATCAAAATCCACTCCTTCGACTTGAGTATACCCCTGAGCTACAAGTCTGGCTTTGTTTCTCGTAACATTTCCATGCTCATCTGTCTTGTTCTTGAAGATCCATTTAGTACCAATAACATTGGAGTTACTTGGTCGTGGAACTAAGTCCCACACATCATTCCTCTCGAGCTGTCCCAATTCTTCCTGCATGGCATTTATCAAGAACTCATCTTCTAAGGCTTCTTTCACGTTCTTCGGTTCCACTTTGGAAGTATAACACACATACCTCACAATGTCACGATAGTTCAATCTAGGCTTGTCTCTAGTGCGAATCCCTTCATCAATGTTGCCAATAATCTCTTCAACTGGATGATTCTTTTTAATTCTGGAGGATGGTTCTCTGGTGATAGTATCTGCAACATCAAACACTTCTGCCTCGTCCTCTGTTGGATCTGTCACAACCGGTGTCACACAATCTGTTGTAACACTTTCTTCAACAGATTGTTTTTCAGTATCTTGATTGTTCATCTCAATATCTTCAAAGATTTCATCATCAGAGGCTCTTCTAGCTTCCTCCTTAAGATCATCTACCACTACATTTACAGATTCCATGATCTTCTGTGTCCTCTTGTTGTAAACACGATAAGCTCGGCTATTAGTAGAGTATCCAAGAAACACGCCCTCATCACTTTTAGCATCAAGCTTGCCACGCTGATCTCGATCATTTAGAATATAGCAAACACTCCCGAAAATGTGGAAGTAGTTGAGATTTGGCTTCCTGCCCTTCCAGATTTCATAAGGAGTAAGCTTTGTATGTGATCCGAGATACACCTGTTGATTGTGTAGCATGCAGTATTCATTGCCTCTGCCCATAGTCTCGAAGGATAGCTTCTTAGAAATCAAAGCATCACCCTTGCCATCTCTTGAATAGTTATTTTTTTCTCTCTACCACACCGTTTTCTTTGAGGTGTTTTTCGAGCAGAAAATTCATGAGCTATACCGTGCTTGTTGCAAAAATCCGCAAAGACTGAGTTTTCAAATTCCTTTCCATGGTCACTTCTGATTCTTACAATCTTTCCAATGTTGCAATCTTTTTCCCTTTTCAACCTTGTGCACAGGTTTTTGAAGACATCGAACGTATCTGATTTTTCCCTAATGAAATCCACCCACGTGTACCGAGAATAATCATCAACACACACAAACACATACTTCTTTCCAGCAATGCTCTCCACTTGCATCGGCCCCATAAGATCCATGTGGAGCAATTCCAAAACCTGTGTTGTAGAAATCTGTTGCAACATCTTGTGTGACACTTTCTTCTGTTTCCCGATCTGACATGGACCACAGACTTCATTAGACTCTGGTTTCGACTTGGGTACTCCTCGTCTGACTCAATGTTCACAATCTTCCGAGATTTCTATAGTTCAGGTGACCAAGTTTTTCATGCCAAAGTTTCGTGTCATCCAAACTTGTTACGAGACATGCTCTTTGGGAACGTCAACATGTAACAATTGTCGAAGATCTTGAGCCCTCCATAACACACCTTTACGAGTTGTCAAACACTAAACAATTGTTCTTGGAGAACCTCACATGAAGATCTTGATCGCACAGTTGACTGATGCTGATCAGGTTTGCTTTTAGTCCTTCAACCAGCAAAACATTCTTGAGTCTTGGAAAGCCATCCAAATCCAGCACTCCTTTTCCCAGAACTCTTCCTTTTACACCATCTCCAAACGTAACATGCCCTTCAGTACAGGTTTGAACATTTTTCAGGAACTTGCTTTCCCCCGTCATATGCTTGGAGCAGCCACTATCAAAATACCATGAATCAACCGTGCTTGCTTTCAAGGAAGTGTAAGCCACGTGACACACTAGATCAGTTTTTCTTACCCAAACCCGGCGAGTAGGTCTAATCTTTTTAATCATTTTTCTTGTGGGACATGATGAGGCAACAACCATTCCTTTTCTGAGATCATTATAAAGTTTATAACAACGTGGTCTGATGTGTCCTGGAACGCTGCAGTAGTGACATACAGGAATAAATCTCCTACGTTCTTTGTTGAACTCCACGAAACTTGCGTTCCAATCACAGGTTGTGGGTTCTGTGTGACTTGCTCCTTCACAAACACCGTTTTGGACGTAGAACATTTCCCCAGAAAATCCAAGTCCATGATGATCACCATTGGTTCTTCCCATAGTCAGAATATGGTCCAATTTAGACGTTCCCAAGTTCATCTTTTTTCAACGTCTTTGAGCATGTTCGATTCGACTTTCATCTCAGCCTCCTTCCTCTCTTTTCACCGATCGAAGCTTAAGGTTATCCACGTTCCTTTTCAAGCCTTCCTTTTCTCTAAGAAGGTCATTTACACGATCCTCCAAAGCCTTGTTCAGTTTGCATACTTTAACCCATTTTTCAAACATGGTTTTGTAGGCTTCCTGTATAGCATCTTCTGTGAGTTCTTCACCATCACTGCTGTAATCTGATTCTAAGTCTGACTCGCATTTTTCTGTGCTGGCTGATTCTGTCGCAACAGTTGTTGTGACACCATCTGCAACTACACTTGTGACACTTTCTGCTGAGGCGCACTTATCAGACAAAACATTAAAAGCAACATAGTTGCTCACATGATCATCTTCTTCTTGGCTCCCCTCTGATTCCTCGTCGCTCCAGGTTGCATTAAAGGACTTCTTTTTCTTCTTAAGTGTTGTTGGCGCTTTTCGGCTTGAATGTGCCCGTATCCATCACACTCCGGCATTGGATGCCCTTGTTCTTCATTTTCACGTCGGTGTTATTTGCTGCAGTTTGTTTCTTTGAAAGTTCTTTGGTGTTGGGATAATTCTTTGCTTCGATTATTGTTGTTGCTAAAACCTGGACTCCGGTTCTTCTTGTTGAATTTTTCATAACTTTCTGTTTTTTTTTTTTTTTTTTTGTCAATAAAGCAAGAGTTTTCGCCAAGTCTTCATGATCGTCCGAGTCTTCTTCATGATGAGACTTTTGTACCTCTCGCTTGTAATGCTATCTCTTTCTCTTTCTTGTCCTCATTTAGATTCATCTCAAACGTGCGTAGAGAACCCATCAACTCATCAAGTTTCATGGCTCGAACATCCTTGGCTTCCTCAATTGCAGTCACCTTGTAAGCAAACCTCCGTGGTAAAGACCTCAACGTTTTCCTCACAAGCTTCTCCTCTGAAATCTTCTCACCAAGAGCAAATGCCTCATTGGCTATATCGCACAACTTTGAGTTAAACACAGAAATAGATTCGTGTTCTTGCATCCGGAGATTCTCAAACCTTGTAGTAAGAATTTGGAGTTTTGAGAGTCTCACTGCTGCCGTTCCTTCATGTGCCGTTTGCAGTATCTCCCAAGCATCCTTGGCTGTTTCGCACGTTGAAATGAGTTTGAATTGGCTTGCATCTACCCCATTAAAAATGGCGTTCAGTGCTTTGGAATTGTTGTTTGCCAACTTGTCCTCTTCGGTAGACCAGGAGATCTCGAGGCTTGCTTTTTCCACTCCCTCGGTATCCTTCGTCACTGGATGATCCCAGCCCGGTCGGGGGACCCTCAAGCCTTTTCATCGATAGCTTTGATGAATGCCTTCATGCGTGCTTTCCAATAGGAGTAGTTAGAGCCATCTAGAAGAGGAGGTCGCGAAACTGAGCCACCTTCTTTCAAGAAATCCATACCTGACATAACAGACCGAATCCCAAAATCTCACCAAACAAAAGGTTAGTGAACTGCTCTGATACCAATTGAAAGGTCTTTTTCGGTCACTGGTGCAACAAAAAGTGTTACAACACTTTTCTGTAACACTGTTATAACGGAAATGACAGTATTAAACCAGTAAATCAGAAATGCAAGAAAATAATGCGGAAAAGTAAAGAACACCAGAAAATGGTATCGCAGTTCGGTGCGCACACCTACTCTGCGGGGCCACGCCCAGACAGTGATCAATCCACTAAGTTCAAAAGATTACAAGAACCAAAACGGTCTTACACACTCAATGACTCCCTCTTTGAAGATGTTGCCGTTGCCTCGAATCTCCTTAGAAGACTTGATCAGCGAGCACCACTCGTCTTGATGGATTCCTCCCGAAATCTCTACAATCTTCTTACAGAGAACTAGTATTCAATAATGTTCTCACACTGTTGCACACTCATGGCAATCACACAAAAAAACGCAGCACACTCTCCTTCACACCAAAAATGTTCATGCGTGTCTCTGCCTTTGCCAAGAGATCCCAATCAAAAGCCCCACGCTCACAGCCAAATCAGTCAGCCATTAATTCACAAAGTCAACTATCAATTTTCAGCAACTAAATCAATCCATTTGCTGTGCCACCACAACTTTCCATAATAACCTTCCCACACAATGGTGCACCAGCCAAGTTACCCCGTATACACAAATCAACCTAAAGAAGAACACTACAAAAGTTTACCAAAAATAAGCCAATTACCAAATACACTTACCAAATACACTAACAATATAAATCGCCATTTCCACATTTAAGCAATTGAAATGTTTTGGCCCACAAAAGTGCTTAGCCGAAAAAACAAGGAAAAAGAAAAAAAAAAAAAAAAAAAAGAGATGTTTTGATTTCTACTTTTACCTTATCATGCTGAGAAAATAAGTTGTTAGAAATAGTGACAGCAGTAGGAGCGTGAATCACATCAATGAGCCCATCGCTGCTACGTGAGAGAAAGCAATGGTCAATCCAAACGTGGGAAGAAGCGAAAATGCTAATGGCATCGCCGTCGCACCCACCGCGGTTCCCGACATGCGTTAGTGAGCTCCGAACCATGCCGGACTTGCCAGGCTTACAATCACGGATGCTAATCCCATGTATGATCACATGGCTAACCCCTTGTACCGTTATGCATGGTCCGTACGCAATCTCCACGTTAGCCGCTCTCCCATCTATGGTCTTATAACTATTCACAATCAGCTCATTCTTGAGCTTAATGACCATGTCCTTGGCGAAACAATCCAAAGCGGCTTCGTTTGGATCACGCCGTACCGAAGAGTGCCGGGTTTCGGGTTCACTGGGTCGTCAGACGCCTTTGTGCCGGTGTAGATTCTCCCATATTTCCCTCCCAAGGCGTCTTTACCATAACCCTTTGCGCAGTTGGCCAAGGCTTGGCGATTGTTTGCCCAATTGGACTTGCCACGCCAACATGAGTCTATTACGTTCTTGATATTCTTGGAAGCACTTTTGGGAGTGGTTTTTGGGGTGTTGTAGGAGTAGCCATAATTGTTATATGAGGCTTGCATTGATGAAGTTATGTGTGCTAGAAGACTTGAAAATATGATAATTGGTGTTAGAGAAGCCATAATGGCTATAGCCTATTACGTTGTGAATATTTTGAAGGAACAAAAATGTTGATTTTGAGAATTTTTTATATATATATATATATATATATATATATATATATATAGTAAACGAGGAGGTGGTTAACACGACTTGTGTTTCGGGATTTTGATAATGATAGTCATTTGGTGAGATTTTTGTGGCTCCACAAGACGTGACTGCACGAGCTAATCAGGCCAGTTGACATTCCAATTCTGTCGGCCTTGGTTTGGGATATATACTTGGATACTATTAAGTAAAAAATGATAATCATGTTATTACGTACGTTTGAATTTGTATTTATGAAGATCGGCGTGAGGATTTATATTAAAAACCAATGTTAAATCGTGGAGGATTAATTAAAACGTCTATCGTTTGCTTTTGTGAAGAATTTTTCGTCGATCTTTTCTCCCCATTTGGCCGAATACACACACACACACACACACACACACACACACACACACACACATATATAATTTGACTTGGTTTATCTTATTATAAACACATGGTGCAATGCAATGGATAATATCCGGTGAAGGCTAGACGAGACACTCGAATAAATAAATATTAGGGCGGAGACTCTTTTGGAGGAAATACCGACATTCAAAGTATTTGATTGGAAACTTGAGCACTCAGATCAAGTATACACTTGCAGTGAATTATACTTTAGATTGGTATTTATTATTTAGTGACCACTTGAACATTTCGTTGATTTGTCTCTATTTTATAGATGTTCTTTTGAAATTTAAATAAAGATTTGGCCCCGCTAAAAAGTCTTGTTTGGTTTCCTAACGGAATAACAATTTATAAATTACATTTACAATTAACTTGTTTCAGATTGTTTCTGGACATTGAATTTTCTATACCTATACGTATTATTAATGAGCGAAGAAAGAAAATCTCTCCACTAGAATGGCTTGTGAATTTTTATTTTTTATTTTTCTTTTTGACTTGCGGTTTTTTTTTTTTTTCTCCTCTAGCTTTTATAATATATAGTTCTAAATATCAAATTACATTGAACTGAAAAGCCACCTATATATGTATTAAAATATATTCAATCAAAATTGATCGATTTTATACTTTAATTAAGCCTAGATAATTCTTTTGGTTGTGAACGCCTGTAGTGTTATGATAAAATACATACAAAAAAGGTTAATAAGTTCACAAAAAAAAAAAAAAAAAAAAAGAAAGAAACCATGCAAATAATACTATATGCAGCAAAGGGTAGAAACAACTAATATAATGCTGCCATAAACAAAAAACCATTATATTATATAACATTAAGAACAATATTCATATCTATTGTGCACACATATTGTATAGAAACGAACCAATTACAGAAAGAATAATAATTGAAACAAATATGGGCAAGCCTCTGGAAGGGCTCACCTTTATTATAGTCACACTCCACAATTATTCCTAGAAGACATAAAACTTTATAAGCTAATTTTTCGTATAATTAATATATATATATATATATATATCCCTAGATCATTTTCTCGATGAACCAAAGAACTTGAGCAGTGTGTCAATATTTTTTCTCATTTTTCTCTAGGCGTAGCTGCACATTCCAAACGAACAAGAACTCCCTTTCTTGCACTTATTGTTACAACCACCACAGTTCCTCTTGTCCGACCTAGGGTTCACGCACTTCCCTTTGCAACATATCTCCGAGAACTTACATTTCTTCCCACACTTTCCGCAGTTAAGCCTGTCAGATGAGGTATCAACACATTTCTTCTTACAGCAATCGGGCCCGGCGCTGCCCTTGGCGCGACACACCTTCGGGTACTTATCGCATGTCATCGCCGCGGCAGGTCGCCGCTGAGAGGCGAGGAACCGGCTTATTCCCCGAAGCGAGCTAGTTGTTTGTTGGCTTTCGGTTTCAGTAACACTAGCAGTACTTGTTGTAGTATCATTGTCATGATGACGAGTAAGAATGGGCTTATCTTGGTATGGTGTTGCAATGGCCAAAGCCGTGAGCATGGCTAGCATGAGAAATGTGACCATTAGGGTTTTCATGGTTTTGGGTGTGTGTACGTATGTACGTAAATGCTAGATTAGAATGAGATTGAGAAATGTGGGGAATTGACAAGGAGTCGAAGGATGCGAAAGATGGTGAAAAGAGAAACGATGGTATTTTGGATGGAGAAGAACGTAGGATATTGTAAGTATTTATAGATTAAGAGAATTGACTTTGGGAGATGAAAGAAAATAGTAATTCTTTTGAAGATTGAGCCGTATAGAATTTTTTTATTATTATTTTTTTTTTTTTTTTTTTTGGGAAAAATGAGTTGTATAGATATTTGGTATACGCCACACATCCAATAGTGGAGTGGTCCAATTCAGAGGGAGTCAATGCCCCATGGTACTTGAATATTCCAAATTAGGCTAGAAATATAGAAAGAGGAAATATTAATCAACACGTGTTAGATTAGATACATACGCAAGTAAATATAAGTAGGCAACGTTAGGTTCTTTCGATAGTAATCTTGATTATTATTCCTCTGCACGGCTCTTTATTTGTTGGTTTTTCCGTCAGCGATGTGGTCATAAATAAAGGGCTGTAATTAGTTTCCCTTTTCTGCATTCCCTTTTTGGAACTTTCTTGTAAACACATGTAAAAACTTTTTTGTATATGCATATTAAAAGATTGGTTAAAGGATAATTTCATGAGCAGTACAATTACCAACTGTTTATGTAAGAGATCACAAAAGATTAGTACAAGAAATTACTTAAACAAACATGCATTTACAGAAGCAAGAGAGTTTGTTTTATGCTGCTGATAGCTAGATCAAATACAGTCACTTTTTTTTTTTGGTAATAAGATTAAAATATATCATAAACCTTATAAGTCAGTTTCTCTGTAATATATGCTATGTATAGTAAAGCAAAAGTAGATACGTAGTACAACAACTATCTTCTACGTATAGAAAAAATGTTGAAATTTGAAGGAGCTAGAATAAATTGAAGACATATATTGGCTTTGCAACTTGCAAGCCCGCCTTTGTGTTTCAAACGTTCAAGAAAACTACAGAATTAAGTGGTCCTTTACACTGAAAGTATAAACCGGTCGTTACATAAGCACTTTCATGCTTGTAGTACGTTTTTGACTTCTTAATCTTCTTGAATTAACTTGTCAGCTCACAGATTCTTGCTAATTCACTTCCATTTTGCATATTTTTGAATCTTAATCATAAGACTGGCCTCTTAACTGTGGCTTCAGAAAATCAGCGATTTTTTTTTTTTGTTTCTTTCCTTTCTTTTTTCTTCGATTCGGCTAGGGATTTGAAAATAAAGAACAGAAATTAAGTGTGTGTTGACCATGTTTCTTTTTACTTAGATAGTTGTTTTTTTCTTTGCTAAAAGCACTTATTGTATTTTGAATTTAATTGATATCTGATCGTGAATTGTTTTAGCAACTTAAGACTTTTTGAAATTAGAATATAAAAAGAAAAGGTTACAAGCGTTTTAGACATATAACGAAATCATGATTTTAGACATGTAACAGAGTTTACAAGTCATGTTAATATTATTTTGTAGTATAAGCAAAATATAATTAAAATACTATGTAACTTTTATTATTTCTAAAATATTTTAAAAAATGCTCTAAATTTGTCAGGTATTATAAATTTTTACCACGATCAATAAAAGATGAGTCCCTTTCAAAAATTAAAAACAGAAAATAAAAGATGAGTTTCACAACATACAACTCACCTATAAAGTACACCTTTTTTATTGTGGCGTTGCCTCAAGCATTTTTTTTATATATTTAATAAAAAAAAATTGTAGCGCTTCGCTATTGGAATTGGAAAATTAGCAAAATAGATTTTCATTTCTTCAGAAGGAGAAAAAGAAGTACGTATTTCTTTTGTTACATAATTTATTTTATTTATTTATTTATTTATTTATTTTTGTGTTAAGAAAAAAGGTTACCTACGTAGCCTCTCACCAATGCAAAGAGCCCCACAGCCCACGTTGCTAATTAACAGCGTGGCAATTCATGAACGAAGGATAATTGAGATGAAATAAAAGAAAATTCAGTTATAAAGGCACTTAAGCATACTTTTTCAATAAACAGTTATACATCCAATAAATAATAAATATAGATTTACATGATGTACATCCTATGCAAACATACTATACTAAAACTATGCATATATATACCACCTCTCGCTGTTTTGGCCTGGCAAGATTATGTTAGAAACTTGTAATATATATATATATATATATATATATATTGATTGTCAATTAACCAGTCAGAAAAGATTATCTTTTTTTATGGTATTAAGATGCTCTTTTCAGCTGCCATTCTTCCGTTTTTTTTTTTTCCTTAGTATTGATTTATAATATATAAGAGTATGATAATTTTAATTATCATGTAAAAAATAGCCGTTATCGTAAAATAAGGTAAAACTAGTTATAATTAATTAATAACAGTAATTTGGCTGATAAAAGAAGCAAATGCTTTAATGCTACATACCTTCCACCACAAGAAAAAAGGTTATTACTGGCGGAAAAAAAAGCCACTATAAAAAGACGTGCTCCGTTTTTTATCTGTAGTGGTAAAAAAATTTTCCGCTGACTCACTACTATAACCTAGTCACTGTAGCCTTATAGCGGCGAATTTGAAGTTCACCGCTACAATTAGTGGCAAAATTTTTCTCATAACAAGAGAAAGTCACCATTATATTTTATCTCTCTGTCACAAAAAAAGTGAGATTGGGGGTGAAAAATTTTGTGGCTATATATTTATTTGCAATAAAATTATTTTGATTTTCACATTAGAAGTAGCCGCGCATTTTTTCGCCGCTATTTTTTGATTTTATTTTATAAATTTTTATTATTATTACTTTGATTTGTTAATTTGTAAATGGCTGATACTAATAACCATATAATTGATAGTGGTTGTGCTTCATAACAACAAGCATATAATTAATAATATAACTAATATATATTGGATCGTGTTGATGTGTCAAACCATCTACACTTGAACAACAGGACAAGATAGTCATCACTAACATAAGTAAATTCATAAATTTGCTCAACAACACCAAGAAATCTGGTATGGAGCCCTCATTAGATGCAAGCACATAAACGCCACAACTTTGCGTCGTTCATCTAGAGTCACGCTTCTCGATCAAGAACTTAACTCCATTAACCATGCATCCATTATAAGAAGTAACACGAATATCGGGACCACAAGACAAGTTAAATAACTCATCAGTTCGCTCAGGCGAGTTGGATATCTACATTTAAGTGAGAAAATGTTAAGCATAGAAAAGGTTAAATAGTTAAAACAATTGACAAGTAACCCGATTCCTAAACCATCTTGGGAATTCCTCTTTCTGCTTTTGGAGCAAGTTAAGTGGGACAGTTTTTCTCAACTCTTCCATATGTTCACTGCGCACATTAATTGCATAATGAATACGCAAAGTAGCAGGAAGTATAGAGTGCGTTTGAAACTCTTTTTAAAGTGATTTTATTTTTTGTATGAAAATAGAAATGAAAATGTTTTCAATTTCAAACCAAAATTATTTTTAAAATACGTTTGGTAGTTTTATCATGAAGAGATTATTTTCAATATAAAAAATTCATTAATGTCTTTCTCTCTCTCTGTGCTTGAGAGAGAAGAAAACGGAAACAAAAAATGAAAAACGACTAAAAATCGTTTTACATTTCTCTCCTATTTTACATTAAACTAAAAAATCATTTTTATTTCCGGTTTTTTGTCTTTAATTGTGTCAAACGCCGTTTCTCTTATGTTTTCATTTTTTTTTCTTAAAAAAATGAAAAATAAAAACAAAACCAATTTCAAACACGGCCATAACAACTTTATTGAAACTGTGAGAGGATAGAGGCACATACTCGAGATACTTTTTAACTTTTGGATAGTTGTTCAAAATGAACCAATGCGCCTCTTTTTGCAAATTGTTATTAAGATGAATTATCTTTCTACTTCTCAATGGTAGGCCAGGATGTTTAAATATTGATAATTGTGCTTGTGATGACACAGATGGCCGATCATAGTCTCTCTCTCGCCGATTAAATCGTGTCTCTATCCTAGAAAAGTACAATGAACAAAATGTTAAAGCCAAATGTAAATGGACCATAATATCGGAGGAAACCGGTGAGTATATCCTTTCTAATAAGTGAGCCTCCTCTACTTTCAAAAAATGCTAGTCGTGTTTGGAATTAATTCTGTTTTTATTTTTTACATTTTTTGAGAAAGAAAAAATAAAAACGTTTTTAAAACGGCGTTTGGCACAATAAAGACAAAAAAGGGAAATGAAAACGATTTTTTAGTCTAGTGTAAAATGAGAGAGAAATGAAAATTGACTTTTTAATCGTTTTTCATTTTTTTCGTTTTCTCCTCTCTCGAGCAGAGAGAGATACATTAATAATTTTTTATACTGAAAATAATCTGTTGATAAACTACCAAACACATTTTAAAAAATTATTTATGTTTGAGATTAAAAATGTTTTCATTTTCATTTTCATATAAAAAATAAAATCATATTGAAATGAGTTCCAAACGCGCCCGCTATTTTTCATTACAACAATCCCGACATGGACATCTAATCTTCTCAAAAGTACTTTAAGTATTTTTAGCTCTTTCAAGAAATGATTTCACTCCCGTTCAATATTCATTACACATCCGATCGATTGCATAATTGTGTCCGACTCTCGTCAAATGACATTCTAAACTATCAAAGGCACCTATTTGCTAACAATATTAATTA
Organism: Morus alba; assembly: GCA_012066045.3. Taxonomy (NCBI): domain Eukaryota; kingdom Viridiplantae; phylum Streptophyta; class Magnoliopsida; order Rosales; family Moraceae; genus Morus; species Morus alba. Next base: position 12,590,071 of record CP050235.2, read on the forward strand.
AGACAAAAACAATAATTAAATGAAATTACATCAAAGCAAAAACAAACATAAAACTCAACATTACTACCGTATCTAAATCCAAATCCAAACATATTCAAACTTACTCAACTACGTAATCTTGTTAGGATTTCTAAATGATCTAAGCATGCTTCTAAGGATTCTAAATGGCAATTAGATCAATGCAGAATTGAAATAAACGGATGGAGATAAACACCTCCGGCCATTGAAGCTCTCGGTGGAAGAAAAGAAAAAACTCAGTTTCTGGCTCTTCTAAACCTCTTCAATCTCTCGTTTGATGGTGTATATTTTGACTGAATGGAGATAGCAGGCTTAGGGACCCAAAACCAATGTCCTCTGTCCACTTTTATAGACTCTGCCCATCACGGAGTCTTTCTCGGACGTTCGGACATGCACCGAACGTGGGCATCGTGGACAACTGAAGATGAACGTGACCAATCACGTTCCTTAAGTGGGAAATATAATGGACCAAGTTTGAGAGGTTTGTTTCGGTTGGTTACCGAAACTTAAGGAACAAAGAAATCCAACATTCTCCCACTCCATATATTCCATCGTTCACCACAGTAAGAAATAAAATACATGAATCATGGCGATAAGTCCTCTAAAACGAGTATTATCTTCTATGTATTACAATGCATAATATTTCTTAACTATAGCCCACATAACTTGATGAATAAACCCTATGTTTATTCTAGGTCCAAACATTAATGATATTTCTCAACAAATAAATGAATGTGTACAAAAGGAAAATAAATATGAGAAAACATCACAATTAAAGTTTCATTAAAAATAACATTCGTTCTTACAATGAAATTTACATAAAGGAACCAAGTCCCATTCTATCTACACGATCCTTAAATTTCAATGGTGGCATGCCTTTAGTCAAAGGATCAGCAATCATCAATTCAGTGCTAATGTGTTCAATAACCACTGTTGTATCTTTAACATGTTCCCTTATGGCTAGATACTTGATGTCGATGTGCTTGCTTCGACTACCACTTTTGTTGTTTTTAGCCATAAAAATTGCAGCTGAATTGTTACAATATATCCTCAATGGCCTAGAAATCGAATCCACAATTCTAAGCCCAGAAATGAAACTCTTCATCCATACACCATGCAAGGTAGCCTCAAAACAAGATACGAACTCAGCCTCCATAGTGGAAGTAGCAATCAATGTTTGCTTTGTGCTTCTCCAAGATACAGCTCTACTAGCTAGCATAAAAACATATCCTGAAGTTGATTTAAGCGAATCAATGCAGCCAGCATAGTCTGAATCAGAGTAGCCAATCACCTCTAAGTTTTCAGTATGTTTGTATGTAAGCATGTAGTCTTTGGTCCCTTGAAGGTATTTCAACACCTTTTTTGCAGCTTTCTAGTGGTCCATACCTGGATTACTTTGATATCTTCCTAACATCCCAACAGCAAATGCAATGTCAGGTCTCGTGCAGACCTGAGCATACATCAGGCTTCCAATAGCTGAAGCATAAGGAATGTTTTTCATTTGTTCCCGTTCAAGGTCATTCCTTGGGCACTGGTTTAAATTGAACCTGTCACCCTTCACAATGGGAGCTATACTGGGTGAACAATCTTTCATCCGAAATCTCTCTAAAACTTTATTGATATAGGTCTCTTGAGATAGACCCAAAATACCTCGAAATCTATCTCTATGTATTTTGATGCCAATGACATACGACGCATCACCCATATCCTTCATGTCAAAGTTTTCAGAGAGAAATTGTTTCACTTCATATAGCAAACCCTTCTTATTGGTTGCAAGTAAAATATCATCCACATATAGAATAAGGAAACAAATCTTGCTCCCACTAACCTTCTGGTATATACATTGATCCATGATGCTCTCCACGAATCCAAATGAAGAGATAACATCATGAAATTTTAAATACCATTGATGAGAGGCTTGTTTCAATCCATATATGGATTTCTTGAGCTTGCACACCAAATGCTCACCACGACTAGAAGAGAATCCTTCTGGTTGTTTCATGTAAACTTCTTCTTCCAGTTCTCCATTGAGAAATGCCGTTTTCACATCCATCTGTTACAACTCTAAGTCAAAATGTGCAACTAATGCTAGAATAATACGAAGAGAATCTTTCTTAGATACAGGAGAAAAGGTCTCCTTGTAGTCGATTCCTTCCTTTTGAGTGAATCCTTTAGCAATGAGTCTTGCTTTATATCTTTCAATGTTGCCTAATGAGTCTTTCTTTGTCTTATAGACCCATTTACATCATATTGCTTTGACACCATCAAGCAACTCAACAAGATCCCATACTCCATTAGTTGCCATATAATTCATCTCTTCTTTCATCGCATCATACCATAAATTTGATTCTTTGCTATCCATGGCTTGTGAAAACATTTCAGGATCATTTTCGGCTCTAATGTTGTAGTCAGACTCTTGTAGATACACAACATAATCACTAGGTATTGCTGATTTCCTTACTTTAGTAGATCTCCTTAAAGTTGTATCAACATTTTCTTGAGGATCACGTTGTGCAACTGGTTGTTCAATAATTTCTGGCAATTCTTGAACATCTTGATCCACTGGATTGTCATCAGTAGTTTGTGGAGCTTCAACAATTAGTTGTCCAGCACCTGTTTGAACTTGAGGGGTGTTGTGAATGACAATCAATCTGGCTGAATATCAGTATGATTTCTTCTAGAAACAATGTCCTAAAATCGATGACTCCTACTAATCAAGTCATTCTCAAGAAACTTTGCATTTCTTGATTCCACAATCCTAGTGTTGTGAGATGGACAGTAGAATCGGTATCCCTTAGACCTTTCAGCATATCCGATAAAATATCCACTGATGGTCCTTAAGTCCAGTTTCTTTTCATGTGGGTTATAAACTCTTACTTCAGACGGGCATCCCTAAACGTGCACATGTTGCAAACTCGGTTTCTAACCTTTGAATAACTCAAAAGGCGTCTTTGGAACAGCCTTGGTTGGAACTCGGTTCAATATGTACACAGCCGTTTTAAGAGCTTCTGTCCACAAGAATTCAGGAAGCTTAGAGTTGCTACGCATACTCCGTACCATGTCCATTAAGGTTAGGTTTCTTCTTTCTGCCACACCATTCTGGTCTGGAGAACCAGGCATAATGTATTGGGTAACTATCCCATTTTCTTAAAGAAACTTAGCAAATGGACCAGGTGCTTGTCCATTTTCAGTGTATCTACCACAGTATTCTCCACCTCTATCTGATCTCATGATCTTAATTTGTTTTCCACATTGTTTCTCTACTTCAGCCTTAAAGACCTTAAAGGCATCTAACGCTTCGTTCTTGTTATGAAGCAAGTAGAGATACATATAACATGAGTAATCATCTATGAATGAAATGAAGTATTTTGGACCTTGTGAGTCCATGTCTGGACTACAAATATCTGTATGTATGATTTCTAATATGTCTGTACTCTTTTTTGCACCTTTCTTAAATTTGTTAGTCTGTTTTCCCTTTATGCAGTCCACACAAGTTTCAAAATCAGTAAAATCAAGAGTGTTGAGTACTCCTTCATTTACCAATCTCTTAATCCTTTGAATGGAGATGTGCCCTAGTCTTTGGTGCCATAACATAGAAGAATTGTCATTTATAACACTTCTTTTAGTGCCAGTGTGAACATGCATAGCATTATAAGTGATATTATTTTGTAAGTTAATAGAGAAAAGACCATCAGATAATATATCATTTCCAATAAGATTAGATTTATAAAACAAACTGAAAGAAGTTTCATAAAAATTAAAGGAATATCCCAAAGGTACAAGTCTTGAAACTGAAATTAAATTCCTAGAGAAACTTGGAATATAAAATGTCTTTTTTAAATTCAAAATAAAACCACTACTTAAAACTAAACTGCATGTTCCAACAGCCTCCACATGTGAGCGCATCTTGTTCCCTGAATAAATGCACTGCTCACTTTCCACTGGCTTCCTTAGGCTTCGCATACCCTACAAGGTATTTAAAATATGGATTGTAGAACCAGAATCAATCCACCATGTGTTATAAATAACATCAACCATATTAGATTCATAACAGACAAATGAGATTTGTATACCTTCATCTCAAGCCATTTCTGGAATTTAGTGCAACCTTTCTTCATGTGCCCCTTCTTCTTGCAGAAAAAACACTTGGATTCCTTCTTGATTCCACCTTGGGGTGGTATATTACCTTTCCCCTTCCTTTTGGCTTGAGTTTGATCATTTCCTTCCATTGCCATCAATGCACTCTCTCCTATTTCCATTGACATCCTACCCTCTTCCTGAACACACATGGTCATAAGTTCATTAATTGACCATTTATGTGTGTTGTAGGATATCTTGAAGGGTCGCACTGCTGTGGAAGAGTGTTCAGAATGTAGTGCATAAGGAAAGAGTCAGACATTTCAACCTCAAGTGTCTTCAGTTGAGCTGCAATGTCTCTCATCTGCATGATGTGCTCACGCACACCTCTCACAGTGGTGAGTCTTAAGGATGAAAACTTCATAATTAGGGTGCTAGCAAGTGCCTTATCTGAAGACTCAAACTATTCATCAATGGCCTTCAGTAATGCCTTGACATTGGTATGCTGATCAACTGAACCACGAATGCCAGCAGAAATCTTGGTCTTAATGAACATCACACTGAGGCGATTGGATCGCTCCCATTGTTCATAAAGAGCAATTTCATTTGGGGTGCTGGTCGGAGTAATGACTGGTTCGCCTTTTCTTATAGCATAATCAATGTCCATCCACCCTAAATGAAGAAGGACTCTCTCCTTCCACATCTTATAGTTATCACCCCTCAGTTCAAGAATGTCACACTTCATATCAGAGAAATTTGCAGGTTGTATAACTACAAAATTAAACACATGCTTATAATTAAAATTTTGAGACTCATAAACTTACATCATGTTTTACCAATGTAAATCATGTTTTGTGAATCTAGTGACATAAAACTTGCTTGTGGGCTAAAGTTTTAACTTAATTAGATCATTCTTTGACCTTATGATAAAACTATCAAATTATGCTTTATTTCTTAATTCCTGTGGGTAAATTAAGAAATTTAATTTGATATTCTATCCTAATTAATCATACAAATATAATAAAAATTCATGTGGGACAAAATTTATTATATTACATAAGATTAATCACAATTAATGCCATAATGTAATCCAAAAATACTTAATATATATAATTTTAAGTAATTAAAGATGATGTGGCTACTCCCTAATTAATTAAAATTATATGGATTACTTAACATTAATAAATCATAAAGGTTCATATTTAATTGCTTAAAACTATATGCAATATTAACCCAAAATATTTGAATATCAATATACTAACACTGCTAATAAATAAATAATGTATGCACATAAATATTCAAATTAATCCATTAAACACATAAAAATTAATGAACCTTTCATTTATATGTTTTACTTATGAAAATTTCATAAAAATCATGAAATGGGTGAATATCTACTAAATACCCATATATATACTGAATTTATGGGTTTTTTTTAAATTTTCGGGATTTCCCTTTTTTTTTTCCTTCATAAAAAACGACAAGTCGTTTTGGTAAATGGCCTGCACAATTCTCAGTGGAAAAACGACATGTCGTTTTATATACCCAAGGGCAAAACGACACGTCATTTTTTCCACTGGCCTGAGCTTATGTTCAACAGAAACGATATGTCATTTGATATACCCAAAAGGGCAAAATGGCATGTCATTTTTCAGACTGTTGATGCTTCTTCAACCTCCAACCGGGTCATTTCGACCCGGTTTCAACCCGAACAAAAACCCAACTTTTCTCTTGATTTTGACGACCAAAATTGATGTTTAAAACTCAGAAATGATAGGAATTTGATTACCCAATGATCCCTAATCTTAGTTTCCATCAAGAACGTCAAAATCAATAGTTGCCAAAAAAATTTTCTCTCACGGTATTTCACGTGAGCATAACGAGAGGATACAAGGCAGAGGCAAACTAAGGCTCTGATACCAAATGTTAGGATTTCCAAATGATCTAAACATGCTCCTAAGGATTCTAAATGGCAATTAGATCGATGCGGAATTGAAATAAACAGATGGAGATAAACACCTCCGGCCATTGAAGCTCTCGGTGGAAGAAAAGAAAAAACTCAGTTTCTGGCTCTTCTAAACCTCTTCAATCTCTCGTTTGATGGTGTATATTCTGACTGAATGGAGATAGCAGGCTTAGGGACCCAAAACCAATGTCCTCTGTCTACTTTTATAGACTCTGCCCATCACGGAGTCTTTCTCGGACGTTCGGACGTGCACCGAATGTGGGCATCATGGACAGCTGAAGATGAACGTGACCAATCACGTTCCTTAAGTGGGAAATATAATGGACCACGTTTGAGAGGTTTGTTTCAGTTGGTTACCAAAACTTAAGGAACAAAGAAATCCAACAAATCTAACTCATATTTATCACATATTCACAGTATTCCTAGCATATAGGCTACTTCCTCAAGTTCCAAATCTATATCCATCATCTATCAAATCACCCAAAGCTTTAACTTTTACCATATCTATGCTGTATAATAACATACATATCATAATTACAAGTCCATTCCATAAACAATAACAAAAAACGATTGTTACAAGTTCATTCCATAACCAAGGATAATAATTCAAAATTATTGGAAAAAGCATATCTAAATACAAACATCCTACTAGAATGAGAGTGCAAAGCTAAATTCACAACAATAAAAAAAGCATATTAAATCATTCAATTTGTTTTTTCTTCTTTATCATCAATTCCAAATCACATTCACTAACATAATCAACTAAAAAATCACAAAATTAAACATTATCACAAATTACAACTAAAAACGCAAATCACAAACACACCATAATTTAACAAACTACAACTATGTTTCAAGGTTTCAAGATTCATAAACATGAAACTTACTTGGAAATAGTAGCAAGGAAGGAAGAAATGCAGAGGGACGGCAACTGACTCCAGTGGCTCGGCGACGGCTTCCGACGACACTCTGATTGTGGCTACTGGGTTTCAGGGGCGAATTTTTTCACCGCAACCGACAAAGAGGTATAGACTTTTTTCATATGGTATTTGACTACCTTTGACTGTGTTCAGGGGCGAAAATCTACGCTGCTATTTGGCTTTTTTGGTGCTATTTCCACCCAAAAAAAAAAAAAAAAAATTCTGGCAGCTAATATGTCTAATTCTTGTAGTGTTCCCGAAGCACATGATAGGTTTGACCATAATTACAAAAGAATAGAAGTAGAAAGGAAAACATAAAACTTTTTAACTTTAAATTTCAATAAAAATTTATTTTTCCTTTTTCTTTCCCTAATTGGTATGGATAAAATATCACATTTATACACCCGTATACATAGTATAGTACATAGTTTTCTTGTATGAATTTATTTTTTCAACAACAGAAAATGATGCCCCTAACATTGAGGGCAAATAATAATTTAGTTCAACAATGTAAATGTAATTATGTGTTAAGTAAAATTATAATTGCTATCAATGAAATTAATCAAGCATAATTGCACATCCCATAAACGCAAAGCTGTCCCTTCTTGCACTTGTTATTGCACCCACCACAATGCCTTTTGTCAAACGACGCATCAACGCATTTCCCTTTGCAACAAGTCTCAGTGTACTTGCACTTGTAGCCGCACATCCCGCAGTTGAAGCGGTCAGTCTTCACGTTCACACATTTCTTCTTGCAACAATCCGGTCCCTCGCCCCTCTTCAATCGACAAACCCGCGGAAACTTGTCGCAGGTCATCCTCGCCGCCACGTTCTGCTGCGCGAGAAATCGGCTTGTCCCCCGTAGCAAAGTGGTACTACTACTGGTACTCTCAACTTGTTGTCGCATTTCGGACGTTAATGCCATATTTGTGGCTGCTTTAGCATTGATATCTATTAATGTTGCTGAGATTAGGATGAAGAGAACTACTAATAGTTTCATGGCTGTTATTATATATGTAAAAAAATTATGTTTAGATGCGATTATAGTTTTTGGTGGAGGAATGCTATAGGAGTGAAGAATTATTGATATGGCTTGGGGGTTTTTATAGGGAGAGTATTGGCAGGGGCGTTGACAATAGGAAAATGCATGTGCAAGTTTGGGTTCGTATAGCTTTTTGTGTGTGGTCTAAATTCGTAAGACTGCTTACATATCACTTGATTTCTATTAAAAGGAATCTTTTGATTGGATAGAAAGAAAAGTCGTTACACGTCTAGAGGATCTGTATACCTCATTAATGCGAGGTAAAAATAATAATTTTTTTTGGCTGAAGAAGCACAAAATAATTCAACAAAATTAACACACGCCCGAAATTTTGGTTGCCAATTGCGCCAACCTTCATTCTTTGTTTTGCTATTTGTTTTTTTCTCCCTTAGTGGGAGAGATGTCTTTAACTTATGCATATATGACCGCCAAGTTAAGTGAACAACTCCAATTAGTTAATCATTGAAAGCTTGGTGGGATCCAAAGTCCAGCACTGTTAGCCCAGTCCCGGCCGAACCCGCTTAAATGTTCAGCTTGCCCCGCTTAAGTATTTGGCCCTAACTCTCGAGCCGTGCCGGGTCGGGTCTGGGCTTCAAGCTTGAGACCTTATACAGGCTGGGCCAGTCTAGCCAAAACATATCTTTTTTAAAAAATTTTCTAAACATACCTTATAAATTTTGGGTTTGTCCCGCCGGGCCCTAGACCTGTCGAGCTTTAGGAATGGGCTGATCCTCCTCTTTTTAGGCCCGGGCCGGGCCGGTAAAAGTAATGGGCTGGCCCGAAATTTCCATTCAGGCTGTGAGGCTCGAGCCGGACGCTCTGAACTTTCACCTCTATAGTGATATGAATTTATGTAAAATTCACTTTGAGAAGAATTCATGTACTACGTATAGTACATACGTTGCCTTTCCTTTTATAATCTTTCTTTAAAGGAGAAAAAAAAACTACAATTAATTGTAAACTTTTAAATTTTACATACTAAAGTTTTGAAAAATAATATATGATGTTCTTGCATTCTCTAATTGGCAATTTCTTTATATTTTAAATTTTAAATTTGCAGTTAATCATCTGCAGATCTCTATAATAAAATGTCTAAATAATGACATACTACTTGGTGTAAAAAGACTAGGAAAAGTTCCTTAAATCTCTAGCGTTACTCCTCTTTTTCCACCTAAAAGTAAAACTTTTGCTGCGAGTTAAGCCTGTCATGAGTTGCTCAGTTTTGAGGGTCTTAGATTCCCCATGATCAACGAGAAATTGATTAATTAGTGTCAACAAGAACCCAAAATTTAGAACCAAAAAGTAAAAGCATGTCGTAATAATTTATATGTGTACGGAAAGTAGGAAAGGAAATAAAAGAACAAGATGGCGAACAAAATCTGATTATTCAACATCTCTTAAGACAAGACAGTAATGATTCCCCAATTTAGCAAGGAAAGAACATATTCTCATGAACTGCCAAATAGTACTTAAAGATTTCGATTCATAATATTAATAATCGACAATATTCTACGTTAGATCATTATGAGCCCAAATATTATATAAAACATTCGATCTCTTCTTCTTTTCCTACTTTTCTTTTTCGAATACACATTCTATCAGATTTCAATTTACTTGCATCTTGTTATATTATAAATATGGAATTGTTAGTCATCAATCCATCGACTAGCCTCTTGAAGTTGAGCATTTTTTGGTAAACCCTAATTATTTCCCAGAGAAAGAAAGAGATCATTTAGAGACCATATATGAGTTATGTGACTACTTATTGCCTCATAGTTTTCAGTTCGATAATTCTCCTCCATTGCATCCGTGCCCAAGCCTCTTCATTCATGGAACCTAAAATGCAGCTTGTTGCTTATTCTTCGGTTGATCAAAGAGCTGAAGATACAGATGTCATGACGAATCTCCGATCATGGGACGGTCGAAGCACCCCACACCATCGGCATCTAAGATCTGTAAGATTGATCGAAAGCTAGCTAGAAAAAACGTACACTTTAAATCTTTAAAATTTCTACGATTTGAAGTTTTAGTCTTGTAGCCAATTTTACTCATTCATAATTTTGGCTCTTAATTAAACTATAGGATTTTGAATAATATAAATTAAAAGCTTGTTACGTTGATGACTATATACAGGCACATGGAATCCTAATTATCGTAGGATGGGGAACTCTGTTGCCTATTGGGGTGGTTATTGCAAGGTATTTTCAAAAATATCCCATGCAGTGGAATGAGTGGCACTCTTTTCACATAATGTTTCAAAGCACTGGATATGTTTTGGGCACAATCGGATGGCTTATCGGAATATTGGCAGGAATTACTTCTCCCAAGCAATTACATGCTGATAAACCAGATAGAATTCTTGGTATCACTATATTCACTTTCACAACTATACAGGTGAGTTTAAGAATTAATCAATTACTTTTACCTATTGATTAGCATCTGTAATTTTCTCTGATTATTAAATTTGTTTAACATATCTAGATATATATATATATATATATATATTCCAAAACGGTGCTTATTTTGTTCAATCTGGACAAGCATAATAAGAAAGCAAATGAGATTCCATGGAATGAAACATCGCATAGAGACGCAAAAAAAATTTATAAAAATGATGATAACAGCAATGAAAAGAAAGTAGCCCAGATAATGTTGAAACATAAACTAAACCAAGAAAGTGGCATTAATTTCACAGATTAACGGTTTTAATAATTTTTCATATTCTATGCAAATGAGAATCAAGAACTACCCAAGTAATGGCCAAGAAGATAATATTAATATGAACATGAATAAATAAAGAAAACAGATCAGGAAACATAAATTAATCCAAGAGAGTGGCCTTCATTTCAGAGATTAACCATTTTAACAAGTTTAATAATCAAACAAAAGAAAGATAAATGAGGAAAAAAATAATAAAATGATACAAATGACAAGAAAATTAGATTAAACCAAGAAACTAGCCCGGAGGCGGAAACATAAAAAATTAAACCAAGAAAGTATTATTGATTTCAGATATTACACAAACCAAACAAAAGAAAACGAAAGAGAAGAAATCACGTTTACTTACCTTTGAACTGTTTTCCGGGGAGTTACAGCAGCGCCGGAGCGGTGGCGGCCGAGGAGGCAGAGCATTGCTGCCTGTAGGCGGCACAGAGCCTTTGGCCAAGCAGGGTGTGGCGGATTCGAGATTCAGCGCGGACTTGGGCAAGGCGTTCGACGAAACACCCGAGGCCACGGCCGGAGAGGATTCCGGAGGGGATTGAGCCGGAGAAGGAAGGTGCAAGGGGTAGGGGACGCAACGGCCGAGGAGAGGGTAAGCGGTGGTGGTGGTGGCAGAGTCGTCAAGAAAAAGCTTCTTGGGCACGGGTTGTTTGTAGTTGATGGAGAACGGCCTTTGCCGTTTGTGGGAATTTCCATCGCCGCATTTGGCGCATGGAGAGCCCAGGCGGAGGACCGACAAGTCCGGGAGCTCTGTAGAGTATTCTACAGGAGCTTCGAGAGGGTTTTTCTGTATCACTTCTCGTTTCTGAACGAGCTGTTGATCATGATGATCTGCCATTTTTGCCAGAGCTTCTTTTCTTTTCTGTCTCTTTTCTTTTACCCTCTCTCTCTCTCTATAATGTATTTGTTTCTCTCTCTGCGTTTTATGTAAATAGAGAGTTTATGAGAAGGGGTGATAGAGAGGGGTTTATATAGTGCGGTGGAGGTGAAATGACATGATTTTTAAATTCTTGATGGAGATGGTGGTTTTAGTTGCAGAAATTGGAGGGAAAAAAAACAACCAAAGGTTAGGAAAGCAATCAATCGATCCAACGGTTAGGCCAATAGGTGACGTGGCATAGTGTAATTTGATTTAAAAAATATTAGTACAATCCTCATCTTTGCAACCGGTGACTATTGATGACAAGCACAAAATTGAAGTCAAGAGACCCTTCACAACCTCTTAACATAAGTTATAGAGTATTTAAGGATTGATTTACACAGTAGAATCTTCTATATAAATGCAAAATTGATTTTTTAAAAGTAATTTTTTCAATAAATGTCTTTAATTTTCATAAAAAAAAAAAAAAAAACCTGAAGGCGTTGATATTTTTATCGATTTTGCGTGATTTTTCTTTTTTCTTATTCAGCTTCTTCTTCTTTTTCAATCCACATGTTTATCTAATCCAACAATTCCTTATCTTTGTTAGTTTCTGCACCAGAAAAAAACCCGATAAGCAATTATTGGACAAAGATGAACATGTGGGTGAAAAGATTACATTAGAGTTGAACAGTCAATAACCAACCGAATGAATGTTGTAGCAAAAATTGTACCTTATTTATAGGTCTTTTGTTATTTGAATCCTAATAGAATTATGATTAATTATCATAATAGAACTCGGACTAATTTAAAAACTAGATGATAATGATAAACTCAAAATAAAATCAAAACCATAACCCTAAATTAAAAGATAAATCCTAATAATAATCACTTTTTTTTTTTTTGAAAAGCTTTACTTTATGAACTAAATAAATATTTTTCGTTATGAATTATCATATATTCTATGTATTTATCTAAACAAGTTCATGTTGCTTTCAATTAGGAAAAAAAAAAAAAAAAAAATACTGAAAAAAAAAATTGTACAATATTTAAACTTATATCTTGACATAATCCCCAAGCGTTTACTTTCTCTTAATGGTGGCTCTAATGTAATTCTATTTTGTTTAATGACTTTTTATGTTTCCAGCCCACCAGTCCAAGTTTAATTTTTTGCAGACGTCAATTCAAATCAAACAATAAACTTTAAGTACATTGAAATACTTTCTAACTTAGCCTGTTAAACGATTTAAAACGTCATAATTTTGGTTTAAATACAACATTGTCCAAAACATGGTATCGATCTATTATTTTTGTCAAACAGTTTGTATATTTTTAGAACAAAAAAAAAAAAAAAACGATTTTATGATGACAAGTTTACAAATAAACTTCGAAACATTGGTTATTAGTCAACAGAAGCGTTAAGAGCCAAGTTAGTTTTTAGGCTATGCTATAAATTTTTGCAACAACCAACGGAATATAAAAACGTTTTAAACCAAGTTTATTAAATTAGAATTGTTCAATTTAACCAGCAAAAATTGTACTATATTAATACCGATTCTCATCGGTCGAACCATCGAATGGTGTGGCGGTTCAGTATTATAGGGATAGCTCGTTAATTTCAAACCAGCATAAATTGATTCCATTATTAAGTTTACTGAATCTCAAAAATACCAATGGGAAAAAGAAAAATCTATTAAAAAATTATGAAAAATTAAAACATTGAAATCCTATTATAATTAAGCTAATTAAAGGAAGAACATTTTATGTACTTTTATCTAAACAAGTAATATCTCTTTCAAGAAAAAAGCGACACTGACATATTTTAAAAAAGCTCTAAACAAGTTCATCATCTTCAGAGTTTGTACGATTGACATTGTAGGAATTTGCAAAAACGAATCATTATGGTGTTGATACCTTTTCGATTTTACGTGATTCTTCCTTTATCTCATTCAGCTTTCTTCTTCTTTTGATTCCTTATCTTTATTAGCTTCTGCACCAGAAAAACCCCATAAGGAAATGTTGGAAGGAGATGAACGTGTGGATGAAATCATGAGAGTTAAACAAACCAATCGAATGCTTATTTATAGGTCTTTGTTATTTGAATCCTAATAGAACTATGACTAATTTTCATAATAGAATTTGAACTAATCTAAAAGTTAAATGATAATGATAAACCCAAAATAAAATCAAATCAATAACCTAAATTAAAAGATAAATCATTTTTTTTTTTTTTTGGAAAACTTTGCTTTATGATCTTTATGAATTATCGTATATTCTATCAAACCTCCCATATGATATGAATTGAGTTCTTCAAAACCAAATTTCCTCATTATTCAAAAAAAGCATCGTCTACAAACTACGCATTTTTCGGATTGGAAACTCGGACTTAAAACAGAAAATTGTGCAAAAAAAAAACGAGGTGAAAAAAGCTCCGACTTCATCTTCAACTTCGATTTAGGGTTGGTTGTTGCGGAGGACAATCGGACCAAATCCCTCATTATTATTTATGTATTTTCTCCAACTTCGATTTATTTTATGAACTTATTTCTTTATGAATTCTATTCTATGTATTTTATCTAAACAAGTTCATATCACTTTCAAGGAAAAAAAAAAAAAAAAAAAAAAAACAACAACAACACTTGATACATACTTTCTCCTAAACGTATGATATGAATCAATTTCATAACGGTAGAATTATTAATTTATAAAATACTAACAAGATCATGTAAATCAATAATAACAATACATACTTAACAGAAGTTATAGTGTTCGCAAGGACTCATTTACACTGCATGATCTTATATATAAATGCAAAAACGTTTTTTTTTAAGTAATTTTTTCAATAAATGTCTTTAATTTTCATTAAAAAAAAAAAAAAATTAACAAAAAAAACTTGATGGACTCTATATCTTTTCGGTTTTGTATGATTCCTCCTTTTTCTCATTCAGTTTCTTCTTCTTCTTTTTCAATTCACATGTTTATTTCCTCCAACAATTCCTTATATTTGTTAGCTTCTGCACCAGAAAAACTCCATAAGGAAATGTTGGATAGAAATGAACATGTGGATGAAAAGATTACATGAGACTTGAACAGTCAAAAACCTACCGAATGAATATTGTAGTGAAATATGTACATTATTTATAGATATTTTATTATTTGAATCCTAATAGAACTCAAATTAGTTATCGTAATAGAACTCGAACTAATTTAAAAACTAGATGATAATGATAAACTCAAAATAAAATCAAAACAATTATCCTAAATTAAAAGATAAATCGTAATAATAATCACTTTTTTTTTTTGAAAAACTTTACTTTATGAACAATAAATATTTTTCGTTATAGATTATCTGATATTCTATGTATTTATCTAAACAAGTTCATATCGCTTTCAAGTAGGGGAAAAAAAAAAAAAAGCAACACTTAATACATAATGAATGAATGTTCTAGCAAAAATTGTACATTATTTATAACTTATACCTCACATAATCCCCAAGCGTTTGCCACTTGCATGCACGCTTAATGGTGGATAAACAATCTCTAATGTGATTCTATTTTGTTTAACTTATGTCTACTTTCTATGTTTCCAGCCCACCAGTCCATCTCCCAAGGAGTTAAATAATAGCATAATACCTGCATCACTTCTCATGCCTCATCTTCAGAATCTTTTCCAGCAGACGTCAATTCAACAGGCAAAACAACAAAACTTTAAGTACATTGAAATACTTTCTAACTTAGCCTGTTAAACGATTTAAAACTTCTAAACCTGTTGATTGCACTTATTCTTGGTTTCGTTAATGTCAGTATCTTATTATGAATTTTTTAAGTAGATTGCAATCAACTGAGGTGGTAGATGGTGAGTGTCAGTTATCTCATTTTGTGATGATTGGTGTAGTTATATCATTTAGTGTATTTAACAAGCAAGGTTCATCAATTTTGTAGCAGCTCAAAATGGGAAGTTGCCTCCACTGCCTCGCAGTCCAGAAAATAATGGAAGTGTAAGCTTGTTTTCATTCGTTCCTTGTGATGAACATAATCATCTTCAGTAAAGATGCTTCTCAGATTGGTGTTTCATAGGAGATTTCTCGTTTTAATGGGAATGATTGACCATTTTCTTGCCGTATATGTATACATTTTCTCACCAAAAGCTTCTAAAGATTCTAGGTCTACTATGCACAAATTTAAAGCACGTACACCAAGAGATATTTGACTCTTTCAGTTGAAAGTTCTTTGGTTGGACGCTCTCTTTGGAGCTTAGACTAGATTCAATCGTGCAAATTTTGTTTATTTTTCATGGTATACGTTATTCATAAACACGTTTGTTTTTTACTTTGTTTTCTTGCCCTGTTGGTTTTCTAATGTTGACCTAGTTTGTCCAAATTTTAAAATCTTGTATTCTGTTGTGATGCACCTAATATTTTACTTTGACAGATTACATTTCATTCATGATATAACCTCATGCAAACTCATCTTTTGCAGAAACACTCATTTCTGTGCACTCAGTTCCCTTATTGTCTATTTTATTAACAGGCTGAAACAGCAGCTTCACAGAGGGAACGTTTACTCCTCATGAAGATCTCAGAGCTTCAAGGTAGGTTCGTGAGAACCGAATCAATTTAAATACTTGAGATACTACTTTGTGCGTATAGAAATCAATTCTTATGGTCTTATTCAATGTTGCAGCATGAACTGTTTGACAGATGAACTGACCGCTGAAGAGTTGAAATACATACAAGTGAGTTTGCTCAAGAAAGCTCTGATTACACGTTTTGTTAGTTCTTTAAACTTAAAAAAGTTATTCAACCCGACCGTGAGAGGGAAAGGGGAAATGATTTTTCTACACACGTTGTGATTAACGTACTTTTCATTGATAAATTGGTTGTTTCTAAGCAGTTGCAACAGCAGCTAATCGCTGTTTCAAGCCAGGAAGAAAACGGGGACAGAGGAGAAGGGGGTCTCTGAAAAAGCTGAAAAATATGATAGTGTAAAGTAAAATCAAGCATGTACATCCGGGCAAGATCTGTAAATCAGGCAGAAAGTATTTATCCATTCATTATCTTTGCTCTACGGGGACTGCATCGGCTGTTTATACAAGTGGACGTAAGGCGAAAAAGGATGGCCATAATATTTTTGGGTCGCTTCTGCTGCTGTCTTGTAAGTTATCTATGAAGATTTCAGCTACCTCAGTGGGAAGCAAGCCAAAAAAAAAATTTACAGGCCGTCGTCCCCTTGCAGTGTTGTAACCCCCCAAACTGATGAAGAAAAAAGAAAGGAAAGAAAGGAAAGAGGGTAACCATAATATTGGTTTACATATCCTTTAGTTTCATACTTATCATTGTCCAAAACATGTTATCGATCTATTATTTTTGTCAAATGGGATTTCATGAGTTTGTATATGTTGGCGGTAGAACATAATGGTACTTAATTCATTTCCAAAACTCTGTAAATTCTGCTGGTTCTCGACAATATTCGGATTTTGTAATTCTTTTTTTATGCAGGAACGATAAGCAATTGTTGAAAAGAGATGAACATGAGAGTTAAAAGATTCTGCTGGTTCTCATTTTAATGGGAATGATTGACCATTTTCTTGCCGTATATGTATACATTTTCTCACCAAAAGCTTCTAAAGATTCTAGGTCTACTATGCACAAATTTAAAGCACGTACACCAAGAGATATTTTACTCTTTCAGTTGAAAGATTATGCACAAAAAGAAAAAGAAAAATTATGAAAAGAGTAGTTAATTCTGTAAGATACCAAAAAGGGGAGTTTTGCAATCATTCATTTCATTCACAGTTTGCAGAAATATGAATCTACATAAGCTTGTAGAAGATACATCCATCAATAAGAAGGAAATGATATTCCTTTCCACAGTGACACTTTAATTGAATGTTTAAATACTTTCCGTCTCTCTCCACACTTAGTGTCTCCTCCATTTCTCTTTCAGAACCCTGCAAAAATAGCATCAAATTAAAAATGGCGTCATGAAAATATTACTATTAATATTAAATAAAAAAAAAAAGAGAAACTTATGAGAGTCTAGAAGCAGACCTTATTGGTGTTGATATCAAGCTCTTCTTTTCCTTCAACAACTCCTTCAGTTTGGTCAACCCCAATGAACTCTTTTATCAACATTTTCATTTCTAACCAACATTTTCTTATCTTTTTCAACTTCTGCACAAAAAAAAAAAAAAACCATTTGTGAAAAAAAATAAAGCAACGATATATACATCATATTCTGATGAAAAAAAAAAAAAAAAAAGAACGAACCGTGTAATGGACAAGAATAATAAGAAAGAAAATGAGATTTCATCGAATGAAACATCGCATTAGAGACGGAAAAAAAATTTATAAAAATGATGATAACAGCACTGAAAAGAAAGTAGCCCAGATAATGTTGAAACATAAACTAAACCAAGAAAGTGGCATTAATTTCACAGATTAACGGTTTTAATCATTTTTCATATTCGATGCAAAGCAGAATCAAGAACTACCCAAGTAATGGCCAAGAAGATAATATTAATATGAACATGAATAAATAAAGAAGCCAGATCAGGAAACATAAATTAATCCAAGAGAGTGGCCTTCATTTCAGAGATTAACCATTTTAACAAGTTTAATAATCAAACAAAAGAAGGATAAATGAGGAAAAAAATAATAAAATGAAAAAAAAATGACAAGAAAATTAGATTAAACCAAGAAACTAGCCCGGAGGCGGAAACATAAAAAATTAAGCCAAGAAAGTATTATTGATTTCCGATATTACACAAACCAAACAAAAGGAAAACGAAAGAGAAGAAATCACGTTTACTTACCTTTGAACTGTTTTCCGGGGAGTTACAGCAGCGCCGGAGCGGCGGCGGCCGAGGAGGCAGAGCATTGCTGCCTGTAGGCGGCACAGAGCCTTTGGCCGAGCAGGGTGTAGCGGATTCGGGATTCAACACGGACTTGGGCGAGGCGTTCGACGAAACACCCGAGGCCACGGCCGGAGAGGATTCCGGAGGGGATTGAGCCGGAGAAGGAAGGTGGAAGGGGTACGGGACGCAACCGCGGAGGAGAGGGTAAGCGGTGGTGGTTGTGGCAGAGTCGTCAAGAAAAAGCTTCTTGGGCACGGGTTGTTGGTAGTTGATGGAGAACGGCCTTTGCCGTTTGTGGGAATTTCCATCGCCGCATTTGTCGCATGGAGAGCCCAGGCGGAGGACCGACAAGTCCGGGAGCTCTGTCGAGTATTCTACAGGAGCTTGAAGAGGGTTTTTCTGTATCACGTCTCGTTTCTGAACGAGCTGTTGATCATGATGATCTGCCATTTTTGGCAGAGCTTCTTTTCTTTTCTGTCTCTTTTCTTTTACCCTCTCTCTCTCTCTCTCTCTATAATGTATTTGTTTCTCTCTCTGCGTTTTATGTAAATAGAGAGTTTATGAGAAGGGGTGATAGAGAGGGGTTTATATAGTGCAGTGGAGGTGAAAGGATTGATCTTTAAATTCTTGATGGAGAAGGTGGTTTTAGTTGCAGAAATTGGAGGGAAAAAAATCAACCAAAGGTAAAGAAAGCAATCAATCGATCCAACGGTTAGGCCAATAGGTGACGTGGCATAAGTTTATTAGTACAATCCCCAGGACCCCATCTTTGCACTTAAAATTTCGTATTGGTACTCTTTGTTTCGTCTTTTTAATTGTTTATATTTTTTAATAATTTTAAATAAATATATTGACGTTTTAAAAAATTATTTTTTAATATTAAGGTGTGTTTAGTTACAGTGAAGAATGATAATGGTAATTGAAATAAGAAATTAAAATAAGAATAGTAATAGTAATGATATGAAAAATAAAGTTTATTCATTTATTTTGTTGTAATTTTAAAAATACTATGGAATAGAATGAGAATATTTTCATGTTGAAAAAATTACCCTTATATTGTGAACATTAATATTTTATATGTTAATATAATTAATACAATATATGAAATGTAATATAATATAATAAAATTATTTGTTATATAATTATGATATAGAGTATAATAATACTATTAAAATAGTTAATATAATTATAATATTATGAAATATATTATAAGATATATAATAAATAATAATAATTCATAATATAATTTAAAATTACAACTATATTAGATTATATTTTAATATTATTATATTTTATATTATAAGATATAATTACACTATAATATAAAATATTATTATAGATTATTAAATAAACATCCTGACTACACGTAATGAAACGGAAGTTCGGGATGAGCGAGCATACTACGATAAGCGAGACTCCTCTATAAGAGAAGGGTTCCAAACCAGCCTTAGAACCAACCTTAGACCGAAAAGCACCTACTATAATTTTTAACTATATTATATATTATATTATATTACATAATATATAACAACCATATAATATATTGTAATTAGATTATAATATTGAAGGGTAATTATAAAAAGAAATGAGTTTAAAATTGCTCCTCTCATGTGATGAAAGAATGATGATTCACTCAAAATGGGTAAATAACCATTCTTTTTTTAATAAATGCAGCCAAACATCAGACTTAGATTTCATTCTATTCTATTTCTTTCTTTTTCACCTAATCAAACGCACCCTTACAGTCATTTTTTGAAATATAAAATGTCATTGTTACCATTCTCATTAATTAATCAAAAAACTAATAATAAATTTAGAAAAATTTTGAATTTTTTTTAGACATTTAAAAATAAAAATAAAATAATGCTTTAAATTAAAATAACTTTTTCAGATTTTTTCTAAATTTATTAGTTTTTGATAAAGTAATGAGAATGGTAAATTTGACATTTTACATCTTAGAAAATGACCTCAAAATATTAAAAATTAATTTTTTAAAACATCAAGATATTAATTTAAAATTATTAAAAATACAAAATACTAAAAGATAATTACGCTATAACACGTGATATCAATATAAAATTTTTCTCCGTTTATATTAATGTATAGGATTAATTGCATGAGGTTCTCCTGATCATTGTAACATGTTTCACTTCTACTTCTGATGTTGGAGGGAGAAAAATCCAAGGTGAACAAAAGCAATAAATCCATTGGTGGGGTCAAGAGATGACGTGGTAAAAATGATTTGATTTAAAAATTAGAATTAATTTAAAAAATGCCCTTCAATTTTTTTGCCATACTTCAACTTGTCCCGTAGAACTTGTATATTTTATCTCTCGAAATTGAGTCAAAATCAGTAGTTCATTTATTATAAGATAATATTAGTTCAGAGAGTGTTTTAAGCCCCGTTTTATATTTTAAGGGGAGAAATCAGGAAGACATGACTTCTTTTAAAATTTGAATGGCATATTAAAATTTTGTTCATTTCATCGATTTAAATTTAGAATTCGAGTTTAGAAATAGTCACATTTAATTTTTTTACTACAATAAAAAATTCTCATATAAAATAACATCTCAATTTAAATTAAAAATTTAAATTAGTGAACTAAATAGGTTCTAAAATAAGATATAAAATTTAAGGACATTTCTGAAATTAATCCTAAAAATTATCATCACGCTTCCCATTATGTACTTTTACATTTGCATATATTATAGATGAAAGAGGGAAAGTATATGTCGGATTAATACTACCCATAGCGATTATTTATAAATTGTAGATTCAATCAAAGAAGTGCTGTTTTTTTTTTTTTTTAGGTGGTCTTAGGTTAGCATTATCAGCCGTGGCGTCACTTTTAACCTCATTTTCACCTGAACTTGAAGCTATATCAATATATAATATGTCAAAAATTCAATTATTTTAGAAGGAAAGGCTAACTAAAAGTAAATGCGGCTAAGCAATGATGCGGCATAATATGGTTTAAGAGTTAACGTAACGCTAGCCATTTTGGTTTTTTTTTTTTTTTTTTTTTTTTTTTTTTTTTTTTAATAGAATTCACACTACCCAATCTTGCACTATGTATATATAGAAGCATATTTACTAAAACTTTTTTGTTAAATTATATTATAGAAGCATATTTCATAACCAGTTATTTTTCTCTATTTGATCTTACTGATCGTACTTTCATCGAAAGCGCTGCTTAGTGTGGTTTGAGACTTTTAATTGTTGTTTTTAGCTTTTATGTTTGTCTAATAATGCCATGGTTGATTTCACCATTTGGGTGTGTTCTTGGTTCTTTTATTTTTTTAGCAAATGACTCATAATCTTCTTCCCTGTTTTCAGTTATATTTTTGTGCAATATTCAATTACTTATTTCTCATATCAATTTCGTTACAATATCTCATGCATGGTGTTTATGATCATTTGAAAGGAAAAAGAAATAAAATTTAAAGTAAGTTATTTGTAATCCGATTGGTCAGTCTATTTTCGCTAGTAAAAATTATAACTAAAAAAGTCTTTATGTGTGAAAAATTTGAGTCAATGTTTAATAGTTGTTTTTCTATTGTTTGTTTTGTTTTTTGTTTTTGTTTTTGTTTTTGTTTTTTTTTTTTTTTTTTTTTTTTTGGGTCTAAATTCTTTGTTTAGTATCTAATCTTGCTCTCCATCTTACTCTCTGATAAGGATAAGGAGAACCCCCAAGGCATGATTCAATAAATGTTTTTTGGGCAATTTTTTTTTTTTTTTTTTTTAATCCTATTCACCAACGGGGAAACACCTTGAGAAATAAATTTTCCTTTTTTCTTTTCTTTTTTTTTTTTTTTTTTTTTTTTTTTTTTTGTTTTTTAAGAGCTATGAGAAACAAAATTGATATATCAATAGACGACATCTATTGTAAGTAGGTACAAGACAACTACGTAAATAAAAACGATAGGAGATGTACCTATTCTTTTAATTGAGCTTGTGCGACTAATTGTCTCTTAATCAAATAAATATAGGCCCTTCAACTTGAATTTAAGCCCTAATGAACAGTAATAGGTTTATGTTAAACAATATCTAATTTATAACTTTGCCATATATATATATATATATACATATATTTATAATAAAGGTTGTTTACGTTATTTTTACACATAAAAATAAAGGAAAAAAAACCTTAATGACGTTGATATCTTTATTAGTTTTACGTGATTCCTTCTTTTTTTTTTTTTTTTTTTTTTTTTTTTTTTTTTTTGTGAGCTTCTTCGTCTTTTTTTAATCAACAGATCTCCTTCCAACAATTTCTTATTTTTGTTAGTTTCTGCACCCCCAAAAAAAAAAAAAAAAAAAAAAAAAAAAAAAAAGCCCATTAGAAATTGTTAGAAAAAGATAAACATGTGGATGAAAAGAGTACATGAGAATTAAACATTCAGATGATCAACTTAATGAATATTGCAGTAAAAAAATTAATCATGAAGTACACTATTTATAAGTCTTTTATTATTTAAATCCTAATAAAACTAAAGACTTATCATAATATAATTAGAACTAATTTAAAAGGTATATAATAATGATAAACTCAAAATAAAATCAAAACAATAAACCTAAACTAAAAGATACATCCTAATAATAATCCATAAAATGGAACACTTTATTATTATTATTATTATTATTATTATTATTATTATTATTATTATTATTATTATTATTATTATTATTATTCTGTTGTGACTTTGACACATCTAAATACACACTAGCACCACCAGTAGAGTATCCCAACTTCTCTAAAAACCTCAATCGGATTAAAACCAAATTCTCTTGTGCGGCAAACTTGTTACATTCTTCAGATGTCAAAATCATTGGCACAAGAAAGAACTAATTGGCCTCGGCTCTGCCTCAAAGGCATTCTAATCAGCAATCACCATTACATGAGATGAAAAGCAGTGTGTGAAGGCACCAAAGCCAAAAAAGCAATGGCAACTTTGGACATTGCATGTTCCTTGCTCTTTTAGAACAAAGTTTTCAACTGTTGAGACAAAGTAGATTCTTTAACTGTGCATTTCGGATTCTCTCTCATGCCGGTATACGTAAACCGAGCCAGATTATCGTTCTTCTAACTTGTCTATTTCGTCAATTTCTCTTATTCATAAGTCATACCTCTCCTCCTCTCCTTCCCAGGCGTTCCTTGTGACACTGGCAGATGATGAATCCACAGCAAGGGCGCTAAGGCCGCAACAACCGCAATTACCGCAGGCAACTTCGAGCAGTCTCCAGATGTTATACCAACCCAAAACGCCAATAAAATGCCAAAAGAACCACTGATTGTTGATGACAAGGACAAAGCTGAAGCAAGAGACCCTTCACAACCTCTTAACATAAGTTATGTATGTAAGGACTGATTTATATTGTAGGATCTTCTATCTAAATGCAAAAATGACCTTTTTAAAAGTAATCTTTTCAATAAATGTCTTTAATTTTCATTAAAAAAAACTGATGGCGTTGATACTTTTGTCGATTCTGCGTGATTCTTCTTTTTCTCATTCAGTTTCTTTTTCTTTTTCAATTCACATGTTTATCTCTTCTAACAATTGCTTATCTTTGTTAGCTTCTGCACTAAGAAAAAAAAAAACCCGATAAGCAAATGTTGGATAAAGATGAACATGTGGGTGAAAAGATTACATGAGAGTTGAACAGTTAAGAACCAACTGAATGAATGTTGTAGTAAAAAATGTACATTATTTATAGATCTTTTGTTATTTGAATCCTAATAGAACTAAAATTAATTATCATAATATAACTCGAACTAATTTAAAAGTTAGATGATAATGATAAACTCAAAATAAAATTAAAATAATAAACCTAAATTAAAAGATAAATCATAATAATAATTACCTTTCTTTTTTTTTTTGGAAAACTTTGCTTTATGAACTAATTAAATATTTTTCTTTATGAATTATTATAAATTCTATGTATTTATCTAAACAAGTTCATATCACTTTCAAGTAGAAAAAAAAAAAAAAAAAAACCAACACCCGTTACATACTTTCTTTAAAACATATGATATAAATTAAGTTCATAACGGCAAATTATTTATCATAATTTTTTTTTTTGATAAATAGGGCTGTATTAGGGGTGTAAATTGGGCGGGTAGGGTAGGGTTGAGCTGAAAAATTGAACCTACCCGACCAGCGGGTTGAGAAAATTTTAGGCTGCGACACTCTTTTAAATCTACAAACCTGCAACTTTTCAGGTGACTTCAGGTAGGGTCGGGTTATTCGGGTTGGTGATCTCAATGACCACATGATTACTTTTTAATCAATTAATCTGTGCTTGTTATAGAAGAAATCATTATCAAATAGAACATGTATTTCCTTCAAGAGGGGGTCTAAATGCAAGCTGAATAATTAAAACACTCATTTTGAAATCAAACACTTCCAATATAAATAAAAAATGTCATAATTCAACAACTATGGCATACAAGCATTTTTTACACAAACCGTGAATCCAAAACATAAATAAGTTAATAGTTTAAATGCATAAAGTTCATAAACTTATGAAAGTAAGAATTTGAAGTGTTAGACATTATTTTACCTACTTTGAACATGTTCGGCCGGATAAGGTTACCTCGGGTTTATATAACCCCACTCCGCGTCCCTACTCGCATAATACGAATTAGGCATAATTAAAACTAAAAATTAAATAAAAAATTAAAAATCTATAATTTTCAAATAAAATCAACTCAGTTCAGCTGAATTCGTCAAGTTTAAAGTGATTTCTTACGACCCTAGGCTGTATTGTCATAAAAAACGATAGAATCGTCTACAAACTACAACATTTTTCAAAAAAAAAAAAAAAAGAAGAAGGATATTATGACACAACAAACGGATAAAAAACTTAAAACAGAAAATTGTGCAAAAAAAGAAAAAGAAAAATTATGAAAAATTACGAAACCCGAGGAAGAAGAAGAAGAAGGCGACACTGACACAGCACACCAGTCATCTTCTTCGCCATTTCGAATGTTAGGTTCAAACAATCATGATTCCCTTATCTCTCAATCCAATCCAATTCTCTTCCTCTCTCAAACCTCCCATCTTCAGACCAAATCCCTCATTATTCAAATCCTCGCCGGATCGGAAACTCGGACCGTACGAGGTAAGCTCCGACTTCTCCAACTTCGATTTCCGGTTGTTGCGGAGGACAATCGGAGTCGGTATTTGCCGAGCGGAGCTCTCCCACGACGCGCCGTTCGTCGCCGCCATCGGCGCTTGTATGCTCTCTTCGCTGGTTCTGCCGGTGGCCGGAGCTCCGGACGACGAGGAGGATGGTGAGGATGCGGCTATTGATTCTACAGATGCTAGGTTTGGGGTTATGGGAATCATCAGCTTCATTCCTTACTTCAATTGGCTGGTAATCAACAAAAGATCCAATCTTTTACTTCTTATTAAACAAAAAAACTGATAATTATTTATTAATTTGTGTAATTATTGGTCAACAATTGAATCAGAGCTGGGTTTTTGCGTGGCTTGATACTGGGAAGAGGCGCTATGCACTGTATTCTCTAGTTTACTTGCTTCCTTACATCAGGTAGAAAAACTGTTTCCTTTAAGCTTTGGTTAGTAATCTAATGGAAAGAAATGATCTTGAATATCTTGTTAGTCGAAATGATACTATTTGTTGCTATCACAGCTCAGTTCTTGGTATGTTTACTTTCAATCCCTGATATTCTGGACCATATAAACAACATTCCCTTGTTAGTTGTTTGATGATTCAAAATGATTTATAACTTTATACTTGTCAATTTGGTTCATCTTTTTGGATTTTGATGCAAGCATAACGTAACTGTTGATGGTTTAAAATGGTTTATACTTGACCATTTGGTTCCCTTGATGAATTAGGTCAAATCTGTCATTGTCACCGGAGGAGAGCTGGCTGCCTATTGCTAGCATTGTTTTGTGTATTCTTCACGTTCAGGTACAAGCTCTTTTCAATCATTTTTCCTTCCTCGTTCAGCATAAGGAGTTTACTTATATATTGGTTTGTGCCTCAGATTTCCTTTCTTAACTTCTTTTTAAATGTCAAGCGCAATTTTATTTGCAAACTACCATAGAGTTGCTTATATAATCGGAGCTACATAAGAAGTTTGCATTGTTTAATATCTTTGGTTTGAGTTGCTTATATAAGAAGTTTGCATTGTTTAATATCTTTGGTTTGTCATTGCAAGAAAGCTTCGGGCTTTATGTTAGAAGCTAGGTTAGGATTGTTCCTTGCTTGTATGATCATTTAGTCTTATCTTTGTGACTCCAAATCTTTCCTATCTGCAGCTCGAAATAAGTATTAAAAACGGAGATATTCAGGCCTTTCAATTTTTTAGTGAGGCTTCAAAGCGCGTTTCATCAGCGTCTAGAAGGAAGGATGCATTGAAGGTATGACTTCTTGCGGTTCATGGATACGTTAATGCGTTTTCTGAGGAAGGCTTTGAACTGATTTGATTTCAATATCAAGGGGAGGAAAAACGAGCAAATAAATCTGCGATCTGCTGATGAGCAATCCAGGAACAAAATTCGAGGGTCGGGAGTTCCCAGAGAGCCCCTACATGATAATGAACACTTGAATGACGGTTGGGATGAAGACGACAGAAGGAAGCAGTAGAAAGTCTCGCTTGCATTGCAGGAATAATGAATTCTAAACGTTTACCGCTTGTATTGGTCCCCAAAATGAACAAGAGTAGCGTTCCTCATAAGATTGAGAATTACAGTTTCTACACTACAAATGTATTGGCATACATATTAATGGAATGAATTTAGTTTTGAATTTTTCATGGTAGCATCTCACTTGTTTTGAAAGGACAATTTTCTGACAACAGGGTTTAATTTCAAAGCCCCAAATGGTGACATCTCTCTCTCTTCAGTCTTGCATACGAAATTTTGGGACCAAGTATAACTCCAAGTATAACTCCCCTTTTTTTTTTTTTTTTTTTTTTTTTAATGTTTTGTGTTGTGGAGAGCATTAGCGCTCTACCGAAGGCAAAAGATGAATTATTCGAAGTAACTAACTACATACTATCTTAGAAGATAATAATTGAATAATAAATGTATACCACCAAATTGGTTAGCAAATAAATAATCTACAATTAGGAATTGTATGATCTTTTCAACATTAGCACATCAACTATCTTTGGTTCTCGCAATTGATCTTTTGATAGGGAAAGGACTCAAAAGCCCCATCTTAAAACAATAGTCCAGACCAACAGCAGCAGAAACAAAAACAAAAAGATCCTGGGACACATGAATTGCACCATCAAAAGCATGAGACAAGATGCTTTCTGTATTTAATTCCAAAGGTTGTCCACCACTCAGTGTAGCAAGACCTGCGTTGCCATTTAAAAATCTCATCAACCTCCAACAACCAGAAAACTAGTTTAACTTTCGGTAATTCTTTTACTAAAAAGACTTGTTCAATACCTTTGACAACTCCAAAAGCCGCACATGCCCCCGTCTTAAGATGGACATCATCCAAGTCTCTTCTTATGGTGTACCTAAAGGTAACCCCGAATAATGCACAGCTAGCAAAGGTGATTGCTAGAGGGAGTATCAGCTGTGAAGTGGTGGACACCTGAGTAAGGGAGATTGGCAATCCTGCAATAGTGCCAACAAGAGCAGAGATAGAAGCTGCTTTTATAGACTCCAATCTCTCTTCATCCTTGTCAATTTCTTCATTTCCTTTTCCTACATAAGAACCTTCTTCATTTTGAGAGAGTGAGCGTTCGGCTTCTTCAACCATTGCTCTTGCCTCTGATATCTCCTTCTGACATTCTGCAATCTAAGAGTCAGCAGCACCAGTTATTGTTAGCAAAAGCCAAAATGAATTGCCCCAAGAGCACAACAAAGAAACATGGGCTGTCAATGTCATAGTAATTGAGCAATACAGATTTAAACCAGTAGCATTTTCTAAAGCCTCACAATCTCATCAATCCGAGTAGTGGTTTGTTTTATATCATGTCTAAAGAAAACATAACATATAGCATACATGTAGCAATATCAAGAGTGATCCACCAAAATTGTTGATCACGAAGTCTGATATGAATTGGGAGAATTCTTTATTAGGATATGAAAAAGTAGCGTACTGATAGAACATAGTTTTTAACCATCAAATCTTTATCAAATTCTGTTAAGTTATCATACCTCAATTTAATCTGATGGGGTATTAACAACTATTTATCCTAGTGTTTTTATCATACCGTACTATAGAATTCTCCTATTAATTGCTCCAACAACACGTTAACGAATCAAATCAATGCGAGGTTGTCATTCCAATTCAGCAATTCTATAGTAAAAAATCTCTTTCAAAATTAGCCACGCTAGGGAAGTAATCTCATGAGGACTAAAAAGCAAGCCTTCCAATCTTTTAAAAACCATAAACCTGCACTGCTAATTCCCAACGTATCCACAAACTAATAAAAGCATTTCCCAACCTCACTGATTAAGTCAAAACATCATTCAAAGTCCAATTAACAAAACCCAGAAACTAAACTAAACATAAATCATTTTGATACCTCGGAAGCTCTTCTCTCAAGCTGGTCAACATATTCCCTCATTTGATTAGCCTCAAGTTCCAGTCTTTCAATCTCGGCGAGCTCTCTCTTGGCCTTCTCAACCCTCAGCGAAGCCTTCTCCAACCCATCAAGCAAAGCCTTGTTCTCTTCTCTGTTCAGCAGCTCCTGAACCTGCTCTCCCACGACGTCGTTTAGGGAGTCCTTGAGATTGAAGCTTTGCTCTGGGAGGCCGCCATTGTTACTGCACTTCACTGCCAGGGAAGAAGCTCTGCGGAAGAATTTGGCGCGGTGGCATTTTGGTATGATGTTGAAGTCGAAGAGGTTGTTTTGGGAGAAAGTGTTGTTGTTGGTGGGGTTTGGACAGGGAAGGAAAGTGGGTTTGATGGTGGAGTTCATTGGCATGGCGTTCTGACTTCTAACTCCAAATGGAGCTGCTCTGATGCTGCCTTCGGAGTTACGATCATCTTATCCTCTTATTTCCCACTCAGATATTTCAAGGATACTAGTTTTGTGAGGACGTATTGCCACGTTGCAGACCCATAAAGAATTTATTTTTTTATCAAATAATAAGAAATTTATTTTTAAAAAAATATATGTAAAAGTAATAATTGATAAAAAAAATTAAATAGAAATACATTTAAAAACAATTATTTTAATCAATTAAAAATAAAATAAGAATATTATGAAAAAATTATTCTCAAATAAGTAAAGAGACGGTCACGTGAACTTTAACTTTTTATGTATTATTAAATTAGATAATAAACAAACGTAAACACCATAAACAAATTTATTATCATATAATAATAATAATAATAATAATAATAATAATAATAATAATAATAATAGTAATATAAGCTTTTTAATTTGTTATAAAATAACTCATAAGACCCATTTTAGATATAATTTAGAGGTTTGATTTTGAATGAAACTCATGTTATATTAGTAGCGAGTCAATATAAATTTATATTCTACTTTATGAGGATATCGAAGTAGTTTATTTCTATGCTCAAAATGATGCAATGACAATGAGAAATTGAGCTTAAAGTGTACTCGATAAAGTTGGAAAAATTGAAGTAAAAAACTCTTGTCCCACGTGGGAAAGAAATTAATGTCATTATTTCCACTGAACCGTATAAAATACCCCTCATTTCATTCCAATACACACTGAAAACATAGATTAAAATACCCCTCCTCTCCTAGATTTTGATAAACGGGAAAACTAGAGAACTATCATTTTAATGATCTGACTTAACTAGGAGACGAGTTAAAATTTTAATGTAAAAGTGATGTTTCTACTATTGACCTTAATAAATGCCGCAATATTAATTCCACCATGATTTCTCAAATAAGCTCTCAATAATTGATTTCTCTTATTTTTTTCCACCAAAAAAAAAAACAAAATGACCTGTAGATTAAAGCAACATTACCATCTTAACGGTGCCTTTAAAATTTGTGAAGGGCCAACGTATATCGGTATGGTCTGGCCCGTCTATACCCTTGATGGGCCAGTCCAGTCCGGTCTATGTAGGTCCGGTTTAGTCCAGTTTATATAGACTCATAATATTTTTATGTTTTTTTAAATAATTTGGTAAACATCTTATTGTACTCTTTTTTTCTTGTCAAGGTTTTGTTCAACTAGGTTTTTCTTAGAAAAATTTTTATTTAATGAGGTAATCGTAAATAAAATATCATTTTTCATATTTTCAATTGACTATTCAAACTTATATATTTGTTAACTTGTTTAAAAGTTCAAAAATAAAAAAGAAAAAAATTTAAAATTACATGCTTAGACGGGTTGACTCATCTAAACTCATGATGGGTCAAGATGGACTGACCCATCTAAACCCATGATGGGTTAAGATAGGTCTTGAGTGGGTTGACTCAGTCAAGGCCCATGACACAACCTATCCTGATCCGCGGCACGTTCCAGTCTGGTCAACGTAAAATTAACCCATAATGTGAACTAGACCGAAATCATTTTTATACGGACCGACTCAGATCGACCCACAAAATTCATGAGCTAAGTCAGCCGGTCCGCAACCCATCTAAGCCTAAC
Organism: Morus alba; assembly: GCA_012066045.3. Taxonomy (NCBI): domain Eukaryota; kingdom Viridiplantae; phylum Streptophyta; class Magnoliopsida; order Rosales; family Moraceae; genus Morus; species Morus alba. The sequence continues at coordinate 12,621,108 of CP050235.2, forward strand.
GAGAACGTTCCGAGCCGGGCCAGCCGGTTCTTGCATCTCCAGAGACCATTTGCTTTGACCCATACCCATTAATAGGTAAAAGCAACTGCCCCCTACTATAGAACTCCTTTTTTATATTATTTCATTATTATTAGGGAAATTCCCATCATATTATTATTATATTGGTAACAACAACATTTTTTAGTAGGGCAAGGCAAAAGGGTTTTTGACGGTTGCAAATCCAGACTAACAAGACAACACATTACACGCAAAGTAAAGTAATGCTAGCAAGACTAAGCATTAGCAGCAGAGGGTTTAACCAGAGCCAACAACCATTCATCTTCACCCTCCATAGCCGCCTTCGCTTCAACCTCGCTTCCCTTCTCTCTCCCATGGCTTCTTCTTCTCCCACCACTCATGTTCCTTCTTTCTCCACCAGTTCTCCCTCTCCCTCTCCCCCGCCCACGAAGCGCATCGGCACTCACAACGGCAGCTTCCACTGCGACGAAGCCCTAGGCTGCTTCATGATCCGCCTCTCTGACAAGTTCGCCGACGCCGAAATCGTCCGCACTCGCGACCCCCAGGTTTGCTTCGTTCTCATTTTCATTTTTCTTTTTCCGTTTGGTTTCCGAGAAAAAAAAAGGACTTTGGATTCGGTTTCTTGTGTTTGAACGGGCGGTTGCCAGAGCAGTTCCGAATTCTGTATTCAACTCCAATACAAAAATTCTGCGTTAATATATCATTTTTTTCAATTGATACCTTCTTCAAATATGTTTGTGGACTGTAGTATTCAAATGCTCACAATTTGGATCACAAACCAAACACACCCTAATTTTGGAAGAAAAGTTTCTCGTTTTCCGTTTCTTTTCCTAGAAAAAGGAAGGATTTTGTGTTCCGTTTCTTGTATTTGAACGGGCGATTGCTAGAGCAGTTCCGAATCCTGTATTCAAATGCAATTGGAAAATTCTGGTATAAATGCTCATAATTGGGATTACAATCTCTCCCTCTCTTGATCATTTGCAGGTTTTGGAGGGTCTGGACGCTGTTCTTGATGTTGGGGGTGTGTATGATCCAATTCGGGATCGGTATGATCATCACCAGAAGGGCTTTCAAGAGGTTTTTGGTCACGGTTTTACTACTAAGCTTAGTAGTGCTGGACTTGTTTACAAGGTAATTACTAATTAGTCTTCTCGGAAAATGGCCACAATTTTAGCGTTTTGTGTTTGGTTTATGTATGAATTTTGTAGCTGATTCCTCTTTGTTTGTAGCATTTTGGAAAGGAGATAATAGCTAAGGAGCTTCAAGCTGATGAAGGGCACCCAGATGTGCATAGGTTATTTTTGGCTGTTTACAAAAGCTTCATGGAGGTACTACTATGTTCTGCTTTTCTCCTTTGTATCGTCACTAAAAAAAGTTGTGAACCAAAGACTCTGCATGATTGTGAGGTTCATATATAGGGAGATGCTAGTAAAGCAGCTCATATTCAGTTTTACAGATTTGTTTTCTATCCTTAAAAAGATAGAAGAAAAGGAAGAAGCTTGTTTAGATGTATGTATAGGTTATCCTTGCTCTTGTAGATTAATACTTTGGATTATTTGTACCAGGCAATCGATGCTGTTGATAATGGCATAAACCAGTATGATACCGATAAGCCTCCACGGTACGTCAATAATACACATTTGTCCTCAAGAGTGGGGAGATTTAATTTGGACTGGACTGATCCTGACCAATCATCTGAGAAGGAGAACGAGGCCTTTCAACGAGCAATGGCTCTGGCGGGTAGTGAGTTTTTAGATGTAAGGCTCTATTTTCATTAAGAGATATGTCCTCTCTCTCTCTCTCTCTCTCTCTCCCCTTTCTGTCTATTTTTGTTAATTGATTTCTGAAGTGAAGTCAGATCACTTGTTTTCCTTTTTCAATAACAATTTTTGGCGCATGATGAAATTCAGACAGGCGAAGGTTTATGTTTAAATTGCAACATTAAACCTTAAATACGAATTTACTCCTTTTGTGGTTGATTGCTAAATGAAAGTTGCAAATTTACTCCTTTTTTCTTTTTTTGTTCCTCTCACCGAACTTTGTAATGAACCTCACAATCATGCAGAGTCTTCGGTTCCATGCGAAATCTTGGTTGCCAGCTAGATCTATTGTGATGGAATGCCTTTCAGCAAGATGGGATATTGATCCCAGTGGAGAAATTATGGTTTTAAATAGATTTTGCCCTGTAAGTATGCGGATGATTACTTTTATATTTGCCCATGGACTTAGCTTCTATCCTGCACTTAAACTAGTCAATGCCTTAGTTTACATTTTAATCCAATATTTCTTTCAGCTAATGGAATATTTGACTCATCTGTATAATGTCCTACAGTGGAAGCTTCACTTATTTGAGCTTGAGGAGGAGATGAAGATTGACCCTCCAATCAAATATGTCCTTTATGAGGTAATTGAGATAAATGTATTCATATGTAAATATTTTTTCCTAAAACCTTTTTGCTTCTTTTATCAAGAATTTACTGTTGCTACGGATCCATGAGAAGAGGATGTGTATCATATGAAGAAAAGAAAGTATTTTTGAGATGGTTTTTGCATTAAGAAACCTGTTATTTTAATGTTAAATGTTAACTGCACTTTTAGAGGGTGAAATCTTCAATTCTCTTGCATTCGAGTTTTTCCTTCTCATGTTTCTTCTGTGTCATACTCCCTCTGTGTACTAACTACCCAATAACACACGCAGGACGAGAGGGGCAAAACTTGGCGAGTGCAAGCAGTGGGTGTATCTCCTGATAGATTTGAGAGCCGTAGGGCTCTTGCTTTGCAGTGGCGAGGTCTTAGAGATGAAGAACTCTCAAAGGAATCCGGAATCCCTGGTTGTGTTTTCGTCCACATGAGTGGCTTTATTGGCGGAAATCATACATATGAGGGTGCTCTGGCCATGGCAAGGGCTAGTTTGAAGCTTTGACAAGGCGATTGACTTTGAGTTTTCTTTTCTTCCCCATTATATCAGTTATATTTTTTTGTTTCTCTTATTTCTAAAATTTACTAGTTAACCCTCAGTCTTTAACTGCTTCTCTGGGATGTACTGTAGCAAGTTCATTCTCAGTCTCGGTTATTGTTTCGAAAAATTTTTACCATATGGGTATTGAAATTTTACCATACATTGGAAGATGCTTATTCTTACCTCAAATTAGTACATTCGTCGGGACAGTGCCTTCTTATATCATAGGGGTGGAGTCCCTGTGTTTTGACTAGTCTTGTTGGACATTTTGGACTGCTGTTGAGATTTGCAGGCATGAAACTTGGAAGAAATCGGATTGTCACAAAACTGACCTCTTGGGAAAGATGGAAAATTCAAGCACAATCTCTATCCCTCCCCTAACAGAACAAGCCATGAATAACAAGAAAAATATTTCCATTCGACACTTTTAAACACACAAAATTGCTACAAATTGCCATTTGCAAATCTGCCCTCCAAGTCTCTTAATCAAAATCACTACAGCCAAATGGCAAAAACCGTAAACAAATGTAACAAACAAGGATGTTCCATACCACAACAGCCCATTGAACGCTCCCATGAATCAACAACTGTCTAAAAAAGAAAATGTCTACTAAACTTTGTTAAATTTCCCGATAATTTATAATTTGTTAGTATATTGTTGATAAGTAATGTTTGGATTACTTTTTGGTGCAGTCTTTGGTGAGTTTCACAGGAAATAAAACGAGATTCGGATCGAGATCACTCTCGCTTTTTCACTCTCCATCTCTCTCTCTCTCTCTCTTTCCTCTTCCTCTCTCTAGATTAAACTTTCTTTCGATACTCTCAATGCCCTTGCCCCACGCAACCATGGCCGCCACATTCACCTACCCCACCACGATCCCAGCCGCCACCATCGCCGCCGCAAATCGCTCGAAATCCGCCATCACTCTTCCCCTTCCCATTCACATCCCCAAATCATTTCCGCTCAAAACCCTAAACCCTGTCAGATTCGCCCTTACCACGAAACCCAAATTCTCACTCAAATCCTCAGCCGCCGCCTCCGATCACTCCCTCACCGGCGATGCTACCACCTCCGGCTTACCATCCTGCGCCGCTTCTTTCAAGACCCTAAAATCCCGCCTCCGCAGTGGCGAAACCCTCTACGGCATCTTCCTCCTCGGCTTCTCCCCCACTTTCGCCGAGATTGCGGGTCTCGCCGGCTACGACTTCGCCGTCGTCGACATGGAGCACGGCCCCGGCGGGATTTCCGACGCGCTCGACTGCCTCCGCGCCCTCGCGGCCACCAGAACTCCGGCGATCCTCCGGTTACCGGAAAGCTCCCCAGCTTGGGCCAAGAAAGCCCTAGATCTCGGCCCTCAGGGAATCATGTTCCCGACGATCGATTCCCCCAAGGATGCCAAGAAAGCCGTCTCGTACTGCCGGTTCCCGCCGGCGGGAATCCGCGGCACCGCCCACACCGTCGTCAGAGCATCCGACTACGGCATCGACGAAGGCTATCTGAGCAACTACGAGGAAGATCTGCTGATAATGTGTCAGGTCGAATCCACGGAAGGGGCGAAGAAAGCGGAGGAGATCGCGGCCGTCGACGGCGTCGATTGCATTCAAATGGGACCTTTGGATCTGAGCGCGAGCATGGGGTACCTGTGGGACCCGGGCCACAAGAAGGTGAGGGAAACTTTGAGGGCGGCGGAGAGAGGCGTTCTTTCGACCACCGGTGGCGGCGGAGGCGCTTACTTGGCCGGGTTCGCGATGCCGCACGACCGGCCGGAGGACATGAGGGCGCGTGGGTACCGCATGGTGTCCGGCGCCGTCGACCTCGGGCTGTTCAGGAGCGCCGCCGTGGAGGACGTGAGGAGGTTCAAGATCAGCTTGGTGGACGGTGGTGATGATGATGAGAAGGAGCAGGATAAGGATGCTGATGAGAAGTACTGGAGCGAATGAAACGCCAATTTCTTTTTGCATTTTGAGTTTTTTAAGTTCTTCTTTTTTTCTTTTTTGTTTTCGGGCTTTTTGTAAATGTAGTGGGTGGGCTGGGCTTTTTTTGGGGTTTTAATGTTCAGAAGTTGACGATCATGAATAAGAAAGGGAAAAATTAAAGGTCAATTTTCCTGCTCTTGTAGAAACATAGGAGAGGGGAAATAATGGAAATTTGCGGGGTTTTATTAGTCACGATTTGCTTAGCCAACATTTGCATCCTAATATCCAAACAAGCATAATTTATTTTGAATCATCTTTTAGCATGTTCTAGCTAGTTATGGTTAGTGGGAGAAAAAAAAATATAAAAGAAGAGACATAGGGAAAGGAAAAACGTCAGGAATGAGTCTATTAAGACCCGTTTAGATGTTATACTTAAATTATAATTATTAATTAAAAAACTTAAAATTTAATTTTTTTTTGAGAAAAATATGTACTAAAATTAATAATTTGAGTTGAGTAACAAATACTCTTTGAAAAAGAATGGGTCAATATTTTTACTTACTCTTAATTAATAATTTTTTTAATTAAATAATTACACTAATAAAAAGATATTTATTAAGAACAATAAATAAAGATTTCAAACTCATAAACTCTTAAAATAAATTCTCTAAAACGATGAAGATAATTTTGGCTTTAGTTTGGATTATTTGGCTCTAATTTGCATTTTGATTCTTTAATTTGTCATGGGACCAATTATTGGTGATCTGTTTGTGTCTTTATAGATATGAGTTTTTTATGGTTTTGGATTCGTTGTTTTTGTGATCTCTAATTTGTTTTTTGATTTACAGTTTTTGTTCCACAGAGATTGAAGATCCAATCAATTTCATTGCTGTTGTTGTTTACATAAAAGTTCTTTTGTTTTCAGGCTTCTTTTTTCTTATAATTTGTTTTTGTTTCAGTATGGAATTTTGTGTGTGCAATTTTGATAATTAGTTTTTTTTTTTATTTTAAGGGACATGTAGGGCTTGTTCGGTTGCATTTTTTAATTATGGTGACTTGAGTATAAATCTTGAATTATAATTTGAGTTTGTATTTGAATGTACACATTTGAGTTATGATTTGAATTAAAAATCTATTTGAGTTTGTGTTTGAGTTGGTCAAAATATGAATTTGTATTTAGATAGTATTTTAATAAAAACTCAATGGTGATGAAAAATTTTAATAGAGTATATGAGTGAAGTTTTATTCGTCTTTTCGTTGTAAATGCATACAAAAAAAACATCTCAATCGGAATTCAAATGAAAAAATAATGACGTTTTTAAGAATAGAAAAAATATTGTTTATTAATTTGAGTTTGAGTTTAAGAACTTGAATTGAAGGGGAAACTTGAACTTAGATTTTAGCCTCAAACTCAAGTTAAAACTCAAATTTTACAAACGAATATGAACTCGAATAAAGTTGTAACTCGAGTTTAAACTTTTTTTGAGTTTTACTCCAAAAGAAAAAACCCGTAAATATTTGAATTGACAAGAAGGTTTAGTGTCCATACTCAATTGTATTCTCTTATTATTATTATTATTATTATTATTATTATTATTATTATTATTATTATTATTTTATTTTATTTTATTATTATTATTATTTAGTTAGGCTAATCATTTGTATGTTTTTCAATACTTTTTTAGTCTTAGAAATTGATTTAAATAGGTTGAAATGGAGTGTCAAAAATAAGAGATTCTCCGGCTGACGTATTTAGTTAGGTTAATCATTTTATGATTTTAATACTTTTTTAGCTTTAGAAAATGATTTAAACAGGTTGAAATGAGCCATAAACATGTTCAAATGGATCAGAGTCTACTAAACTATGGATCATAGTCCATTGTCTGCCAAATTATGGATCATGGTCTGACAAACTATGATCAGCGCTCGACGATTGAGACCCGCTTGTCGGCGTAACTCGTCAGACTATGGTTGGTGCCCAATGACAGAGACCCATTTGTCGACGTTCATAGTTTGACAGACTATGGTTGGTTGGAGATTGGAGACCCACCAACTGGCGTAACCTGTCAAACTATAGGTTATAGTCTGACAAACTACTGGTCAAAGTTTGACAAACTATGAGTCATAGTCCTGTATACTATATGTCATAGCCTCGCAGACTATGATTGGTTGGCGGCCGGAGACTTGTCAGTAGGGGTGTTCATGGGTTAGATTGGTGCGGGGTAGGATTTTTTTTCCCCGCCCCAAAGGGTGCAGATTACACATATTTGGCCCCAACGATGTTCGGGTTGGGTTGGGGTGGTGCGGGGTGGGTTGGGTGGTCGGTTTTAACATTTAAAAAATCAAAGACTTAAAGTTCAATATAATATTCAAACTTCATCATTAAATGGAAATAACAATCATCTTTATCAGTCCATCTAACATCAAACATGAAGCAAAATAGTCAATCCAACATCAAATACAAAGCAAACATAAATTAGTCTACACTTATAAATTAGTTTTAACATAAAACAAATAGCTTAAGCAAAGCAAACATAGAGGCTTAAATCTTAATTCAAATCCATCCAAAGCAAGCATTACAACATTAACCATCTTTATCAATCCACACTCTTAGGCTCCTCAATGGTTGTAGTAGGACATGAAGTTGAATTATCTATAAGAGAAATGAAAATAGCTTGTAATCATTTGAATAGTTTAGAGTTCATATAATAAAATAGATTAAAATACATACAAATTATTGTCTTACCTAGATTTTCATATGTCTCCAAGTCATCTAAATAGTCTCTTACTTGCATAGAATCATGTGTAGACTTCAACTAATTTTGAGTACAAACAAAAGCCTCCACCATCTTAGGATTCAAAGAACTCCTAAATGGAGGGGTATGTGCTGCGGGTTGGGTTGGGGATTGCGGGTTGTTATTGAGTCAACACACAACCCGCCCCAAACACTTCGGGCCAGAGATATAATAGATTGAAAATTTAAAAATAATGCTGCGGGTTGTTTTTTTCGGCTTAGGTTGGGGCGGGTGGGTTGGGTTTGCGGGTTGTGCGGGTTTATGAACAACCCTACCTGTCGGCTAACGTAACCTGTCAGACTATAGGTCATTGTCTGACAAATTATGGATCATAGTCTGCCAGACTATAGGTTGTAGCCTGGCAGACTATGAGTCTTAACTTGGCAGAATATAGGTAATTATCTAACAGACTATAGCCAGTCGCTGGAAAAGCTGCCTAAGGGTCGTTGGAAAAAGTGTCAAACAATCTACGAAAAAACCGCTAGAGGATCGCCAAAAAAATCGTCAGAGAGTTGCTAGAAAAGACGCCGAAGGGTTCCCAAAAAGTTTGACAAAAAGCCGTCAGAGGGTCGCCGAAAAACGCATCAGAAAAAGCCGCAAGAGGGTTCTCAAAAAAGTCACCAGAGGTCTCTGAAAAAGTCATCGAACGGTTGCTGAAAAAGCTGCTGGATGGCCGTGCAGATGGAGGCACCCAACATTTTGTAAATCATCAATTTACTTTGAGGGTACTTTGGTAATCTACATATTATACTTTTGATTAATGTTTGACTAGATCTATTTTAAAGGGGTAGACATAAAATAGGTAATGTTTAAGGTTTAATAATTTTGTTGTACCATTTTAAGGGGTAGTTATAAAAATGTCCCTTTAAGTTTGCGTATATAAAGTAAACATATCTTTAAACTTGTTAATTTGATTTTATTTAGGTAATTTTGACAAATACTTATTAAAAGTGCATATGTTATGATTTTTGCTTTTTACTTTTAATTTATAACTTTTTAATTTAAATAATTATACTAATAAAAGGGTATTTATCAAGAGTAAAGAAATAAAGATATAGACTTATGCACTTTTAAAGATAAATTATTTATTTTTTTATTTTATTTTAATAAATTTGGTCCCGTTTAATATATACATTTAAATTAGTGATTCTTAATTTTAATATTTAAAATTTAAATTTTTATAAAAAAAATATTATAATAAAATTAAAATTATAAATTTAAACGTATAAAATTAATAAATTCTTATTCTATTACAGTGGACGGCAATATAAAATTCCTTCTCAGTTATCCAATTAAATGCGGAACGTGTACCGCCAGTGGTAATGAATAAAACTGCCTTATTTGTATAAAAATGGAGAAAATTTTAGGTGAAAGTTGAAAAAAAAAAAAAAAAAAAAAAAAAAAAAACTTTGTTCTGAAAGGAGCAAACATCATCTTCAAAAATGCTGTTTCAATGCTGTTCTCGTGAAAACAGAAAGATGATGGACTTGGACTTTCATATTAAATTGCCAAAATTAAAGAATTCTATCGACATGTGTACGAAACAGGCTCAACTTATAAATCATGCTTTTCATCCCAAAAAATTAAATAAACAAGAGGGTCAAAAATATTACTTATCTTCTAACAAGGAACAAAAACAATAGAAAGTTACAAGGGTAATGTAATGGGGACCCAAATTAATTTAAAGAGAGATTAGTTTTTGGGATTTACCCAAAAATAAAAAATTAATTAATGGATTGTTTAGTTAGGAGATTCGCCATCTGATTTAAATTATAATTCGTGATTTGTTATAGTATTTTTTTTATAAAAAATACACGAAAATAAAAAATAATTCTAATTACATGATTCTAATCTATTAACTAAACATCCATTAAGATGACAAAAAAGAGTCATATCACAAATAATGAGAAATAAAAAACGATTAGCAACAAAAAAAAAAAAACAGAAAGAGAAATAAAGAACGATTAGAAAAAAATAAAAAATAATAAAAAAAGAGAATTAAAGAACAAGGAAAATGGTTACAAGTTACAACTCATATAAGAGTTCATAAATCATATTCTTTTATTCTTTTCTTTCTCTGGCTTTTCGAATTTCGGTGGGCTTCTCCCAATTTCCACCAACCCACGACGCGTTTTCAGCAGAACGCCGTCGTATTCTTCATCTTCTTAAACTTCTTAAGCTCCTCCTTTCTCTCTCTCTCTCCTCCGACCTCCGAGCAGATCGAGAGAGAAAAGAAAAGAGAAAAACAATGGAGATTTTCTACTTTCTTCTGTTCGGAGCCCTGGCACTAGTGGTCGCGGCCTTGGAGCTAAGCAAGATCGGCAAGGATCGCATCAGCACCTCACCTGCCTTCAATGCCTTCAAGAACAATTACCTCCTCGTTTACTCCATCATGATGGGTACGCACGCACGCACTATTGTTTATTCTGGATTTTGTTTAATCGCTTTCGAATTTTGTTGCTTTTGATTGTGCATTGCAATGGTGGACGAGTCGTTGTTGTTTTGGATCTAGTCTAGATTTCGGAAATATCGCGGTTTTACCTCTTTTTTCCCCCCCTCCGGTACGTTTGGATGCCGAGAAAATCAAAGGATTGAAGCAGCGGAAAAAAAGAATATCCAAGATTCATTTTTTTTTTTTTTTCGCTATTGAGTTTAATCAAACTAAACCTGAAGGTTTCTTTCTTGGCTCGGATTGAGGTGATAAGAATTTGATCGGGTTGTTTTAATAGGATAACCACCTCCTTAATCATGCGTATTACTTCTTTATTTAGGCGCGACTTTAGAACGATTTGTGTAATTAATGCATCATAAATGTTTGGTTCTGTACTTTGGTTTTTGCATTTTTGGTTGCAATGAACTTAAATGTAGTACATTTATTTATTTATTTATTTATTTATTGTCAATGCCGTAGTAACAGTCAAGGAATTGCTTAGTGTAGGCGTTGAAACTCTGTAAATGTGAATTATGTTTTGTGTATTTCGTCTCTTCTGAATCTGATTTAGTTGATTGCGGCAATAGCCGGCGATTGGTTGCAGGGTCCATATGTTTACTATCTCTACAGTCAATATGGCTTTGGGAAGGGGGAAATTGGACAGCTCTTTATTGCTGGGTTCGGATCATCTATGGTTTTTGGAACGATTGTTGGATCTCTAGCTGACAAACAGTAAGCTCTTCTTCAATCTGGGTTCCTTGTAAATTTTGTAATACCTTTCGCTTATTAAATTACTGATGTTCTGATGAATCATGTGCCAATGTTCAGGGGTCGGAAGAGGGCATCTGTTACTTACTGTATTACTTACATTTTGAGCTGCATTACCAAGCATTCTTCGGAATACAAAGTTCTGATGCTGGGACGTGTTTTGGGAGGCATTGCCACTTCCTTACTTTGTTCAGCGTTTGAGTCTTGGCTTGTTGCTGAACACAATAAGGTAGGTGCATTATTATTCTGCTAATGAGTAACAATTGTGGGAACCATATTCACCAAAGATTCTAATGGGTGGTAAAATGCTTTGACATCATGATCAATTTCTCACTTGAACATTAGTATATAATTTGCAGAGTCTACGAACATTGACTATTTCACAATATGCACCTCTCGGAAGCTGCAGCCCTTATCTATTATTACTTTCTAACTATGTTTCCAAAAAGTAACTCCATTAAGTTCAATTGCTTTGTCACTGTTGTAAAGGGTTTTGCTAGATTTTCGATGTGGAGTGGACTTCTGCTTTAATTTTCTCTTGAATGCATACTTTGTAACCTTTTGTTTCTCTCTACTTATTGCAGAGGGGCTTTGACCAGAAATGGCTTTCAATTACATTCTCTAAGGCAATATTTGTTGGTAACGGTTTGATTGCCATTGTATCTGGGTTGGTTGGGAATCTTCTAGTACATACTCTGGAATTTGGCCCAGTTGCTCCATTTGATGCTGCTGGGTGCTTTCTAGCAATTGGAATGGTCGTTATATTGGCATCATGGACCGAAAATTATGGAGACCCATCAGAAAACAAGAGCCTGTTTGCCCAGTTCAAAGGTGCCACTATGGCCATTGCTTCTGGTACTTCCCCAGCCTTATTCTTTCTTGTCCTTTGTGAAGTTTGCTTCATGCAATAAAAAAAATTTTCAGGATCACAGATCAACTGTGTTGGGTATGTCTGTCTTTGTCTTTTAATCTTGATATTAAATCAAGTTTTTGATTATTGTCCTTCCATGTGGGAGCAGATGAGAAAATTGCATTGCTGGGTGCCATACAATCCCTATTTGAAGGTTCAATGTATATCGTTGTTTTCCTCTGGACTCCTGCTCTGAGCCCAAATGATGAGGAAATTCCGCATGGTTTCATTTTTGCAACATTCATGCTGGCCTCAATGCTTGGGACCTCTATTGCATCTCGATTGATGGCTCAGTCATCCCTCAAAGTTGAAAGCTATATGGAGATTGTATTTGTAATCTCTGCTGCATCCCTCTTGCTTCCTGTTGCAATAAACGTATGTGGTGAAATATTGTTCATCAGTCTCCATCTCTTGCATAAATTTGCATTTTTCTTTTGGATTATGGTTATTGTGTGTGCTGTTAAGTTTTATGAATATGTCTACATAAATTTCAGTTCTTAGTAGTACCTTCTGGCGTGAAAGGTGGAAGCATCTCGCTTTCAGGGTGGATTCAGCTTGTTGGGTTCTGCACGTTTGAGGCATGTGTGGGAGTTTTTTGGCCTTCTATCATGAAAATGAGGTCCCAATACATTCCCGAGGAAGCAAGAAGCACCATAATGAACTTCTTTCGCATTCCTCTCAACATCTTTGTTTGCATCGTGCTTTACAATGTGAGTGCTTGAGTTTCTTTCTTAAATGCATGGATGATACTGGTTTAGTGGACTAGTGGAGTCAGTCTGGTTGTGGTAAATTTGACAAACGGTTGTATTCGATAGTTTGTTTCTCTCTCTCACCTTAAAAATTGGTTTCTTCCAATTTCCTTTTGAAGGTTGATGCTGTTCCCATCACTATAATGCTTGGCATTTGCTCGATCTTCCTCTCAATAGCTGCTGTGTTGCAAAGGCGGCTCATGATGATCGGAGAGAGTCACAGATTAAGTAAGTTCACAAATAACCCTCTAAACAATAACCCTCTAAACAAAGAATGATTTATACACTTACTATGGTCGTGTATGTACCTGCATAAGCACATTCTTATATACATATGCATTTGCGTATTATCGATACTATATTGTTTTATGGGCGTATCATTGATTTTGTGTACGCATGTTGCATTGCAGAAACAGAAGACTGGACGCCACTAGACAAGTATAAAGACGAAGAGCCATTAAATCCTTAATCGATGCAAGAAGGATCTTTGGAATTTTTTGGAGTGTAGGTTTGGCTACTCGTCCTCATTCCGGATTTCTCGCTGCAATTTTTGGCTGCTTGGCTTTTGTGGGATGGTGCAAACTTCATAGGAGCGTAAAAGGAATTTTTGGGGCTATCAGCTGGTAGCCAGATAACAAATTATAGCAAAGGTAACTGTAATTATACGGTGTCTTCTGCAGTAACTATAAACTACAGCTGGTGTCGGGTAAATCTTATCATATTTTGACATTAGCAAATTTGTTCAAGTCAGTATACAAACGGTGTTGTTTTGGTTTTTGTCATTAATTCTCTAATTCTTTTTTCGATTCCACAGTTACCATATTTGTTACCACTGGAATACACAGATTCCATTATTGTATCCGATGAGTCAACCCTCACGTCTCTTTAAATCATAAAGCATCACCATTCACTTGGAGAAACTGAGCAATTAATATTGCACTTCATGTATATGGTCATGATTTTGTGTTGTGTGGATTGTGAGATTACTTTATTCTTTTTAGGAGAATATATGAGGCCATCAAACTGCATTTATGTATGTAGCTATTTGATAAGTACAACATTGGAAATTCAGTTTCTACTTCCATTATTTTTATTTTTTTTTTCATTTTACTTGTAACCTACCTCAGCATTGAGATCTTGAGGCCATATCCTTCCACCCCCAAAGTTTATTATTTTTATTTATTTTTTGTGTATTATGTATGTACTTTGTTTAATTTAGACCAAAAATCAAATGGTCAAATTACTCTCTTTCTTTTTCTTTTATTTATTTATTTATTTAAATGAGGTCGTATTCTGATAGTTTCCATTATCCATCTACAGCATATGCATCCCTGTAATTTTTTTCATTACAAAAAAACCCTCTGTGATGTAAGCAGAGATCAGAATGGTGTAAGCAGAGACCAGAGTGGTGTAATAATCAATGCTCAACCCCAAAGCTCACTCGCCATCAATTTCTAGAATTTCCTCTACTTCAATCCGTGGAGTTGTGTAAATCTTTATCAGCAAAAAAAGAAAAATCCATGAAATCGGGAAGAGCAAACATGCATTTAGATCTCATAATTTTGCAAGCAACAAATGATAGAGATGATCAAAATAATGTTTAAGAAGAAATGATTAAATGGTTTCCACTAAAGAATTTTTCCAAAATATGTCTCATTTTGTAATTAACTACCTATTTTGGTGGGTCTCAAATTGCCTTTAAAATGGGGGGAAAGCAATTTACTTTCCTATTTCTCATTCAAAGATTACCAAACGACCGCTTTCATCAGCGTGGTAGCCTGTAGATATGGCAATGCGCCAAGCAAAGTATATGAAAGGAAAGAAATTCGCCTATAATGATAATGATTGAATGATAGCAATGGAAAGCTGAACGGAGATGTCAGATGTGAAGGTGAACAATTTGAAAATTGACAGAAAACCAGCGTAAGTAATAAAAAAAAAAAAAAGTGCAAGACATACAAATTAATAAATACCAGCTAATAAAATATGGGATTTAGAAGCAAGATTTGAATCATATTTTGGCTTAAAGAAACTTGTCCTAAAAGAAAGCTTAATATTCCATTATTAGAAGATTTGAGCTAAATAAATAATGTGTCATTTTTAGAAAGTTTTCTTTAATTTGTTTTGGAAAAATCAAATTTAATTTTCGGAATTTTTAGATTTTCAATTCTATTTGTAATTTTCGGTTTTTGTTTGATGTAAGCATATGAATATGTTAGTTCAAGGAATGATTGATACCTACTTTTCTGGCATTCAAGAGCGAATTGTATCCATATGCCGTCTTCCTCGTACTTCGCAGGCAATGCATACAGCAGAAGAGCCTTTGGATTTAGAGGAGTACAATGAAACTCGTGAGAAACTCTGGATGGTAACGGTAAGATTTTTGCGGCTGTGCATAGACTTGGGGAGACTCCTGAAAATATCATTGTACCTCAAGTTTTGCACAAACTGAGTCTGGCGGAACAACTGCGTTGGAGAAATGGCGCTTTTAGCCTTGACCTCGCAAGTGTCATGGCCGAGCAGCTTGAGTCATCAGGACATGACCTTGATTTCTCTTGCACAATCATGGTCCTTGGAAAGTCGGGCGTCGGCAAAGGTGCAACCATCAATTCAATATTTGATGAAGTGAAGTGTGACAGAAACGCTTTTCAAATGGGCGCAAAGAGAGTTGAGGAAGTTGTTGGGACTGTGCAAGGGATCAAAGTAAGAGTCATTGACACACCCGGCCTCCTTCCTTCCTGGTCCGATGAGGGCCAGAATGAGAAGGTTCTTCTCTTCGTTGAGCGCTTCATCAAGAAAACACTGCCGGATATTGTGTTCTATGTTGATAGGTTAGACATGGAAATGAGTAGTGATTTTAGTCATGATATGTTGTTGTTGAGCACCGGAACGGAGATTTTTGGCCCTTCAATATGGTGCAAAACAATTGTGGTATTCACTCATGCCGCTTCTGCTTTACCTGACCCGGAGGATCCCGATCATGGTATTGCTTCTTCTAGTTATGACATGTTTGTCACTCAAAGATGTCATGTTGTTCAACAAGCCATTCTTCGGGCGGCTAAGAATAATAAGCAGTTGATGAATCCTATTTCGTTAGTCAAGAATAATAGGCCTGCGGGGCAAAGAGTAGTGTTGCCGAAACCCTAATTCATTATTAATGCTCTCTTTTGCATCAATGATTTTGGCTGAAGCAAACACTTTTAAAGTTCCAAGAATATCATAATCCACGAGAAAATTGTAAGCCTTTGCCTTTCCTGCTTTCAACCCTTCAACAAGCAATGCCACAGTTGAAGCTGCAGCCTGGAGATGATAATGTCGGAGAAGACTACCAATCATCCGATTTTGATCATCTAGATCAGGATCATCAATTGATAAATTTTGAGAGAATGTTTGTGCTTAAGAACAAAATTCCCTTCTTGTTACCTGGCCAAGTTATGAACGATAAGCAGGATTTTTCACATCTCCAAATCGAAGCAGTGAGCTCGGTAGAGCACGGTGAAGGCAAAACAACTTCACTAGGATTCGATATGAAGACTGTTAATTGTGGGAAGGACTTATCTTGTACTCTTAAGGGGTGAGACAAAGTTGAGTAAGAATTTCATATGGAAGAATTGTGCAGCGGTTGCTGGTGTAGGTGTTACTGTCTTAGGAGATTCATTATCAGCCGGAGTTAAAGTGGAAGACGAGTTGATTTCAAATAAACGGTTGCGGGTGGCTATGACTAGCGCCGCAATGACTTGCCATGGTGGTGATGTTGCTTATGGTGGCCGCCTTGCAGCGAAGTTTTATCCTCAGCTCGGTGATCGCTCGTTATGGACTCATCTTGGGATTTCTTTTATGGATTGGCACGGTGACCTTGATGCCAATTGTCACGTACAGTGTCTGATTACGGTTGGACGTCATGCAAACTTGATTGCTAGTGCCAATTTGAACAACAGGAGTGGAGGAAAACTCGGCCTTCGCTTGACAAGCCATCAACAACATCTTCAACTTTCAGCTTTGGCTGGTTCTCATTATTATACTAAGAAAAGTTTTCAAGTTTTAATTAAGAGTGACTTTAGCTTCCCTTGTTATTAGATAGATCATTTGGTGATTTTATTTCATGTTAGCTATGGATCAAAGGTTTGCTTTTTTTGGTTCAATTAGGCCTCATTTTTTGCTATCTAAATTCTCTGGGTCAAAGTTGTTTTATATTAGTGGAAAATATAATTGTTACTTGCATAGCCGTCTCCTCTGCAATCCTCATGTCCTTCTACTCAATTTTTTCTTCTCACCATAAAATCAACAATCCTCACGTTTTTTTGCCTTTTTTTTGTTCTTTTATTTTTTATTTTTTATTTTATTTTGCCCATGAATCATTATAACTTGTTCACTCTTTGAATTTACATGTTTTTTTTTTCCGGAATTTTACTTGTGGTATTTTGATCAGAGTCTAGAAGGACATTTTGTGATACCTCAAAATGCAAGGTTAAATATTGCATTTGACTTGAACATAGTAGAGGAATCACGAAACGACACAAAAAAATATAGATTACGGAAAGGAATCCCATCCAAGAATGAAGAAAAACGACACAGAAAGGGAATCGGGAGAAACGACACCTAGTGGAAAACAACTTCAAATACAAGCGACTTAAGACAGAGGAGAGTATTACATGGCTTAAGTATGGGGAAAGAATTATTTTCTTGTTTGCTTATGCATCAATAAAAATAAAAAAAAAATAAAAAAATAAAAAAAATTCGTGCGAAAGCTTCTTAATCAAGTAAAAGTAAAAATGGGATTTTTTTTTTAATTTTTTTTTAATGAGTAAATTGGGGTTGGCATCTTCTTATATTGTTCTTTCTTTTATTGTGTGGTATTCCAAGTCTTTCTCAGTCTCCCTGCTGACACATTTATGGGCGGTATGTTTCGGTTCCAGTTGGTGGAAAACGACGAGAAAATAAGAGATCACAAAACAACAGTAACGAAAAAAGATTATAAATTATAATAGAGGAAAATGGAAACAAAAATAAAAAAACGACATCAAAACAGAAAACGACAAGAAGTTGGCAAGCGACAATGAAACATTGGAATGACATAAATGATAGAAACGACAACAAAAAGAATCACAAGCTTCCATCTCATGGAGTACTCTGAATGAAAATAAAAGTTCTAAGAGAAACCCAATATTTTGATAATGAGACGGAGACAATTTAATTTCTAGAATGCAAATGGTTTTCAAAGTGCTAGCAAAAGTAAGAGGAAAAGGAAAAAAAAAAAAAAAAAAAAAAAAAAAGCAAATTTGCAAGCATTAGTAGCCCGTTTGGTTTCTTCATTGAAGTATTCATATTCAAAAATTTTTGTGAGACAACTATTGACATAAATTTTTTTATTTAAATTTTTTATGAAAAAAAATACTGTAATAAAATTAAAATTATGAGTTCAAATACGCGTACTAAACACCCTTAGAATTGCTTTGTAATCTCACTAATTATTGTTGATGCGGTCATGCGGCTACTCTCATTCTCAAAATGTACAGGAGATGAATGAATATTAGAAAACGACTAGCCATGTGAGTCAATGTCCTGTTCTTTCATGTCTTCTCCACATGAGATGTTTGATTAACTTGAATCCATTCGCCAATTTATATTGAATATGAAGCATCCATACTCTTCTCTTTCCAAACTTTTTTTTTTTTTTTTTTTTTTCTTTTTTTTTGCTGAAAATTTCTCTTTCCAAACTTGCATACACATCTAGAGTGGCACTTGTGAGTACCTATCTAACTGGTCCATGTGCCATTATTAGTCATATGATTGACTTATTTCCCAATTTTAACCCTCTAAAGCTACTCTATATCTCTCAAAATATGAGAACAATAAGGGAATTTGCTATAGCTATGCAGCCAAGCCTTTCCACACAGATCTATACATTGGATAATTCTTTTGGACCCTTTTTTTTTTTCTTTTTTTCTAATCTAATTTTGGTTTAACTTTGACAGAAAGATCTTAAACCAAGAAGGGCATTCTGGTAAATTAGGCCTTGTCTTGTACTTTTATTCCACCAATCTGTCTTCCTAAACTCAAAGCCATTAAGATTGTCCCCTCCGGTGTCTCTTGGCTTCCGAATCACCTCCAAATTTGAGAAAAGAGAAGAAAAAACTTGAGGAGTGACAAATAAACAAAACGAGAGATGGCCAGTCTCACAACTCTTGGTCCTAGATATTTGTTCTTCTTGTTGCATGTTTTGTTACTCTCGGTAATGCAAACCAAAGTCTCCTCTTATCAGTACAAAGTTGGAGATTTAGATGCTTGGGGAATACCCACTTCAGCAAATCCACAAGTCTATGCCAAATGGTCTAAATACCACACTTTCAGTATTGGAGATTCTCTTCGTGAGTCTTCTCTCTTATGTCTTTCTTTCTCATCTCCATTGGGGTTCTGCAATATGTGTGTGTGTATATATATATTTGACTCTTCAAATTTTTTGTGTGCTTTGTTTCAGTGTTCTTTTACCCACCAAGCCAAGATTCAGTGATCCAAGTCACGGCACAATCCTACAACAGCTGCAACCTCAAAGATCCAATCTTGTACATGAACAACGGAAACTCCCTCTTCAACATTACTGCAGAGGGTGAATATTTCTTCACCAGTGGAAAACCGGGTCACTGTGAAAAGAAGCAGAAGCTCCACATTCTTGTTGGGAACGTCACTGCCACTGCATTTTCTCCCTCTTATGGTCCCAGTGCATTACCAGACACTGCCCCGTCTTATCCGACTGTATTCGGCACGATCCCTGCACCGCCTTCTCCTTCTTCTTCTTCTTCGCCATCGTTAAGATTTTCGGGTTTCGTGGTGGCTGCTATTGGATTTGTGGTATGTGCACTGCTAGGTGGAGCCATGTGAAGAACATGAGAAGAACAATTTTTGTACCCCATTTTGATATTGGTTCTAAATTTTTTCAAATGATTCGTTCATAATTATATGGAAGTATTGCATTTTTGTAATTCAATTTTACATCAAGTATATGGAATGATATGTTTTTATTTTTCTGATCTGCATTGCTGAGGTATGTGTTTTTCTGTTTCCATGTTTGAGCTGTGAATGCAAGGTTTAAAATTTCTCTCTTGCTGTTTTCTAAAAAGATAACACAAAGTTCCATGTCAAAGGGGAAGAATAGGCGTGAGAATCAAACACACAGCCCGATGATTAAGGTGATAACAAGCTTTTTATTAAATTATTGATTTGCCAGCTGGGTTTGCATGTTGCACCCGACAGTGTCTCATCCTAGTGGGTCAGATATCTCAAGTGTATCACAGATCAAAACACGAAATGTCCCGCTGGATCGGCAGGAGCCAACTATGAGCTGAAAAGGGTAACCAGGAAACAAGAGGGAATGGTCGAAGAAGCCTTGTTTGACTGTCCCCAAGAAAAAAGAGGAAGCCCAAAAAAAGGGAAGGAAAAAAAGGAAAAAAAAAAAAAGAAAAAGAAAAAAAAGAAGGGGAAGTGCTAAATTGTTAAATTGAGAAGATATTTGAGCCCACAGAAGCAGTTTTCCTCTTTCCTCTGAGACACCTTTGGTAAAGAACCTTAAGGTGAAGGTTTACATCAAAAGCAGCAATGTTTACAGCTTAAACTATGAAGAGTACAATGGGACAAGATTAACAGCTGCGAAAATCGACATCTTTATTGTCTACCGTAATATGGTATATTTTTGCATTTTCGTTTTGTTATTGCTTAAATATGGTAGAAATTGCCTGTGTATATAAGAGAGAGAGAGAGTAGTGGAACAAGAGATTAACAGCTGCAAAAACCAAAATATTTTACATGCTTGTGCCATAATATAGTACATTTTCCCCTAAAGAATAAGTACAGGTAAGAACTTCCAACAAAATTGCTGATGATCAAGAGACCCCTTTTTAAACTCTAGCGTTGACCATCATAAATTGGACAAGGTGGATTTTCCCGTATGGAAAAGGCACTGCGACTGTCGGCATATGATTGGTGTAGTTATTTAGCTCACAATATCAACGTCTACGCTCATTTGCTTCTCTTCAGAAGCAGCATAGGGTGCACCTGTAGCTGTAGGCTCTGTAAACTGTGCAACTGCGGACTTCGGTTCCGTTGATGAAAATGAAGTCCTCATTTGAGCACCACCAGAGTCTATTTCCATAGCAGAAGCCCTGGGAGGGGAAGGAGGCTGCACGTCTACCTCTGGGTAAGCCGCCTTAAACCGTGCCCGCAGGCCTTCATCAACCAGTCGAACTCCGTTCAATTGATTGCCGAGTGACATCCACCTGACAACAGGAAAAAATCATGCAGCAATGATAAATACAACCCAAAGGAGTTATGAGTAAAAAGTTCCACAAAAAATAGAGTGGAGAATAAATGGCTCCTTACAAAAAACAAGCAATTATACTTATCGGCAATGAGTTTCGACGAGGACCTAAAAAATCTATTAGCTCTACTTATCATGACAATGAACTTTTAAGTGCCAAAACCCAGCCCTATTTAATATAACTAATGAAAACCGCAAGGGCATATCATGATTCAAACTGGCCGCAGAAGTTGACAAATATTTCCTCTCTTAAATTTAAGCCATTTAACTGTTATGAAGGGGAAAAAAAATGTAAAACTTGCAGGAAAAAAGGATTACAATGTAAAGATATCATGTAAAAGGCAAGACCGAGAGGTAATAAAGATACCCTGCATGAGTGTTGTGCATGCGAGCAAATAGTTCCAGCTTCCTTGTCCTTGGACTTATTCTCTCCAGCATAGGGTACATCTACATGAACAAATTAGCATTACTCCAACTTACAATTTGTGTCCCTGAATTCAAATTCTTTGTTTTGTCTTGTATGCATCAACAAAGGACCTCTTTTGATATAGTATTTATGCTGATAAGATGTATGTTCTACTAACCTCATCTGGCTTACGGCTGGTCTCTCTAACCTCAGCAACAATAACATCAGTATCAATGTTTCTATTTACTTCCGGATCCCCCTTTATACCCACAAGGCAATGTTCTTTGCTATGATTTAGCCAATGGCCGGTCCTCCCTGTTCTAATTATTCGTTGAAGCTGATTAGTCTTCACCCAAATGATCTCCTCAATGCGCTTGTATCCCCAGAGTTCTAAACTGCAAGGAGCATGTAGGTGTGAGAAATAACCGTATGCAGTATTTCCAATATAGCTCAAAAACCCAATGCACAGAACAAAGCCAAAATAACTCGTACCATTCACGTCCAAGCTCCATTGCACGTCCAGTGACCCAGAGAAAAATCAGACCATCAGTCTGCAGTGCAGGAACATTAAGATTGCGCATTTCATCGTCAGCCATTGTCCCATAAGGCAGTTCCATATGGATATCCCATGGTGGATCTGCCATTATAACTCCAAATTGCCCTAAAATATCCATTCTAAAGTTACGGATATCACAATTGATCCATTGTGGTTCACCAAGTTCCACTTCTGAACAATATTCTGCACGCTGAGGCTTTAGCAGTTTGGGAGGAGGAAGAGTGGCAGATCCCATTATCATGGGAGACACATCTGGTGTTGGATCGAGCTCATAATGAACATACTTGCATGTCTATCAAGGGAAAAAATCAAATTGTTTGTTTTGTCTTTTATGTAAAATTGTAATTGATACATAATCCAGTCAAATTTGATCAGAACAGTAGTGAAACAAATATACCTTCATGTGCCGGCAAGTATCTAGGAAAGAACAATCCCCTAAATTGATGTCAGTATGTGGAGCAATTATTCGCCGAAAATGAACCTAAAATAAATTTTAAAAAATATATATGAACCAAGCACGATGTCCATAAAAATGCTCATACTAGGAGGGCAGGAATTAGAATCATATCCAAGCCCAGCAAACTATATCTAGCACCTACTAACCTTTTCACATGCCATAAAGGAACCTGATTGACGTCGGCAATCTTCTTTTGTTAGGGATGAGCAGTACTCTTTCAATTGGGAACCCCCTTTGGTTTTAAACTGGAGAAGAAAAAGGCTAGTATAATTAGTGTCAAACATATAATGGAAAAAATACTAACAAAAAAAAAAAAAAAAAAAAAAAGAAAATTAGGAACTACATAAGAACATTGCAAGAGATTAAACTTGAATTTTCAGGAGAGGCAACTCAATCCACCAGCAAACTCAGCAAATAGAAACAACCAACAACTTCACAGCAGAACAATGCTGAAAGCTTACTAATTACAATACCGAAGATATGGAGACACGAGAAGTTTAATAAATGAAATTCTGAAATCACATCCCAGCTGCCTTCACATTATCGAGAAAACACTTAATCAATTATTTGGTAATCATGACTGTCAATAAACGCTTTGTACTTTCTTTTAGAACAATTAACACCTAAACTTTGCTATAAAAAAAAATGTAACACCTAAACTAATCTGCATTAGCAATTCAAACTTAAACTAAACAATCGCAAAAGAAATGCCACAAAAACCACAAACCTTAGCAGCCACAGCAGTTTCCCTCGCAGTCGGCCGGTGAATGAGGTCCAAAAGCTCCTCTCCGGTTTTCGACTTCTGCATTTCCCTAAAAGATTTCTTATTCAACAATGCCTCAAGGTCCTTCAAATCATCATCCTCACTTCTGGGCTTCTGAGCCATAATTGCATTAGAACCTCCTCCCATGGCCGCAGCATTTGGCCCCAATGGAGGCCGGTGAAACGGAGGAACAGCGAGCCCTCTGGGGATCCCCATCAGTCCCATTCCCCTAGGACCGCCCCTCGGAAACATCGGTCCCATCCACATATCAGGCATTGGTCTAATCGGCCCTGTTATTCCAAACATTCCGCCATTAACATCACCCCCACCCATTTGCTGCTGGTTCTGAATCCCATTTCCATTTCCATTTCCATCCCCCAAATTCAATTCCGGTTGCCCCGCGCTCTCCGGCAATTCCTTTACGAGCCGGGTCCGATCAATCCCCACAACCATAACCCTAGATTTCCCATTCACCACAAACTCCTCTAATTCAACGCCGCCATTCTCCTCCGCCATCGACCTAAGTGCCATCTCCACCGCCAGTATCGCCCCGGACTCGCCTCCGACCTCTCGCAGCGCCGCTTTCTCCGCCGCGGTCGCCGTCTGGTCATTCTCAAGCTTCCTCAGCACCGTCGACGAATCAATCTGAGAAAAAGGCACTCTTTCGAGCAAACAAACCGCGACCATGGACCGAACCACCGAAAGCGGACTCCCGCTCTCGTCAATGGGGCTAAAACTAGGGCTAGGGTTCGAATTGGGAGGGGGTTTAGGGTTTTGGGAGCGAGATTCTGGAGACGAACGCTCAGTCGCCGGTGGTTCCAGGAGTATTCTAGGGTTCAGTTTGGGATCGGGAAGAGGAGGAGTGGGAGTGAAAGCGCGATTTACGAAGGAAGAGACGATCTTGAGAGAGAGATCGATGGAGGAGACGATGTTGGGGTCGATTAGGGCTTGCAGAGAAGATAGAAGCTGGAGGTGGGTGGTGTGGTGGGAGTGCATTCGAGCTTCGAGACGCTGACGCTTGTCTTTAATGGCGGCCATGGAGATTTCTTCGTTGCCATCTGATTGAGTTTCCATGGATTTTTCTTTACCGAATCTCTGTTGTCTTCTACAGCTCTGATCAGTGATCAGTTTCCCTTTCCCACGCTATACTAATATATCTGTTTCACTGAAACTGGAGTTCTAACACTCAAAACTCAAAAGCCCAAACTCTTCTCTCCCTGTCTCTCTCTCGCTCGCTTATAAGGTGGTGTACTGCTGTTTGATAAAACTATGTCGTTCGTAATAGCTTTTGTCGTTTTGAGGGTTACTCTCGGGGTGTGAAATTTTCGTCTATCCTAGAAGCAAAAGTTGTTGTTTTTATAAAATTTGTCGTTTTTAGGATTTTTTTTTTTTTAATTCGTTGTCTTTTATAGGAAATGTTTTGTTTTAAATTATGGATTAAATTGTTTAGTGCCCATTTGTAGATATGTCGTAGTTTATCTAGTATCGTAGTTTTTAAGCTTATTGTCGTTTGTATTTTTCCTGAGTGTTCCAATTTCCTTGAGGTCTAGTCTTTTTATTACTAGGGATAGCGATGTTTTCGTTTCTTAAATGATTGTTATTGATTGTAGGATGATATGTAGTTGTCTGACTACTATTGTAGTTTGTAGGAGACAATGGTCTCGGTTCCTAAACGGAACAGATATTACCAATAAAAGTTTTTATGAGTTACAAATTAAAGAATCACCGCCAATAAACATGGCTTGATTGTGCTGCTTTTGCACATCTGCCATTAATCATAAACCATACATATTTCATGCCATGAAAACTTTTTTCATTGAAAAGTTGAGGAAAAACCAAAAAAAAAAAAAAAAAAAAAAAAAAAAAAACAAAGAAGCAAGACCTTGCTGAAGCTTTGTTTGATTGACTGCATAAAAGAATTCAAATTCAAGGTTCTCTTTTTTTTTTTTTTTTTTTTTTTTTTTTTGCGCCTATGCAAGACAAACATTGTCGTTTTGTCAGAATCTCCTACTCAAACAAATTTTTTCTATATGCATTGTCGTTTTGTCAGAATCTCCTACTCAAACAAACAATGCTTCTTTGTACTTCATCTTCATGTGTAAACCGGGCAACCTTCAATGACAACCCCTTTAGCCGTTGGGCAAGAAGCCAAGGGACAACCATCAAGATCGTTTCCCCACCAATTCAGGCTAATCTCTTCCATTCCCAAGCTAAAATACAACACCACCCCCATGAAGGCAAGACCGGCATCAAGCGCGCCGGAGAGGACATAGTTGTGGCGGCGCCACCAGTCGGGCTTGTACCGGTACACCACGAAACCGGAGAGGAACCCGGCAAGAATCCAAGTGTTGAAGTTGACTGCGGTGGCGGGCGGCATCATCCCCGTGGCGCCTATCAACACAGGCATGTTGATAAGCCTAATCCACTCTTGACTTGGGAAGGCCCTGGCCGCCAACCACACAAGTATGGGGGCAATGGCGCCACCCAGGAAGAACCAATTGACGACGGAGTAAGACCCCAAGTCGCCGAAGATTCTGCGCGGACCGACCAAGCCCCAGATGACAGATGCATCGTAGAACACTGTGTCACCTGGACATGTCCAAACAGATGATGTGTCTTCACATATGTTTGGGATGGTTTCCATTAGCCACCAAGCAGTGCCTAAGTAGACAAAGGCAGCTATAAGGGTCCCAACCACCTGAAGAAAAAAAAAAAAAAAAAAAAACATTTGTGCATTGATAAGTTCATTCACTATTTCTTAAAGCTCGATCTGTCCCTCAAATAAATAAAACCATATAACTAAGAGAAATCATGAATCATAATAGAAGATCTTGCCCCACCCATAAATAACTAATTTGTTATAATTTTATTAGATCGTACATCTTTTTTGGTATATCTCAGCTCATTTTAGTTTCATGACGGGTCATGACACTGTTTTTTTAGTGTGCCATTTTCTTAATTGTTATTAACTTGTTAGTGATCTTGTCTAAGGAAATAATT
Organism: Morus alba; assembly: GCA_012066045.3. NCBI lineage: Eukaryota > Viridiplantae > Streptophyta > Magnoliopsida > Rosales > Moraceae > Morus > Morus alba. The sequence goes on from CP050235.2 coordinate 12,647,148, forward strand.
AGAAGAAAGTAAGGAAACAAACCTGTGCCATGAACATTGTTCTTGGGGGGATTTTCATGTAGTGACCAAGCTTGAAGTCTTGAAGAAAACTGAGGGCTTGTGACATGCTTATATAGCCATATACTTTAAAGCACATGTTAGCCACAGGGTATCCAGGGTAGATATACCCAATAATATACTCAGTCATGATGTTTAATCCCGGACTCTGTTGGTGGGGAAAAACTGATAGTCAGGGTAAATGCTTAGCATTTTTGCAAAATAGAGACCTTCAACTGCTTATGCTTGGACATGCTTAAGAACAGTGGCGGAGGCATGAATTTTTTTAGAGGACGTTAGTGAAACCAAAATCTTAAACTAAAATAATTGTACAATTTGTTATTTTATTTATCTATTGGTAATTTTCTATTAATTCAAATGAATTAAGTTCTAATTGAGTTTACTTCCACAGTGTCTAAAATTGTGATCGTACCTAGTAGTGTCATTGATTACTGATCTATTAATCAATTTAGATTTAAAATATGAGATACTCAAAACTTTAAATTTGGACTATCATCAAAACTTTTGGCGGATGACCAATAACTCAAGGAAATGATCGGTTACTTTTTTCATATGATCTCCTCTTTCTTAGTCTTATAAATAGACTAATTATCTATAATTTTTTTTTTCTAGTATCCATTTTGTATCATATCTAAGGGATTTCTTGGTTCGAGTTGAAGAAGTAATGTCACCTCGATCATTATCAAACTGGCTGCAATCTTTTTCTGTCCTCGACCATTATCAAAAAAGTAACAACTGCTTGAGAAGATAATTGAATTTGACAATTTGTGGGGTGAAAAAGAGTTCACCTGATTTGTAACAGCTTGGAGGATGCCAATGGGAAGGGTGAACACAAAGGCAAGGGCACAAGCTAACAAGACACCCCACCAAGGCAACTGAAGCTGTTCGTTGTAGTACTCACAGGCAAACACAGTGACTGCAATGTTTGCCAAAAGGATTACTATAAACCACCACTCTGGCACTTGCTTGTACTTCTTCATGAGCTTTGTGTGTATGTCCATTCTTTTCTCCTTAAAACTTGATTTGCTTTGCTCCCATATTTCCCTGAAATTCTCAGATGCAAAGATTATCTTCATTGTGCAGTTTAATCCATGTTCGAACAAGCCACTTGAGGTGTGAGGTTTAACCAAAATAATGCTCTAATAACATAAGAAATATGGTTACATATCATCACGGTGTTGTGCAGAAACACTGTCATAACCGGAGTCCCGCAATTGGCATGTGAATGTGCGATCAGTTAAAATGTTACCGTGAGACAAATAACATTGTTCCTAATATAAAGATTAATAAATAATATGTATTATCATTTATTTTAAACAAATTACAGGGATAGATGTTGGCTGTGTTTGAAGTTATTTTTGTTTTTATTTTTCACGTTTTTTAAGAAAAAATAATTAAAGATAAAAAACAGAATGAAAACGATATTTTTGATTTAGTGTAAAATGTGAGAAAAATGAAAAACGATTTTTAGTTATTTTTCAATTTTTGTTTTTGTTTTCTCCTCTCTCGAGTAGAGAAAAAGGGAGAGATATTAATAGATTTTTTATACTGAAAATAATATATTGATAAAACTATCAAACATATTTTTAAAAATAATTTCTGTCGGAAATTAAAAACGTTTTCATTTTTATACAAAAAATAAAAACATTTTGAAACGAATTCTAAACTCATCCGTTAATTCTTAAAATCACACATCGTTATGATTAAAAACAAATAGTGATGATCACCATTTTTCAATGTTTAACACTCGTAGCAAGAGAAAACTTGTAAAAAATTTGCTGAGACAATAAAAGTTACCTTCCATGAAACAAAGCAACATGTACAATTGTAGCAGTGAGAGCAGCAAAACCAACACCATAAGACATTGCAAAGAATGTGCTGATGTAAAGTGGGCCTTCTCGCTCAAAGGCAGCAATGTCGAGATGGAAATGGGAATCAATGATTGATGTGGTATTGTATTTTTGACCGTTTGATGTGAATAGTTTATCCGAAAAAATTGGGAAGGTTTTGGCGTTGAAGAGATTGAGCCAATAACATGTGGGAGCCAAAACGTACATGACAAAGAAATATCCCACGGCTACATTGGCAGTGGCAAACCATGGGCTTGCAAGTGGGCTTCCAAGGTAGGACGAGATAGTGGACCAGTCAAGCCCAAAAGTTCCAATACCAAGCCCATGTAGGCCCGAACCGAGCTGTTGGGCCAGGACGGATCTTGGGAATAACCAGCAAATCCAAGAGATGGAAGTGAGCATTTCAAAGAGGTAGCCAGGGAAAACATAGTAGGCAAAACTGCAGAAGAAAGCAATTACAAAGAACTGAGTGCGTGACAAAGATCCCTTGGGCCGTTCTTCCTTCTCGTGTAGGGCCCTGAAATTGAAAATGGACTGTTGCTTCAGCTTACGGCCTGTTGGCCCATTTAGATATTGATACAAGAAAATTAATTTTAAGGTATAAATTATAACTTTTTTCAGCTCTGATTTTTACACAAAATGTCCTCTGATCCTAATAGTTTAAATGTAGTATAAAACTTTATGCCCTTTTCAGCTCAAAATGTCCTCTAATGGAGGCGTATTGTATCATTATTATTTAGAAAAATTGTACGGCATCATACGTTGTCAAATTATTGAGGGAGCAAGAGTTTTTAGCCATGTGATAAAATTTAACAGTTTGCTTTATGAGTATCAACGTTAAGTGCAGTGTAGGACACAAAAGTGTTCATGTATCAAACTTTTAAAATTTAATCAAAGTGACTAATAAAGGCCTCTTTCATTTCATTGATTTGAGTTTTTAATTTTAAGTTTTAGAGTTAAAAATTCTCATAAAATATCACATTTAACTTTTTCTACTATAGTTAAAAAGTTATGAGAAAATGTCACATTATTGTTCAAATTAAAAACTCAAATTCAGTAAAATGAATGAGGTCAAAAACTTACTCTGTTAATAAGGTGAAGCAACATGTCCTATCGTATAATTTTTAGGTTATTTGTTCTAAGTTTTTAACTTTCATAGGTTTGGTTTTGTATACCTCAGGTCGAGAATATTGAAATCTTGTTTGAATTTAGGTGAAAAACAATGTGTCTTTTCATGTAAAAGAAAAAAAAAAGTTTTTGTACAGTGAGACCTCTTAAGAAAATTTACCGGTAGAACACCGTATTTTGACTGTTAAATTACTTTTTTAACTGTCAGATTTGACAAGAAAGCAGTTTTGTACAGCGCACTGTAAATTTTTAATACAGACATACATAAATATGATCAAAACAACATATTCTATCAGTAGAATTTTTTAAGGGATTACACTATAGAGACTCCCAAAAAATAATACTTTGTTCATTTCATATCATAAACTTAAATCATACTATTACAATAATATTTTTTTTCATAAATTTAAATTTAATTTTATTATTATAATATTTTTTCTTAAATGCACAACTCAAATTATGCAAATTATGCAAATGAACACACGTAAGTTTCTAGATCTTATTTATTTGGTGGAGCCTATTTCGGACGCCGTTGTTAATTGAGGAGACAAAGAGAGACCAGTCCATATCAATTAGTACTGGCAGTGGGACACGGACATCTATCAGTCATATAAAGTGAGGTATTTTTCTTTCCTTATTTATTTATTTATATATTTATTTATTTATTGCTTCAAATAAAGTTAGTTTAGTTCGTTGGTGACCTCTTGGCTAATTCCTTTTTTATCCCAAAAAATAGAAAATGAATTAGTTTTGGCAAGATTTTGGGAAAGATATGATTGGGAAAGAAGTTTTGGGGAAAAAGTCTTATTGAGATCCATTCAAAACTGATAAAAACATCTCAAGAATTAAAAACGTGGTAAACGAAAAAGTCTTATCGAGAGGGGGAAAAAAAAATCCTTAACCACGTACGTAATAGATATTCATATGTACGTCGATTTATTTAGGACAAAATTCCCAAGTAATTTGAAAAAGAATTATATGTAAAGAAAAGTAATGAAGAAATTTAAGTCCACTTTTCAATATGAATGTGATTCATCGATGAAAATGGACATTCATCTCCGCTAAAGATGGACGTCTAAAACCATGATTGTTAGAAAAAGATTATAAAACCAAATGAAGAAAAATAAAAGAGAAAAGAAAAAACTTCGTTGTAAAACCGAGAGTGAAAAAACAAGAGGATGATGTTATAACTTTTATGCCCCGTTTATTTTATATATTTAAACTTAAATTATTAATTTTATTAGAATTTTTTTCTCATAAAAAATTTAAATTTTAAACGTTAAAATTAACAATTATAATTTAATTATACTTTCAAAATGAACCTTCAATCTCTATTCTTTACCCTAAGGAGGAGCCACATTACACTTAGGAGAGACGTTTGGTTCATAATTCAAATTAATTATTTTTAAACGTAATTTAGATACTAAACATCCTCTTAATAGGATAGAGATTTTGGGTTGAAAAAAAGGAAGAAACAATCTTTTTTAAGGTGAATTTATAAAATTTTAAATTGTTTTTTTTAACAAATTAATAAAATTATAGTTGTGTCCCACTCAACAGAAATATTATATGCATATCCCTATTTAACAATATATAGATAATTCTAACTGTACCCTATTAAAAATAATTTACCTAACTATAAATAATTTTTACTGTACCCAAGTTATTCCTCTTATGTTTCATATTATGCCCCAGCTCCACCACAAGTCCACCTACTTCAGAAAGAAAATCCAAACTATGAAATTGTCTTCCCCTTGTAGTTCACTTCATAGACGTGCAACTTGTAACGTGGGCATATATAGATACATTAATATTTTCTCAAATTTTAATGAAAAGAAAAAAAATAAAACGGGTATTTTCACCTTATAAAAAAAAAAACGTGAGCTACTCCTATCATAACGTGAGCAAATGCTTCACGTGACACGCTACTTAGAAATCAATCATGCAATAAACGACAATAAAAAAAGAAATTTTTTCTCCAAAGTAGAATGACTCGTACACACAAAGCCGTTGACTTAAAAAGTTTGGAACATTATTAAGTTAAACTCTGTGGCCCGTACTTTGTTTATTTCGTTAATTTAAATTACAATTAAAATTCTTTTGTTATTATATTTTTTTCACACAAAAATTTAATTTTTTTTTATTGTTATAATATATATTTTTTACATAAATTTATTTCTTAACTCAAATTTTTAATTTAAAAAATAAAATAAATGAAGCGTAAGTTTATGACTGCATGGAAATTAGTCATCTGGTTAGTGATTATCAGTGAAGATTCTTTTATTTTTTATTTTTTATCTTTATAATTGGGGTTCCTATTCTATCTGATGTCATGACTCGTTTCACCTGGTCATCATTGGCATTACAAGAGAAAATCAAAAAAATAAAAATAAAAACAATGACAGAAAATAAAGATAAAAATATACCTGAACAGCGAAACTTGTACCAGATTTTCTGGCCACCACATGGCCGCCGGCTCCACCAAATACCTTCTAAAAATCCCGGCCCATCCGAACCCCAAAACCTACCATTCAAAACTCATCAACCAAATCCAAAAACAAAACAAAACAAAAAAAATACAAAGGATTTTTTTAGTAGAATTTTAAAAAGATAGCTTTTCTTAGAAAAAAAAAAGAGAGAGAGACAGATAGGTTTGTATTAAATTATTCTGTCAGTTTTGTGTATGCATATGTTTGTGTATATGTGTGTGTGTGTGTATATATATATATATATATGTATATATTCATTTCAACATAATTTTTTCATCAAATTTGAAAAGAAAAGAAGAAAAAACAGATGCAAAAACTAATACCTGAGTTGTTAAGACAACAATCAACGAGACAAAGAACGTCATGTGTTGCTTGTAAAAGATCTTCACGACCGTCACAACGTGAATGGCGTAGACGGTACCGGCGCCGGAGTTGGCGAAGATGGTAATAAGCACGTGCTCTTTTACGTTGAAGGGGCCGGGGTTGAGGGAGAACTCCCAGCGGGTCCCACGGAAGAAGACGCGGTTGGGGATCTTGGCCGCCATGAGCTGGCCGAGCGGCACGACGGCGATCTGGGCGGAGATGGAGGTGATCGACAGCGGCTCCTTCCGGTACCAGAAGAACTGGTTGAGGAAAGAGAGGAGGACACACGACAAAATTCCGAGGAACCACATTCGGAAGGTGAGCACCGGTAGGGAAGGGTCGTCGGTGATCGGCACCGTCAGAGCCACCTGCTCCACCGGCGAGTTCTCCTCCTTCTCCGCCGCCTCTGCGGAACTTTGTGTTGATGAAGACGAGGAAGGATAGGAGGAGAAGGCTCCGCCATCTTCACCAACCTTAGATACTGCGTCAAGTAAACTATCGTCATATCAGAATCAAATTAAAAAATATTAGAAAAATCGTGAGTAATATAATAGAATTTGATGAAAATACTTAGAGGAGTTTTGATTTCGCCATAGGAGTCTTCTTCCTCCATGGCGAGGAGAGTAAGTTTGAGACAAAAAGTGTAGATTTATTTGTGTTTAGGATATTCATTAGTCAGACGTGGTCGATGTATTCTGAAATGGGATACGTATGCCTTAGCAATTGAAAAAGAGATTGGTAAAAGAGTAGCCCGCCTGTACAATTTTATTCTAATGGTGAAAAATCAGTAAGGGTTCGTTTGATTCATGGATTTAAATCATGTGATTTGAACCATTTTTTATTTACATATATTTTTTGTGAGAGAAAATACTGTAGCGAATATATTTTTTTTTTATATAGAAGAATAATTGTGTGAGTTGTTTGGGACGGTGTGGGACTAGTTGCTTTATTAGCACATGGTGTGTAATTATATTGTTTTTCATTGTTTACATAGTAGTAGTTTATGACACCTTGTCAATGTGTTATGGAATTTGGACTCCGAGGAATAAGTTGTTTTGTTGATATGCTTTCTTTTTTTTTGGTTGAAAGCTATATAGCCTATACATATTGAAAAAGTTGTTGTAGGGGTGATATTAAAGTGCTCATTTAATATTGCTATTTGGTTCCTAATTTCTTTTTTTTAAATTTTTTTTTCACAGGTGGTAGGTTTGAATTAATGATCTTGATTTACAAAATTTGGGTCTAAAATTTGAGAATTTTCTTTTTTGAGAAAAAGAGACATATACCTTTTAGATTACATGAGCCTTGATTTTTACTCTTTATTTTTTTATTAATACATGTTTAATCAAATATTATATTATTCAAAAGGGTATTAATCAAGAGTGAAGAGTAAAAATTTAGACTCATATACTTTTAAGCGTAAGTTCAATAAATTTCTCTTTTTTTTTTTTGGGTGGGGGATTCAAACTCTATACTTTGTAATCGAATCAAGTGTGGGTACTACCGTAAGACTTTGTTAAATAATGAAATTTTGAAAATTTTCATTAGTAACATGATTTTATAATTTTTTATTTGGATTTTCTTAGTTATTTTATTAATAGAAATTAAAATTGAATATTCAATAAAAAAAACTGGATCATGTGCAACTCACATACGTAAAACGTTAACAAATTAGGAGTTTGTTTATTATTTGACCAAAATGTAAAGAAAGCAAGTATTTAAAGGCTTGTGGCGGTTTAGTTTATAAATTTGAATATAAATTTTTGTTTATTTAAATTCTTGTAAGAGAAAAGACATTTTAGTTGACTCATGCCAACATTGGTACAATTTGCTATGTTCATCCTCAGAAAAACTCTGCAATTCATTATTTAGGCCATATTGATTTTGCCGATTCGAGTTTAGAATTTAAATTTTGCTATTGAAAAAAACTCTCAGAAACAGTCACATCTAAATTTTTTAGTATAGTAAAAAATTCTCACATAAAATCACATCTCAACTTAAATTAAAAATTTAAATCAACGAACTAAATGAGTCCCGGTTAATTTTACAAGTTCTCAGTCTAATGATTTCATTTGGATAGATTTGTTGTCCTATTTTAATGGGTTTTTTTTTTTTTTTTTTTTTTTTTTTTTTTTTTTTTTTTGAGAGAGGTACTGATCTTGCAATTGAATAATCAAGTTAACTTTTTCTTAAAACGAAAAAAAAAAAAAAAAAGAAAAAAGAAAAACTTGCCAGTTGAACTTACCAAACAAAAAAAGATTTGATTGTCAAGATTATTAATTATGAAAAACGAAATTGACAATTACCAAACATTTATTGAAAAAGCTGTATTCTGTATACTCCTAACTAACTAGTTTCCCCAGTTGTGGATTGTAACTACCAGTCTAGAGTGACGACATTGAAAGAAAATTTTTTTTTCTTTTTCATTTTAAATAGGTATGACAGTTAGGATTCTACCAAGGAAAAGGAATCACCTACGTTAGATTCTAGAATCTATCTTTTGACGTTAATAGTAAGCCACGTTGCATGTGCCATTGCCAACCAAAACTTACGTACCTCTGTTATTCCGTTGTCGTGCGTTATTGTTTTTGCTGGGAGGTTCTTGGAGGTTCGTAGTTTCTCAATTTTGACCCAGAATTTAATTTTCTTTTTGTTAGGGTGGAAAGGAGTTCTTGTCATAATTCTGGGGCAAGAGAATATCGACTTAAGAATTTCAAAGAATACATAGCTATAAAAAGGATAGTCGGACTGAAAGTAAATTTACGACTCTAAGACCTCATTCATTTCACTGATTCGAGTTTTTAATTTTAGGTTTTTACAGTAAAAATTTTTCAAAAAATGTCACATCTAACTTTTTCTGCTACAGTAAAAAGCTCTCAAAAAATGTCACATCCCAACTCGAATTGAAAACTCGAATCCGCAAAATGAACGAGGTCTAAGACCACATTGAAATAAAGATACATATTCCTAAGTGGAGTTGTAAGTTTTGAGGGGCTTAATAGGCTTATATTTTCACTAATGATTTCTAAAGATAAAGCTTTGTCTGATCACTTGAAATTTTGACATTTACTTTCAAATATATATTCAACTCCGCGTCATTTCTGAAATATATAGTTTTAATGTTTTATAAATACATTTTCTATTTCAAATAAAATACAGTACGGAAATAACACATGAGGTTTTGAAAAGGATAAATTGGTTTAAAAAAACATATTTAAAAACATATATGAAATAAAATAGATCTAGATTTGATAGCACAATTTGATGTTTTATAATTTTAAATCTAGCGACTGAAAAACATATATATTTTCCATATCCTAGAGTAGAAATCTTCAAATGATAAAAGCCATAAATCACAATTATATGCAGGAGACAAATACTGGAATGATTATTGTTTCTTTCTTTCTCTTTTTCTTTGTTTGTTTTAAATGATGGACCCCATAAGAATAGACGTTACACATAACTCATAAGTGCCTCCATATTATAATATCAAGTACTTCAATATGGACGAGTTTTCCCTTAAAAAACATAATGAACATGGACGAAATCATGGAAACTGGAACTAGATCAAGAGAATTTAACAACAAAAACTGGAGGAAAAACATGAAAAATTAGAACAACCAAACTGCATAAATATTATTATTGACAACAGGAATGGAGGACATAGAAACAGCCAAAAGAGACAAAACTTGGAGAACTATAGCAGACCAATTAGCGGCCACATTGTAAGCAAAAAAGTTTTTAACTCAACTAAGGAAAAACAATTTTTTAGGTTTCTCTAGCTTCGTTAATTAAGATGTGTTAATTTACCATCCAAGGGCAATCATTGGATTGTTTTTCTAGCTGAAGAGAAATAACTTTGCACTCGCTTTCCAAAACAGCGCTGCAAACTTAATGGCCTCGAATAAAGCCAATATTTTGGCCGCTTGTGGGGATAAGTAACAACAAACTTTTTTTGAAAGCATATCAATAAAGGCTCCCTCTGAATCACGAGCTACACCCGCAGTAACTGAGAAGGAAGATCTTACAGCTGCATCTACATTAATGCATTTAGGGTGTGGTTACTTCATGTCAAATAGAAAGGTATAATACCACTGAGTGGAGTGGCCTAGCGGTAATACATTACAGTACGTGGTGGGTTGTGGTCAAAAGCTTGAGAATGATCTTATTTGAGGGTCTCAAATGTGAAAATTTGCGTTATCAACTTAGTATTTGATTTAGAGCATTAAAAACTATGCCCCCTCCTCTGTTCTTACCGCTAGCATATTCGGTAGATGAGGTGACACACTCCTCATTTAGAGGTAGGATTTGTCCGTAGAGCTTTCAGTGAACATTGCTATATGAACAACTCAGTTAATAGTATTCAGAAAAGATATACTAATGTTGGTTGTCCCCTTCTTGAACTTTTTCTCCATTGATAAAAATAAAGAGAAAAGCAAAATGAGAATTGCTTCACTTTCTCATGTAATCATATATATGTTTGCCTACAAAAGTATGCATAGTAGTTAATTAGAGGATTAGAGGCCCTGTATGTGTAAGGAATGAGAAAGGTGAAAGTCGATATTCTTGCATTGCCCTAGTATCTATTGCAAAGGAAATGAATGCTAAATTATTTATATCCCATTGATAAGTTAACATGTCATAAGTCAAATCAATATTTAATAATCGAAATTATATTGATAATATATCAATTCCCAAAATGTGTAAACACTAGACAATGGATTAGAGTGTTTAATCACTTTCTAACACGGAAGTATACACTAAAAAAGAAATCAATAATATTTATTTTTATTCATTCCACTTTCTAAATGGACCCGATCGAATGCTTTGCTATCAATGAATAAGAAGATGATTCTAGAGATTCCAAGGGAAGTCCTTAAAGCTAGCTTGACGGAAGAAGGCTCTTGTAATTTATGGGGAGAAACTTCCAACATTTTATAGGTTGTACTTGGTCAAACAAACTTTGAGCTCTCTAGAGATCTAACATCACACTTTATTCTTTTCCATGCCTTCAAGTTCTTGCAGCTTTTTACATTGCAAAGCTAATTAAGTAATCCAAAAAATGGAATGGAGTGGTGAAAGTCCCATAATTTCTAGTTGATTTTTGGTTCTTTCCAAATTTTGAGTCAGGAATTTTTGACCAGATGAACCAATGTTTATCTTAACTATCTCCAGGGTCTTGATGGCTGCAGACTTTTATCTCTAGAGCATTGTAGAGCCTTTTCTTGACGGCTAGATCTACAATCATTAAATTTTAAGAAAACTTAAGACAATATATGTTGAAAAAAAAAACATTTAAAATATTTTATAAATATGAGAAAAACATTATTATAATTAATCACTAAGTAGCTATGCAACATAAAACTTGAGAAAGTTATGATAATTATTGTAATTATATCATTCCTAAAATATTTTACAAAATTAACTATGGAAAAAACCAAAAATACCACTCAAGATGGTAAAAAATATTATTTATGTCAAGTCACTGAAAAATAAACAATTGTCATTTAGTTAATAAAGAGAAAATAAAAAGTCACAAATGACACCCAATTATTTAGACTTATATAAATAATAGGCATGTATAAAATCAAGACAAATTATATGCTTTTCTACTCGACTATTGTGTATGGAGAAAGAAGACAAATACCTTTTAGAGTGTATGAGTTTAGATTTTTACCTCTTGCTTTTTATTAATATCATTTTTTAGTCAAATAACTATAGTAGTTAAAAGAGCATTAATTAAGAATAAAAGGTAAAAATTGAGACTTATGTACTTTAAGAGTAAGTTTAACAATTTTCTCATTGTTGTATTTAGGTTTTAAGCCCAATGATGCATGAATATGTGTTGGAACTTAAACTGGGTACAGTATGTGTAAATTGAACCCAAATGAAACTAAGATAAAAAAAGGAGAAATTATATTAAATAGAATATTTTTAAAACTAATGTCTAATTCAGTTCGTTTATTCGAGTTTTTAATTTGAATTGATATGTGATTTTTTATAAGAGCTTTTAACTATAGCAAAAAAAAGTTAGATGTGATTTTTTATGAGAGTTTTTAACTGTAAAAAAATTATAATTAAAAACTCAAATCTGTGAAATGAACAGTGCCTAAATTAAGTAAATAACAGATTTTAAAACTATTTGAAGTAAATAATAGTTTACGTGGTAATTAAATTATTTACCATGTAAATAATTCATTTAAGAATGGTAAAAATACTTACGTGGTAAAAACTCTTAAAAATCTTTATTTACGTGGAAATAAAATCTTTTTACTAGTCGCAAAAAAAAAATTAAGGGAAAAAATTATTTTTATTAGTCGTAAATAAACCATTCACATGGTAAATTAACCATTAATGCAGTGAATGATTTATTTACCACATAAATTACCATTTGTTTTAAATAATTTTAAAATCTGTTATTTATTTAATTTAATTTGGGGGGGGGGGGGAATTCACGTTCTTTATTTCTCTGTTCATTCTGTGCTAATTACATATCTTTAGGACTAGTATGAATAGGAAATAGTGTTTTTTTTTTTTTCTCATTCTCGTAAAATTTGCAATGTCCGTATTTAATTTGGTGAAAATTATAAAAATACATAATAATAATTAATAATAATTTTAAAAAGAAAGGAAAAAAAAAAAAATTTTATAATTCTTTTTATGTTAAAATTTATAAAATAATTTATAAAATTTTATTAAAATTTACAAATTTAATAAAATTATAAAAATTATGATAAAATTTAAAATTTTACAAATTATTATGAATTTATAATTTTATCGTAAAATTTCATAAATGATTGAATGTCTAAATCTCGTGTCGAGAAAAAGTGCCTTGGCAGCGCAAAAGAACCCTACTTATTGATATTGATTATCAAATAGGAAGCAGAAATAGAACCAACTGGCAAATGGCACCAAAGCAAAGCCGAGAGCTCAAGAGAAGATGGTGAAATGTAAGGTCAACTCACTGACGTTTTTTACTGGATTACCAATTGCTTCTATTTTGTCAGTTTTGCACCGTTTCCATGCTTATTTTAACAAAAATTATATTTACGGTAAATATTACAGAAGACAAGAAAATGATGGTAAACTCTGTAATTTAAAGAGACCATGCATTGTCGTTTTCCCCAATTTGTCTTCGTTTTCCATCCAAAACCCGCAAAATTCCCACACAACTCGACCGGTTCAGACAACTTAGAGCTGTAATCTCTCTCTCTCTCTCTCTCTCTTACCGACATGGCACACTGGCCAGGTACAGATTGATCTTAAATTCTTGTTAGTATGTATATATATAATTCACTACACACATATATGTTCAGCATTTCTTTGATTCACTGAAGTGTTTCACTTCGAGAACCATTTTCAGCTTCTGGGTTTTTTCCTTATATGTTGTTCCTGAACTATATGATCTTGTCTGGTTATTAAATTGCTTTTTTTTTTTTTTTTTTTTTTTTTTTTTTTTTTGTAGTTATTTTTACTTATTCTGACAGTGATCTTGTCGCTCTCAAATATCCATATATATCTCTTTCAGTGTAATTAATATAACTCCTTGACATTATTGTTCTAACCGACATCGAGCTAAGTGGTCTGATTCTTTTTTCTAGAACAGATTATTGGGCCCAAAATTAGCTAATCGTCAATATCTTATTGCACAATTTTTTGGTGCTAGAGAAAAAAGGTGTGAGATTCTTTCTGTTCCTTAGTCTTTTGAATTATAGGTTATGTTCATTTCTCATTGCTTTCTTGGTTATTCTGAATTATCTTGTGTGTGTAATTGCAAAAGGGGGTCTTGATTTTTGGGTGGTTTTAAGCTCTGGTATGTGATTGTTGTAGTGTTTTGACACTGATGGCGGACTTGGTTGGGCCGAGATTGTACAGTTGTTGCAATTGCAGAAACCATGTCGCTCTTCATGATGATGTTATTTCTAAAGCTTTTCAGGTAAAGAACACAAAATTGCTGATTTCCTTTGTAGCATTCAGTGCTTTATTACTTGTTGCAACATGAATGTTTGGATGATGAGGATCTCTTTTTTGGGCTAAAAGTTAACAAGTATTGAATAACGATCTGTTCTTTGGAAAATGAAGAAAGAGGTTCTCTTAATTGTACCGTGTTAGATGAAGAACCAACTATGTTGTTAAATTCAACTATCTGAAGTACTAACTAAGCCAAGTAGTTGTATTGTGCTTATTTATGTTTAGGTTGGTTTTTTAGGCACTATGTATACGATCTCTCTATATCTTGTGTTGGGGTTGAAACTGAGCTAGAGACGTGGGATGATCTTGTTTTGGGATCTTGATTCGACGATTTGCAGGGAAGGAATGGTCGAGCCTTTCTGTTCTCTCATGCAATGAACATCATGGTGGGGCCTAAACAGAACAGGCAGCTCATGACTGGTCTCCACACGGTTGCTGATGTCTACTGCTGCGACTGCCGCAAAGTGCTCGGTTGGAAGTACGAAAGAGCCTATGAAGAGACTCAGAAGTACAAGGAAGGAAAGTTCATACTCGAGAAATCCAAAATAGCCAAAGAAAACTGGTAGTGCTGGTATTGGGGTAGGTTTTGGGTTACAATTGTAAAGGTCACTTCTACGTGTTCATACTGTCCGTGGAAAATTGGAAATATCGAAAAGCTATTGTTCTTTTATATCTTGTGTGGATATTGTATTTGAGATGTTTTGTTTATAAAATGTCAATAACTCTCAGTTCAGCTATTTGTGTTCAAGATTCATTAACCACATTCTTTGAACAAAATTGCCGAGACTAGTCCTGCGAATACTTTCATGATTTGGCTGAAGATGATTAAAACTCAAAATCTTCAAAGGTTTTGGCCACCTTTGATCGCCCAAATCCATGGAATTTGGATAAGAAACCCCTCTTGAGCATTGATAGATGAGAAAACTTGTTGGCCTCTTACAGTAGCTTCTATACACTTTCCATACTACATTGTATTTCCTCTCTTGCTCTCTTTAAAACACTTGACATAATACTCTAGATTGTTTGTAGGTTTTTTAAATATTTTCTTAAAATACAGAAGAAAATGATGTCCAATTGACGCCTCTTCGTGCGAACTAGCCTAAAGTGAGATGTGCCATAGAGTACTTATAAAAGGGAACGACACTCTTGCAGCAATGAATTTATCAAAGTTGCCAAAGCTCTAAAACTGGAAGAGAATGCTTTGACAAATTTCTGAGTAATAGCAACATAGAAAGCTCTATGGATCGACAATAATCTCAATGCACTAGCGATTTAGCCAAAAAAAAAAAAAAATCCCAATGCACTAGTGATAATAACTCAAGCTATAGTAAAAACCAAAGAAATTCATCAATATAAAGAGGAAAAAAAAATTTTTTTGACGCATTCCCTTGACATAAACGGTCAAAGGGACATTCATGTCATCACCAATTTGAATAAGAAAAAAAAAAAGAAGAATACTAAAAACAATTTGAAAGAATCTAAGATATCACGCAAAACCTATTTTTTTCTTCGTTATCCACCTCTTTTTCGCATTTTCAATAGCTTGTTCCCTCATCTTCAAGAGTTCAAGACAACATTGGTGATAATGAGAGTCAATGGTTTGAAGCTCCAGTTTTAGCTCATCATCCTGATTTTTGTCTCCTAGAGATAAGGAACGGATGCTTGAGAGGCTAATATTTTTCGACTGATCAGAGCACGAATCAATGTAGGAGAATCCAGAGTTTGTTGTCATCTCATTGATCATGAGATTCTCAGCAAAATGAGCTTCATAACTACTCTCATTATCGCATCCCTCAAGACGGTAAGATTCCAAAGCCTTGAAACTATCAGCATCTGAGGGAATTCTGATACCATACTCCGCTGATAAATCTGAATCAGCTGAAGCTTTGTTTTGAGTTTCCACATCCACCACGACATGTTGCCCATCAGCAGCCTCGGAAGGAGGCTTAGCTAATACCGGATCCCAAGGACACCTTAGTGAAGTTTCATCATTCAGAAGGATAGAGGAATGTCCATTTGAGCTATTTGCTGCAGTTGACAAAGTCTCAGATGAGGTTTTCCAGCAGGGTACAAGCTTCACAATCAAGTCGTCAATCAACTCAGCTATGACGATCACATCTTCATTTGTGAGATCAAGCTGCTCAACCATCTCCCCAGCAATTGACACTGCAGTATCAGAGTCCAGATAGAATGCAAAATGGATATTTCTTATCCGACCTGTCAAACCACAAAAAGAGGTTCAATTACACTTGGGAAGAAATTTTTTTTAACCAACTTAGAAAGGAATAAAGATAAATGAAAAAAAAAAAAAACTGCACCACAAATTTACTAACCAGAAGGGTCTCTGATGCGCAAAGTTAATGAAATTGTATTGTTATCGTCTTTACCCCCTTTTAATCTGAACTCATTATTCTCAGTGTACCTCCAGAGTTCCAGAACTGAGGTGCTAGAAGTTTCATTGACATGTTTTACACAAGAGTCAACAGAGAGTTTCTTGCTGTTAGAGTCTATGTCCATTGGACGACATTCAGGCTGTGGAGAGTCAACAGATTTGGGAATAAAATTTGGTATTTCTGAAGGATCACGGTCAAGATCCCTGAGATTTTCAGTAGCAAGGAAAGGATCTTTCAACAGTTCGATTGCAGACAATCTCATAGATGCAGGAACTAGACACTTCTCTATGAACTGCTTGACTTCGGGATCAACCACTTTAGCAAGGGAAGCTGGCTTTACACCCTGTAACAAAAGAAGAGGAACCTTAGACCTACCATTTAAAATAAATATATGTTGAAACAAAATTTTAAATTTCTGGGCAATCTCAGCAACTTACAGAGGTAACCTTTTTAAAAATTTGAGCTGGATTTCTGCACTCACTGTATGGGTAATCACAAGTAACCATTTCTAATATGCACATGCCAAACGAATATATGTCAACCAGTTCGTTGTATTCCTCCTCATAAAGCTCAGGAGCCATAAACTCAGGAGTGCCTGTGCAAAAGAAAAAGATCAGCACTTACAGTTAAAAATTTAACCAATATCATACAGCAACAAGAAGAATAAAAACTATTACCAATAACACTACGAGCCGTGGGCTGCTGCATAACTATTGCCAATCCAAGGTCTCCAAGTTTAACTTCTCCAGTATTTCCATTAACAAATATGTTGTCACATTTAAGATCTCTATGAATAATACGAGGATTGTGAGAATGTAGATAGTGTAATCCTCGAAGAATCTGTCTAGCCCAGTTCTTGATGGCTTTAAAATCGACATATTTATGCTTCTTACGATACCTATATCTCAACACAACAATGAATGAAACAAATTAAGAGAGAAACTAAGAAAAAAAAATGACAAAAAAAAAAAAAAAAGTATAGGAAAAGTTCAACAAAACACACCGCCTCAGACTGCCAGAAGTAAATAACTCTGTTATCATGTTAATGGTCTTGTTTGTATCATCCACCCAGGAGTTGTAGAACTTTATAATATTTTCATGTTTCAGAGACTTCAGCAGATGAACCTCGGAATATAATCTTTCCAGCTGGTCTGGTGACTGCATTAAATCCTCAATATTCACTTGGTTCCAAGCTACTTCAATTCCCTCAACTTCATCGAATGCCTTATATCTAATATAACATAGCAAGAAAAAAAAATTAGTGTAGAGAAATATTTGCAACGAAAAAAGAAATTTGATAGCTAACCACTAGGCAACAGTCTAGTGTTGAATAAATAAGAAAAGTATGGTGCATACACAGTCTTGAATGCTCCTCTTCCCAGAACTTCTTCATACTGAAGGCAGAAACACAACATAGACAAAGATTATCGCTTATAACATAAAGCAATGAACTGAGTGGCAATTTAGGAATGTTGGAAAATGAAAGTGCTCACTATGGCAATCATAAGACAACAACTCATTATACGCATTTGTGTTCGATTGTAAATAAACCATGAGGTGAAGACAAAATTCCTAGACCAAAATTCCCTGAATCAAGATATACTCGGATTTATAGTTTAGTCTGCTGGTGACTTTAGGCGTAAAAAAGTGCCCTCTACTGATGCTAATTGGTTCAAGTTTATGGAAAACCATGGCAATTTTTCAACAAGGATAACAGATTCTCTGAAAACAAAATTTCCTTTAAAAAAAAAAAATGGCTGATCCATACACTCATTCCAAAATGAAACTAATTTTTCCTTGGTTCCATAGAATATGATTGAAAAATCTTAAATGCACTAGAAAGTCGGCTCTGAGAAATTAACAAATTGTCAAATTGATCCATAATAACGGTACATTATCTCGCTCCTTATTGTGAACACAAAAACTGTATACAATACGAAAATTGAAAGAAAACGTGTTCTCCTCATACAAAAGAAATTAATTAGAATTAGCAATACCAATATTGAAAAAAATCAACGCAAAATTCCAATTACATACCCGTAAATATCGTCCAGTTGGATCTCTCTCCACAATTCCACCATCGTCAGAGTTAGAATTCACACCTATACACGAATCCATCGCGAAAACGACGACGAAAAAATTCCCAAAAACAAATCTTCAGGAAGAAAAAAGAATCTCGAAAAAAAACAAGAAAATTAAACCACACCAAACCGCAAACCCTGTCAAATCAATTCGCAGTTCAAGCTCGAAGGAATCAGAAGAGAACGAGAACGAAGACACTGTTCAGAGAACGCCTCACAAGCAACGGAATACGAATCGAACGCCGATCGAAAGCGGAACCGGCATCCGACGAAACAGACACCGAAGGACCCAAAACCCATGCCGGAAACGGAACGGAAAACTCTCAGACCTATCCCAGACTTAGCCATGGCGATCTCTGCATCTTTTGGAAGAAAAAATTGATGGGAAAAACGAGGAAAAGAGAAAAAGCCCCAAATTGAAAAACGGAAACCCTAGCAGAGAAAGAGAGAGATTAGGGAAGATGGATGAATGGATTAATAGTGATTAAGGAATGTTTAGGTAGCGACGGAAAATTAGAAAGGGGGCGGTTTTTGGTGCGGTTAGATCGGAAGAATTGTACGGAGCGCATTGTTTGTTTATATATATATATATATATATATATATAATAAATTCAGTTTTTAGAGAGAAAATGGGAATAAAAATAGGAAAGAAGGATCAAACTAACTGAAATGTAACGTATCGGTTAGTTTATGAATTTAGGGTTTTGATTTTTAAAATTTAAATTTTTTTATGAGAATTCTGGCTTAGGCCCTTGTTCATAAGTGTTAGGGTTCGGCTTAGGCCCAAGCCTTTCACGGATCGGTTTTGGCTATTTTTATATTTATTATCATATTTAATAAAAAAAATATGATATGTCCTTAAAAGATATAATTTTATTAAATTAAAATAATGTGAATAAGTACGTATAAATAATTGTCTCTTTAAAAACTTTGTCAAGTAAAACTCGTAAAGAGATCGAGACAAAACCTTAACGATGGAAAAAAAGTGCAATATATAAATTACACTATGACCAAATTGCTTCTAGAAGAGTATGTTATATATAAGTTTGAAAAATAGTTTAGAAGTGTATCATCTGTATAATGTTATTTTTGTCTTCTGGCATTTCTTAGTCTTTCATGCCCCCAAGATATCCGGGTACATTCTGCTCCTCTTGTCATTAAGAATTCGATTGCTTGCACTAAATGCTTACTCCGATGCGACCGTTGACACTGGAATTGTCAGAATGTGACATGTTATCATGGATAATGTTAGAAAACGATATGTCTTACTCTTTCACCACTGTAAGATGTTTAGTTTTTCGTCACCAATTACAAAATTTGATTCAAAATATTTGACTAGTTCTGAAGATGCTCCATGTGTTGATGACGATCTCGATATTTTCTCCTTCCTCTTCAAGAAGCTCCAAGATGAACCCTTAGGCCCCGAACTGCTCCTTGACGTTGAAGTTGTCTATTGTTGTTGTTGTCCTGTTTCGTATTTTTTTTTCATACAATGCAAACAAGTGTTCTAACATTTTCCTAGCATCGTCAATGGTTAGTTCCATATCAATACATAAATTATTTGTTGTAGCGAAAATCAAAGATTTGGTCTCATCTAATCCACATTTAGGATCTAAAATTATTGCTAGTGCATATAAAATAGGATAAATGGTCCAATAACTTTTAAATTTAGCTTTTGTTTCATAAACTAGTGCAAAAAGATCAATATCCTTATAATAAGCAAATGTTTTTCAAAATATTAAATAATTGATGCAAAGCTAGATGCGTAGTAGAATAATACACACCAAAAAGTAATTCGGTAACATTATAGAATACTTCTAAAAATTTTAAAAATTACTCACCAATCTTCCAATCTACATTATAAATAAAATGCTCACCATGCTTACTATTTACGTACGTAGTGATGATCTGTTGATACAAAATTACAGTTTTCAACATTAAGTAGATGGAGTTCCACATATATCTCACATCTATTAGAAACTTTCTTGGCCGCGTATGGTTGTTCTTGCAATATTGTCGAAATTCTTGAAGCCGAGCTCCAGAACTAGATATGAAAGGCAACGATTCTCTAATTTTTGTTAGATGGTGGGATATAGTTTCAATGCTTGCTTGTACTATTAAATTTATTATATGAGATGCAAAACGTTAATGAAAAAAATTCTCCACCAAAAGGTGGTTTCAAATTTGCTTTAAACATGTTAATAACAACTGTGTTAGTTGATGCATTATTAAAAGTAATTATTAAAACTTTATCTTCAATGCTATAAAAATTAAAATTTTCATTATAGTAAAAAAAAATAGCATTTGCATTATGTGGAAACGGACATAAACGAAAATCAATAATTCACTTTTGTAAAACCTAATCCCCGTCAACATAATGCGTCGTAACGCATAAATAACCAATTTTATTACAATCCTCCCAAAGATTAGAAGTGCAGGAGACTGTAGCATTGAAAGACCTAAAATTATCAACAAGTGATTGTCTCATTGCATAAAAAACTTTCATAAAATCAGCTATAGTTGTGTTTCTACTTACCAATTTTAATTGTGGACAAAATATCGTCTGAATAAATTCTTTAAATGCCGAATCATCTCCAAAAGACAATGGTAATTCGGTACTAGCTAAAAATTTAGCTAGTACCTCACGAGCACGTTTTGCATCATATGTAAAATTTTGTAAACTTTGTGATGTGAGTGATAGTGTTTGTTGGCGGGAGTCTACATTACCACCTTGGTGTAATGGTAGACATGTTTTCCAATATCTATCAAGATGGACAGTACCCCTACTTTTTTTGTTAGAAAAGTGTTTTTTCTCAATATTTACATACCGGACGCATTTTAACTTCACATGTTTTTGGATTAGGTCGTAGCTCCTTGGTGAAATGTTGCCATGCAGGAGCAGTGCATTGTCTTTTTCCCATGGCATGTACTCTAACATCCTTATTGTACACTGATTGATTATTGACCGGAACATTATCCGGTTCAGTGGGGTTGGAGTTGTGCATCAAAATTTCATCCTCAAAAAATAATTGATCTCCAAAATTAGGGAAATCAAGCAAATTTTCTTCCGCCATTTTTCTGTAAAAAAAAAAAAAAAAAAAATTAATGTTAACAAAAGTGTTTATAAGCAATAAACAATGTAAGTAAACATTAAATAGAAACAAAATATTATACAAAAAAAATAATGAGAACAATACATTAGTACCTTTATTTTTCAGGATGTAGCGGAATTTAATTAAAAATTGTAAATGAAACAGATAAGAGAAAGTTAGGAATGGAGAGAGAAAACTAAGAATCAAAGAGAGGATATGAAAGATAGAGTTATCAGAGTGAGAGGAGTTGAGAGTTGGAAGAGGTATAGAAGAGTGAAGAATGTTGTGAGGGAGATAGGGTATTTATAGGGGTGAATTTTCAAAGTTGTTCTGTTAGGCACATCGCGGGCCGAGCTCAGAGTAGTCATTTCTGACTATTAGGTTCGTGACGTGCCGGGCCTTTTGTGATCGTTAGGCATCGCTGCAGGCCTATGTTGGGCCGCGCCTTATAGGGCCAGGCCTAGGCCTCGCACGGGCTTGGGCTGGGCCAAGGTCGCGAGCTGGGAAATTGAGGCCCAGCCCTAGCCCATGTGATGTGTCAGGCCGGCCCGGCCTGTAATAGTATAGGGCCGGGCTATGCCAAACCTAACACTGTAGCGGGTTGGGTCGCCAATTGACAACTCTAGGGGGATTGAACTCTATAACTTTCCGTGGAGTTAGGTGTAGTATGTATTTTGAGATTTCTAAAAATTTTACTTCTTGTACTTTGTATTGTGATTTATAGTGTGAAATAAACGATGGTTTTTACTCTGATTAATTTAGTTATTGTTTTATTTTTTTTATTGTTTAGTTGTTTGTTTCGTCTGTGATAAATGTTTCTTTGCGGTTTTTGTGGAGCCTTCATGTTATGGGTTTCTCGACATCGGTTAATCTAATTTTTCTTTGATTGTAGATGATCTATTAGAGAGCCACATGTGTGCTAGAGTATTAGCATATTATTTTAGGTGATTTTCGTTTTTAGGATCCGGTACATATAATTTTTTTTACCTTAATTCGAGGTTATTAATGAAACCGGTTACCTATTGGTGTCGTTTTTCATTAGTCGAGATTATGTGTATGGATTGCAATTTGTAATGCCCTTTCACGCTTAGAAATATATTATCCATTTAAAAAAAAATAGACTTTTGAAGTAATAGTACATGATATATGTATGCCGAGATGATGGTGGAGCGGGGAGATTGATAATATTGTTAAAATACGAAGTTTAAAAGGATCATTTTGTATAATTACTTATAAAAAAGGCAAGAAATAAAAATGGTATTCATCCCATCGATTAAAACCTTACACTCATAAAGTGGTGGGTTCTACTAATTGTGTCTCACCTATTTATTTAATAGGACCCACCTCATGTGAGTAAAACAAGAATTTAATCTATCAAGATGAATAGTGGTGCTCGACAAGAAAGGAGAGTTGGTGCCTAGTGGTGCATTGTGTATGTGGATCCATAAGCACTATTGTTATCATAGGTTGGGCCTTAATGGGTCCGACAGAGTATTAGCAGTTCTTGGCCGGCGCAGAGTCTTGAAAGTCTCCGGTTCGAGTCCGGGTGACAATCATTTGTTCAATTTTGTTGAACCTCGTATCAACTATCATTTGCAATGTTTTTGTATGATAATTTTGCTTAGGATTTACGTGCGTAACCATTTTTGGGCCATGAAGATACATTTGTATTATCTGTTGGAAGAAGTCCCAGCAAACCTTTTGGTTTATGGCAAATGCGTTGGTTCGAGTTTACTGCTACTGTTTCTAATTAGGTTTGGATTTCTTTGAAGATTGTTGTTCAACTAATCTTACACTTAGACCTTAGTTATTAGATTGTAATTACAAATATGCATGGGTTATACTAAGAATGATGTTATTGGTTATACCATCATTAGTAGCTATATGTCGTATTTTCGTAATTTCAGTGACTATTTTATATTTAACTGGATTCCTCACAAATAAAAAATGTTGAACAGTCTCGGTAGTAAACTCTTTTCTTTTTATGCATTCTATTTTCACTTAGAAAAATTGAAATCATAAATTTGTTTTATTCTCTTTAATTTTACCTAAAACCTAATGAGCGACTAATCTGGTCTTGGGACATGATAATCTACCTTGAGCATATGGTTCATTGATGTCAACGTAGAATGTATGGTCTTGCCATGGTCTACCTCGAGTTTATGGTCACATAGGGGTCTACTTCGGGCACATGGTTACAATGGGGTATACCTCGAACACATGGTGGCGGTGGGGTTTAACTCGAGCAAAACTGTGCTCAACACCAGGGACTCTTTTAACTCTTGGGTCTTGGCTATAGCAATGGGACAAGAAAATGCGGACACTCATGTTGTAGGGAAAAATTCCACACTCCACATGACATTAGATGAGCGCCACGTGGCACAATTGGTGTAAGAAAAACTTGTACTCAAAATTCATAGTGAAGATTTTTCTCTTCTTACGATAAACGTAGCTCTTGATTTGCTTTTACACTATAGATTCTTCTTTTTTTTTTTTTTTTCTCTTTAATTACTTTTAACAATCTTCCTCTAAACAAGATTAAGCCACTAAAATCACATTAATTACTTCAACTTGACCTCATCAAAATCTCATCAAACTTCCCATCTTTGAAGGGAAACGGCAAAGGGGCAGAGGTAGGATTGATATTCTTTTGAACCGAATCATAATGGAATCATAATTTGCCTTATGGGAGAGGTGGAGAAGCCCCAAAAAAGCTTCTCTGATACTGACGAGTCCCAAGTTTAGAAGCTTGTTGATTATTCTTTTTGTTAAAAAAAAAAAAAAAAAAAAAAAAAAAAAAAAAAAAATCATTATCAAAACTTTTTAACAATTTCAAGGCATTCTTTCTTAGGACTGTTAAAAACAAAAGGCCGATAGAATTGTAAGCAAATATAGGTATTTACCAACACTATGAACTTAAAAGTGCATTTTGCACACATCCCAATACACAAACACAGAAAAAGAGAAATTTAGCATTTCCATAGATACCGATACTGATTGGAAGGTCAAGGGCGCCATGCTATTGCTACATGCAAAAGACATTTAAATGCAGCATTTGATTTTGATGTGATGGACGATACTTACCATTGAACAAAAAAGAGCAACGAAGGCTCCACAGAATAACACGTTTGGAATCAGTATCATTATTTGAATTGTCATTTCCACTGTCGAAACCAATTGTCTAAAAGAATTTGCACAAACAAAAAACTAGACATTCCACCTAATGATAAGAGGGAACTATATTACCTCATTGTATACTTCTCCCAATCAAGTAAGATTAATAGGGAAGAAGAAGCAAAAGAAGTATTCTACTTGGGGGAATGGGATGACCTCAATCAGCTAATGTTTTATCACGTTACTATATAAGCCCTTAAGAGTTAAGCTCCACAAAAAGGCTGGCCTGAGGATGCAATCCTGCTTCTTTCAAAGATAACGAAAGCTTCTCCGATCCATAAACTACCCGAGGAAAGTTTGAGACGAGGCTGTAACTCTCCACATCTAGACAACCCAGAGAATCGACATAGTCGTAGACAGTTTGGATGGTTGCAGTGCTGTGGAATCGTCTTTCCTTGCGTTCTCCAGTAGGGAACCGCACCAAAACCTGTTTTTGCCAAGATGAAATCCACAAACAGGAATAAGGTTAGGGAATTTCAATCTTAAGTCTCAACTAATAGAAAACCCAGAATAATGCTTAACGATGCTTGAATTACATCACTTCATATTAACTATTGGAATCTGCGTGCAACAATTATATAAGAGAAATATCGGATAAATGCAGTTCAAGCCAAAAAGGGATTACTTGTGTAACATTAGGGCCTTTTTCCGGTTCATCGCCAAGTGATAAGGCCTTTTCTTGTCGTATCCTGGCAAGTGCAGCCTCTTTCTCCGCAGCTTCACATTCTGCTCTTTCACGAGCCTCCTCTTCCTCCTTGCGCTTCCTCTCAGCTTCGGCAGCTTCTCTCTCCAGGCGTTCTTCTTCCTCCTTTCTCTGGCGTTCCCTAGCCTGAGACAACAAAGAAAGAAATATCAATGGAGTGGATAGACAATAGCAACATAGATATATAGAAAGAAAAAATAGGTTGGGAATAAGAAAGGGCATGAAGCGTCAAATATGTCACTTGAAAATGAAAATTAACCTAGCCCAGAGGGAAAGAAAAGGAGTTAAAGGGCAGCATACTTGATCAGCTTCAAGTGCAGCTCTATAGGCAGCATCTTGCTCCTCTCTTAAACGCGTGTTATTTCTCCTTTCTTCTGCATCCAGCCTCGCTGAAACAAGAACTGGAGCACTTTCTTCAAGCACTCTTTGCAATATTGTGAGCAATTCTTCGAGAGTTGTTGGTCCCTCGACCTGAAAAACAGGATAAAGACACTTCAATAAGTACTAAATAAACAAAAATCAAAAGGGCTGTCAGCATTTACCCATTAATCACAACAATGAATTGGGAATGTGAAGTGCAACCTAAGATTCTACTCAAAAGAATCCCCCATTAACTGATTAGTCCAGACAATACCTCGTTAACTGCTGATTTTAAGATAACCAGTTCAAATTCAAAGGAAACAATTTCAGCCTGCTTTTATAACATAATTTTAGAAATGCAATAAGTCTCAAATAACACCATAAGTCATAAGTGTTTAATTAACCAACGTAGCTAATCATAACAAATAAATAAAGACATTGGTTTCATATTTGACTTGAAGACCTATATATGTAAATCCAATCCAGGTAAAATTTTCTTAAGGAGTTTTTCTTCAAGTGAAGAGGTACTACAGTTGAAAGCGAATACCACTCTCAGTCAGCTTTGCATTTACAGAAAAACACTTCTACCAGCAGCATCTACTATTGTGTAATACAACAATACAACACAAGGACAGTTGTGCAAAAACCGGCTAGTTTCACGGAAGGATAAATATACCATGTTACACAACATCTTCAACTGCCATTATAATTGTTGCCTTCTACGTTCTACATTAAAATTACTATGTTTGCAACCTATTTATTTGTCCGCAAGAATTTCCCTTCTCTTCAAAGTTCAAGCAAAAAAAAGATTCACTTTTCACAATAAACATCTTAAGCACTTTAAAACAGGGTTTCCCCCATTTCAAAAGAAAGAAAGAAAGAAGGTTTCCCAATGAAGCCACTCCTTTACAACTACATAATAGCCACCCAAAATACCCCCAATTCCTTCATTCCACTACGAAATCTACGATATCAAATGCACTCAGTCCATATATCATGCAGATGATCCCGGAAAACACGATAGCCGGTCTGCTACTAAAAACCGAGACGTGACACTAATTCTTTGATCTATAATCTATCTCTGTACATTACTTGACAAATCAACTATAGGCTCTTATAGGCCGCCAACTATATAGTGAAATCCACGTTATTCTTCAATCTCCCAATCAAACCTAAACGATTTAGTCTCCATAAGTCACCAAATTAGCAAATGCTCTATCGCCTTAAAATCTAACTTTTTGAGACTTCAAGATATAATCTTGCAATACCCAAGAAAATTAATGGGAATACTAGAGATATTAATGGCAATTAAATAAAGAAAACAAGTATCCAAACTCCAGCTAGATTACCTGCTGAAGCAGCGCTATTCTCTGATTCGTGGCGGCCATAACCACAGCACAGAAAGGATACCGCGAGGCCTTTAAGCTATTACTCATCTTGAACCCTTCGCTGGCCCGAATACTCCCTCCCCAAGCCACGAAATTCTCGTTCACGAACGCCGCCAAGACCTCCGAGCACAGCGTCCTCTCGCAGAACAGAGGCGTGTCTGGATGATCCGGCGAGTGCAAGTAAACGAACAGCAGCTTAAACTCGTTCCTCGACCTCTGCAACGCGTCCATAAACCCTTCGCTCACGAAATTCGGCCTCGTCCTCCCACCATAATCCCTCTCGAATCCCGCAACGAATTGCATCGCCTCCGACGCTGCCGCCGACAACGGCACCAACCGCTCAGACGATTCCCCTCCCCGTCCCGAGCCAGAATTCAACCCGATCATTCCCAGCGAGTACGATAGCACACCACCAGCAGCCCATAATCCGAGACCAATCGCGCCGGAGACTAACCCTAGACTACCGGATATAATCGAAATCGGCAAAGTCACCAACTTCCACGCCAATCCTGGAGGTCCAACCGCATTAGGAACCGATTCCGGTCTCTGCGAAGAAGCTTCACGGGGTTGTATGGCGGAAACAGTGTCGGCGGCGGAGGATGTACCGGCGATTGGTTCCTCAGGCGGCGGGTCAGCGTTGTTGGATGTGAAGGAGGAGATCGCTAGCTCTAGGTCCCAGCCATGGGCGGCGAGGATCTCGGTGCACAAATCGGGATCTTCTAAGCCCGTGATGGCTTGGAAATACGCCAACTTGTCGGCTACATCAACCATTTCTGTGAGCACAAGAAGAGAAAAAGTACCGGAGAATTGGTTTCGAACAAGGTTTTCTAGGGGCTTTCAATCTCCGTTCGAATGCAGACGGACGGAAAATCTGAAACGAAATAGCAAAACTTGATGTATCTTGAATGTTCCTCTTTCGGACGACTGTTCAGTTCCTGTTATCGGTAAGAGTGAGTGGGTTGAGGAAGGACAAAAAAATAGTAAAAGGGAAAGTTTTAAGTGAAATGTCTTAAGTACCCCTCAACGTGACGGAAAATAAAGAGAATGGCACTATCGGGCTCTGGTTCAAGTATTAATGGTACAACGACGTCGTTTCATAAGCCCCTAGTGTTGAAACTTTAGACGAGCCGCTCGCGACCACCGAAAAATTAGAATTTTTACCCGATGATCAAGCCCGAACTGTCTGAATTTTCAGGCTGCCCAACCAGACCTGAATTTTCTCCTTAGACAAGCTTCGAGTAGCTTTTGGCTGGCCGTGTCCGATCAGGCTGCCTAATACCCGACTGAGTTGCCTAAATTTTTAAATATTTTTTATATTATATATTCATATATTATTATATATATATTACAATTTGAAATTTGAAATAAACACACGAGTTATATAAAAAATTATTTTTTATTGATTTTTAAATTTATAATTCATGATTGACTCGTTAAAAATCTTAACAAAAAAAATCCAATTGGGATAAAAACTTGGTAAGAAAAAAAGAGTGTAATCATTATGGGATGAATTACAAATTTGACAAACTTACAAAGTTTGTACAAGATTACAATAACACTATACAAAGTAAATACATATTTCTAAATTACAATAATAGAATTTAATTTGAAGAAGAAGAATCGTCTTGAAAATTAAAAGTTAATCTATTAAATTCGTCGATCCATTCTTGTCTTGCTGGTGAGATTGTATCATGTAAGCATTGGTTGGAACGATCCCAATCCTTGATGCACACCAAAGCTTCAACAATATCCTGTTGCAATGTGTTTCTCCGTTCTTCAAGTATTCGCTCGGTTGTACTGAATGCTTGTTCGGCTGCAACAGTGGAGACCAGGATTGAAAAAATATCCATTTTCAGTCGTGTTAGGATCGGCCAAGTTAATGTTTATGCCCTCCACCACTGAACCAAATCAAACATTTCACTATTGTTTACAACTAAGCCCTCACTCAGGTACGCCATTAACTCGCTGAAGACATCGTTGTTGCCGCCACCTCTTGATGAAGATCCACTCACATATTCTTCTTCACCTTGGGTCGTCGTCATCATCATCTTCTTCTTCTTAGACAACCCAAAAACATTCAAGAATGAATGCGGAGTGTCGTCTCGTTGTTGCGGTTGTTCTACACGATGTGTGTTTCTAAACCTACTTTCATAAGAGTTATAAATCCTAGTCCTAATTTTACACTAGCATAATTTGTTATAGCATCTTTATAGGGGATGTATTGTTCAAGCATTATATAAATAGAGTTCCATCTTATAGGCATATCTACGGCTAATGCTCTAGGATTTTGATTACATGCTTGTGGAAATCTAAACCAATCTTGTATTATTTGATTACTACCTAGAATCAAAGCACTGTAATCTCTAATTCTTTTAATATGACCTCACATTGATTTTAAACTGGATTTTACTATTAAATTAATTATATGACATGCAAAATGTTGGTGAAATATATCATTAATACCGAATAAACTTAAATCATTTTCAAAAAGTTTTATTGCTTTAGTATTTGCAGTTGCGTTATCTAATGTTATGACCATTATTCTATCCCTTAAACTATATTCATCAATGACAAATAAAATTGTTATATATTAAATTGACAGTATGTGATCCCATAACACATTTAAATCTTAATATTCTCTTATCTAAATCAAAACATTTATAATAATTTTCGGTTACAACTAAATAATCTTTGTTGGCAACGGCGGACCAAATATTCATCCTTAACACAACGCAACCACTAGTAGAGTGTAAAAGGTTGATTAATGCTTTTTCTTTCTTGTTTATATAATTTTAATGCATCTTTCCTAAGAGTAGTTTTAAAAAAATTGTGCATTAAGATTATGTATAATTTTAATATAACGCTGTCAATTCCTTTGTTCAATAAAATTAAGTGATTGATCTAATGTGGCTACTAAGCATGCCATTTCCATGTGATCGACTTGCGGATTGTATTTCCAAGTGGTTAGACCACCGGTTTGACAATCAAACGATAATTGTGTTTGGTGGAGATCGGGTCTGCCTCCTTGCTTTTGAAGACACTTTTCAGAGTGTCTTCTCAAGTATGTAGTGCCGTAAATAGTGTTACCTTGTAATTTATCACCACAATATTTTGCATTGAGCTATGTATTAATGTTACCGTTATTGTCCACCTCTTTGTATGTGTTGAAGTGCTCCCAAACTGCTGAGGCACGCTAACATTTTTTCTTAGAACTTGCAACACTTGCACTAGCATTTTCGCTTGCCTCTCTTCCACGCTCACCACCATTACATCCACGACCTCTGGTACGTCCACCAGGGCTCGGGCTTGCAGTTTCCTCAGTAACTCTTTCTTTAGTTTGCGATTCCTGCGTTTGAAAAACATTAAGAAATTGTCTTTCTTTGATGTTGAATTAGGCATTAATGGGAATATCAGCACCATAACCAAAAATAGCCATTATGAAAAATAAGAGAGATTGAGAGCGCTTTGAGAGAGATTAAGAGAGATTTGAGATAGATTAAGAGAGATTTAAGAGAGATTGAGAGAAATTAAGAGAGAATGAGAGTTTTTGGGTGAGAAAAATGGTTGGGGGATAGGGGTATTTATAGAAAAATTTTGGCTTGAAAAAAAAATTTCCCTAAAAATTCGTTCCAAAGACTATGTGATATTCGGGCATTCAGATTGGGTTTGGGCAAATTCAGGCAACGGTAATAAAAATAGCCATTGGGGTTGAAAATTCAGGCACAATTCGGGCGACAATCGGGTCAGACAAAACGAGCCATTGGGTTCAAAATTAGGGTAAAATTCGGGCTAATGGTAAAAAAAAAAAAAAAATTCAAGCAAAATTCAGACAAATTCGAGTTACGTGGGAAAATTCAAAAAAAATCTTGCGGGCGGCAAACTCGAGTTCTCCATCGGTGACAAGCAGCTAGGATGAATTTTTCTCGGCCCGCCTGAGCTTATGCCCCCCAAAATGGTCGGATGGGTGGTGAATGCCGCCTGCCCTCCGTGCCCGAAAATTTTCGGACATCGGGCATGCCCGCCGCCTGAACTTTCAGCACTACCCAAAGCCAAATGAAGAGAGTGGAAAATGAATAATTTGAGGTGCACTTTTAACACTTTCAATTCATTTTTCTTTTGGGTTAATAACAATTTTGGTCTTATTACTGTATGTATGGCTCTATTTTGACTATGAACTTTAAAAGATTACATTCTAAATTATGCTTGCTTGTCACATGTTTAGCTTTTCTGTCACAAAATTTTAATAACTTGAGGGAGCTAATCATGTGGCGATCACATACTTAGGGCTTCTTCATTTGCATTCAAATTCAAAAAAAATTTGAATTCAAGTTATAATTTTATTTAGGTACATGTTCTTTTGTAAAATTTAAGTTTGAACTTGAGTTTGGGGTTAAAATCTGAGTTCAAGTTCCCTTTCTAAGTTCTTAAACTCAAATTCAAGTTAATAAATAATATTTTTTTCTATTTTTAAAAACGCTATAACTTTTTTGTTTTAATTCCAATTGGAATGATTTTTTTCTATGCGTTTACAACGAAAAAACGAATAAAACCTCACCATATATCCTATTAAAATTTTTCATCACCATTGAGTTTTTATTAAAATATTATCTAAATACAAATTTAAGTTTTGACTCACCTAAATACAAATTTAAATAGATTCTTAATTCAAATCATAACTCAAATGTGCAAATTTAAACACAAACTCAAATTAGAATCCCAACTCAAATCATACTCAAATAAATCTTAACTCAAATCAATATCTGAACTCAAGTCATCATAACTCAAAAAAAATTCAACAAGCTCATAATTAATGAAAAAATTTTAATTTAAACGAGAGAAAATTTGCATTCTCCCTACATTAGCTCGTTGATGACAAAGTATTTGATGGTTAAATTCATTTAAGTTTATCGTAAAGGTGCGATTTGTTTGAAATAACTATAATTTTTCCATTTTTGTAATTGGAGGACAAATTTAACGAAGTGCAATTTGCAACGTTTTGAAATTTATGAGCTAAAATGACGCAATAATCGTTATTTGAGGGGTACCCTTTTCTTGGATGAATTTGAAAACGTCCAAGTTCTTGACTTCTGACAGCCAATGGATTGCTTGCATTAATAAAAAAAAAAAAAAAAAAAAAAACCAGAATATTCTTTTTTGGCGGTTCCCACGAGATAATATAGAGGAGGTCCTTGGGAAATGTACTACATACCACAAGCTGAAGTTGCTGATGCAACACGGTTTACCATTATAAACCATAAATGCTCCCTGAAATATGTAATTTGTTTTAAAATGGTTCTTAATTATGGTTTACCATTATAAATCATAAATGCTCTTTGAAATATATAATTTGTTTTAAAGTGGTTCTTAATTTTTTAAAATAGTTTAAAATACTCTTTGATTTATAAAAAGTAATCAAAATACTTCTTTAGTCTTATTCCATCTGCAATTCTAACGGATTTATTGACATGGCAGGTAAAAAATTATATATAACCATTAAACTAGAATTAAATAAATATATATATAAAAAAAAAAAATGAATTTTTTCGCCATTACTTTATAAAAGAAAAAACAGTTAAACCCATCAAAAGAAGTAATTTTTTGCTTTGAAAGAGAAGTAATTTGTCTTCAAACACATATTGATCTCAATCACATAAACTCTTACAACAACAGCATTAACTGAAGAAAAATTCTTCAAGAAATCAATTTGACCGAAAAATAACACTCTCTTTTTTATTTCTTCAAGTAATTTATCTCAAACACCTTCTTTTCCTTTTCATCTTTTTTTAGTCTTCTTTTCTCATTTTCTTCCACATTCTCAACTTCCAATCAAGATTCAAACAACAATTTTACAAAGAAAAACGTCTTTTTGCTCGTTGTAGGAGCTGAGCGTCATATGAGGAGTCTCGCGTTAACAAAGATTGAAGATGAGTGTAAAGGGAGCTAAGTGTTGGTGGCAGGGCATATCTGATTTCAGGTTTGTTCAAAGCGGCAAGAGCAAATGGCACGGCGGTGGGATTTCTTCACGAGAGGACTGGCGTGATGCGAGGTCTTCACTGACGATGTAGGGAAATCCAAATTTGGAGGATTGGAGGAGGTTGTGAGTCGCAACCCGCCATGTGTGGCTTTACGATCCCCACTGCGGGTTGGGTTCTTACTATGACGTCTCCAACATATATATATTTTTTCAAATTCATCTTTGTTTTTGTATTTTGCATTTTTCACTGTGGGTTGGGTTCTTACTATGGGGTCTCCAATATATATATATATATATATATATATATATATATATTCAAATTCATTTTTGTTTTTGTGTTTTGCATTTTTTCCTTATTTTGAAAAAAAAAAAGAAACTGGAAGAATAATCTTCGTCGGAGATGAGTTAAAGATTTAGATTTAATAAAATGACTTTAACTAATATTTATTTCCTACCACATCACTAAAATCCATTAAGAATATAGACAGAATTAGACAAAAAGGGTATTTTAAATCATTTTCTATAGATCATGGAATATCTTGAACCATTTTCAAATGTTAAAAGACATTTTAAAACAAGTTACATATTTTGAGAGACATTTATGAAAATAATCCTTTTATTTCGCACTCTTAATAAATTTCCTTTTTTCCTAACAAACTTGAGAACTCATAGCAATTACTAGAGTCAAAATTGTGAGGATTTGAGCACAACATCAAGAGTGTTCAGAAAGCATTTGTTTACGACCATTAGTGACTCAAAATTTAGAAGCAAAAGATTAGTAATTTAATTAAAATTTACAAGAGTGAGAATTTCATTCCATCTCTTGAATCAAAACCTTGCCCCTATTTTCAGCTTTCTTCTCCACTTTCCTCGAAATATTAATGTAATCCATAGCGGAAGCCTTCTCTGCCCTTACAATTGCTGCCAAGGAAGACCAAGCTTCACCGGGTTGGTCATGGACCCAACACATGATGAAATAGATCTTCCTCTCAGCAAGCTTGAGCTTGTTCCTGATCTCCAACTTTCTTGACTTTTGCAATTTCTCCGATTTCAGCTCTCTTTCCCCAGATTGAACCAGCCGATATAAGTCAGATAGCAAGCACAATAGGGCGTTACCCCCTAAACTTAGTATGCTTACTACATCATCAACAAGACCTAATCTGAACTGCAAACCGCCCATGTGCCTGTAAGCTGGGGAGCAGGCCTGCTCCAAGCAATAAGATAAAGCCTCCAACACTGTCTCTGGCTGACCACCTTGACCCAAGACAGAGGACACACTTAACACCACCGTGGCCGATCCTATCGCGTCTGATTGCCAATCGCCATTGTAGAGGCGAAGGGTGAAACAGTAGCTATAGATGATGTCAACAAGATGAACAGCTAAAAGTGGTGATGGCGCTGTGGAACTTAGCTTGCTAACTGGCGGCAGAGGGCTTTCTGGCCCAGGAGGAATCTCACTAGCTTGGTCACTATCGTTATTCAGCTGTGGTGATACTGACAGCTCGTCTTTGGAAAGAGGCTGGACAAGTTGAGTTCCTTCCCTGCTGAGAGATATTGCCCTAGCAGAAGGCCTCAACCACCATGGATCCCAAGGCTCAATCATCTTGCTGAGTTCTCCTGATGCAACAGCTCTTTGGAATCGTTTCTTCTCTTCTGCAGATAAATCCACAAAGCTGATTTGACCTCCTGCAGACATCAGTAGAAGATTTATATTAGAATCAGGCAAAAGCATGGGGTCCCAAAAACAATTATCCATGAGACAAATCACTTAAAATTTATAACTCCCACGAAGAAACTAAGGGAGCAAAAGTCTGTTACTAGAGAATTAAAGAAAGGTACACTAGCAATTTAAAGGTAAAAATAGATGAATCAGTGAAAGGATAGCATAGCAACGTACCAGACAAAAACTTTTGAATGGTATCCTCAGATAGAGTTGAATCTGCCAAGAAAGAGGAGACTGAGATCAACATAAAGCAAATTACACCATGTTTTCAGACAACATTAACTAACAAGTGAAAACCAATAGGAAGATAAAATCTTGTGTAAAGATGGCAGCTTATGTGATTTCTTTTGGTGATTTTTAGGTTCTTCCATCTCATGCTTCTAGTGAGTAGATTTCATAAGGGACCAATAAGTCAACAAAGAGTAAGGAGGATAGCAATAATCAATCCCAGAAATCCTACTAACTCCAACAATTATTTATATTTCTTTTTGTTCATTAATTGGGTAGTCACGCCGTCACAAGGAGAATAAAAAAGGAATAGATCCTAGGATATGAGATGTCTAATTGTATTGAAGGCGCACACAAAACCCAAACGAAGAAAGAAGGTTCAAGAATGTATAAACAAAAAATTTCTCATGAAAAAACGCCTCAAGATGATCATACAAGTTAAAAAATGAGCATTCAATCAATGATATCCAATTTCCTCCTAAAATAGCTTAAAAGAAGAAAGTTATATATTATTGCACACCTTCCTCATCCATGTCTTCTGTTTCTTCTTCTGAATGAAACCTTTTTAGAATGTCTAGCATTTTCTCTTTCGTTTCATCATTGGGCTGCAACTGCCTAAGTTCCTCAACAACATTTTCTCGCATAAAGGATTCAGTACAACGAAGACTATGTGACTGTCGAAAAATATTAACAAAAGATTAGGTAGTAAACATCACTGAAATTCCATTAAAAGGGAAAGAAAAAGGCTCTTCCAACTTAGACTACCGCATAACAAAATAAGTAAAAAGAATTCTATAACTCTAGATTGGATTTCGTCAGTTTTACGCTTTTTTTTTTTTTTTTTTTGTTTTTCATTTTGATGTAATATTGACCAGATTTAAGCTCTTCCAACTTAGTGAATTGCATAACAAAATAAACAATAAGAATTCTATAACTCTATATCAGATTTCGTCAGTTTTAACATTTTTTGCATTTTCATGTGATATTGACCAGATTTAAATAGCCTACCCTAGAAAGCTCCAATAAATAATCAGTATAAAAACAAAAAAAAAACAAAAAACAAAAAACAAAAAAAACTACATGAAATTTTTATTAACAAATTTAGGGGGAAATAGCAACAAAAAAAAAAAAAGTTTAAAATTTGTCTAAAGTTGAAAATCTAGCTCTTATCTATACCTCATTAGTACTTTTCTCTAACTTACCAACAACATCTTTGAATTCTTTGCGTCCAAAAGCAAGAAAAATAGTACTAAAAGATGAAAATGATATAAAGAAGAACGCCAGAATTCGTGATTAGTTTCATGATATCTTTCTTATGTTGAATTTTTTTTTTTTTTACATTTATTTAAAGTTCTAGTTTTGGGAGTGTTTTTCCTAACCATATCGAATTCAAATTGGTTTAAGAATGAGAACACTGGCTCACCTTGTAGCAGTGCAGAGAACAGTATCGCGAATTGCAACGAGGACAGGTATATTGCGAAAATTGCTTCTGACATCTGAATTGTACAAAAAAAAAAAATCAAAATCCGAGGATGAAAAAAAGAAGCAGAAGAAATTTGGGAAAATTGTCGCGAAATAAAGTTGTTTGAGAGGGAGGACG
Organism: Morus alba; assembly: GCA_012066045.3. Taxonomy (NCBI): domain Eukaryota; kingdom Viridiplantae; phylum Streptophyta; class Magnoliopsida; order Rosales; family Moraceae; genus Morus; species Morus alba. The sequence goes on from CP050235.2 coordinate 12,683,722, forward strand.
TACACGTGGCAGGTTATCCGAGAAGGAGGGTTTAAAGGCGAGGATTTGGAGGGTTTATCAGAGCTAATAACTGCGTCCGCCATAGCCAGAGCTTAGTTGGAGCTGGGTGTTTCGTGAGAGATTTCTCAAGACTTCTTTCTCTTCTTTTCTTTTCCTTTCTTTTTAATAATTATAAATAAATGTTGTTTGTGATTTCCTCCAAAAAAAAAAAAAAAAAGGAAGATTGTGGACGTTTTGAAGGTTCTCTTATTAACGGTTGAGAATTGCCCTTACCAATTTTCTGTCGTTTAAAAGAAATGATGACGCTTTTCTTATTGCTGTCGTTTTCTTTGTCTGCTATCGTTTAACAGCCACTTCAGTTTCCAGGATATAATTTCGTTTTACAATTTTGTCGTTACTTGAGCTATTGTCGTTTTAGAATTGTATTGTGGACTAGTGATTCCTACCTTCTACTGTTTCTGGATGATTGTTAATTGTACGGTATGTAGTCCTTTTTTTTTTTTAATCTAATGTTGTTGTTGTTGTTGTTGTTTTTTTTTTTTTTTTTTTTTTTTTTTTTTACTGTTTTTTCCGTAATAAACGAGAGGTACTACGATAGTTCATTGTCGTTTGTAGTGTATCTATTCTTTAGATACCAATTCAATTGTCATTTTTATGATTATGCCTTTTATTTGAAATGTGGTCGTCTAAGGGATATGTAAGTTTGTAGTATGAGATGTCGTTTTTCTATGTTAATGTCGTTTTTTATCCTCGTTGGGATATATAGATAGATCTTATCATATGAACATTTACTGCGTTTATATCATGCTATTTGAGTGAAGCTATAGAGTGGTTACATGCTTACGTGGACAAAAACAGGAAATAACTGCCACTATTAGGGGTATATCCTGCCTTCTTAGACAATATCCTCTGTTTCTTTTGTACATCTTCAATGATGTTGTATTACATAGCACGCCAATAAAACTTTTGGTTACCAGGCAACTTGTTTTGACTCTACTGTAAACACATCATTACAGTTATTATTATTATTATTATATATGTTATAAAGTGGTTCTTTATTAGTCGGTTGCAACAAGATAAGAACAAGGAAAGCTGTTAGTGTTTTAGTTAGCCACGTGGCATATTCTGTTTAGTTGTATTTTGGATATAAATAGACAAATAGAGTATTGTATTAGCTAGCAATTTTCATACCCGAAAAATAGGAGAGAGAAAATAAGAGAGATCTGTGCAAAAGGGGATTTTTCTTTGGGTTATCTTTCTCTGTAATTCAAATTTTTTTTTTTTGGTGAATAAAGGAAACTTGTTCTTCTATGGAAATTTTCTTGGCTTGTTAACGTGCTGGTATCAAAGATTTACAAAGGGATTAGGCAAGATTATTATCAAGTGGTATCAGAGCTTGGCTGGAAGAAAAATGGCGTCGGCAAAGTTTGAAGTTGAGAAGTTTTCTGGCTCAAATGACTTTAGTCTCTGGCGATTGAAGATGAAGGCACTTCTTGTTCATCAAGGACTCGATGCTGCACTTTCGACTAAAGCCCTGCAGAAGATCGATGAGAAGAACCGGCCAGAGATTACGAAGAAAGCCCATAGCGCAATCTTGTTGAGCCTGGGAGATGAGGTTCTTCGCGAGATAGCGGACGAAGCCACCGCCATTGGGATCTGGGGAAAATTGGAAGCTTTGTATATGAAAAAATCACTTGCCAATCGTCTCTATCTGAAGAAAAGGCTTTATACACTTCAGATGGATGATGAAAAGCTCTTGAAGAAACATCTGGATGATTTCAACCGGATCATTCTTGATTTGAAGAGTATTGAAGTAAAGATTGATGACAAAGACCAGGCCATTCTTTTACTGAGTTCTCTGCCTAGAAGATTTGAGCACTTCGTTGACACGATGCTCTATGGTAAAGACTCCCTGACAATGGCGGAAGTAAAGGCAACGCTGAATTCGAAAGAATTGCAGAAGAATGGTGAAGCTAAGGAGCCAAACATAGCAGAGGGACTGGTGGTTAACGGCAGACCAGAAAAACGGGATTTCAAGTTCAAGAATCGTCCAAGATCGAAGTCGAAGTCAAGGAGAAAGTGTTTTGTGTGCCATAAGGAGGGACACCTAAAAAAGGATTGCCCTAAGAGGCGAAGCAAGTCACAAGAAAAGGGGAAAGACTCTGGGGACGCTGCAGTAGTGGAAGATGGCTACGAAAGTGCAGAGGTTTTATCAATTTCAGAATCAGATTCTAACAAGGAATGGATCTTGGATTCTGGATGTTCTTATCACATGTGCCCAAATAAGAGCTGGTTCGAGACCTTGAAGGAAGTCAATGGTGGAACTGTTCTGCTCGGGAATAACAAGGCATGTAAAGTGATGGGGATTGGAACTATACGGATCAAGATGTTTGATGGAATTGAGAGGATACTTCAAGATGTGAGGTATATCCCTGAGCTTAAAAGAAACTTGATTTCCTTAGGAATTCTATATCTTGGTGGATATGGATTTAGGTGTGAAAATGGAAGTCTCAGGGTTTATAAAGGTTCCCTGGTTGTTATGAAGGCCTTTCGTAATAATGGTCTATACACTTTAGATGGGAAGATAGTGATCAATGGGGTAGTTAATGTGTTGAGCACCACTGTAGATAAAACCAGATTATGGCACCAACGTCTAGGCCATGTTAGTCAAAGGGGTTTAGAAGAATTGTACAAGCAGGGCCTTCTTTGTGGGGATAAGATTGAAACCTTAGAATTTTGTGAGCACTGTGTTAAAGGCAAGACAAAAAGACTAAGGTTTTCAATAGCAGAACACATGACAGAAGGAGTTTTGGACTATGTGCATTCGAACCTCTGGGGACCGTCTAGAGTTGTATCTCATGGAGGTGCAAGATACTTCTTGTCAATAATCGATGATTATTCAAGAAAGCTCTGGGTATATCTGATGAAAAATAAGAATGATGCTTTTCAAAAGTTCAAGGATTGGAAAGTACTGGTGGAGACTCAAACAGGAAAGAAAGTAAAGAAACTGAGAACAGACAATGGATTAGAATACTGTGCAGAATTGTTCACTGATTTCTGTAAAAAGGAAGGCATGGCAAGGCATTTCACAGTTAGGAAGACTCCTCAACAGAATGGTCTTGCAGAACGTTTTAATAGGACTATTCTTGAGCGAGTGAGATGCATGTTGGACAATGTTGGATTGCCAAAATCCTTTTGGGCAGAGGCGGCCAGCACTGCAGGCTTCTAATAAATAGATGTTCCTCTTCAGCCATTGGATTCAAGACCCCACAAGAGCTATGGAGTGGCAAACCAGCTGATTACAGTAGATTGAAGACCTTCGGATGTATTGCTTATGCTCACATAAGGCAGGACAAGTTAGAGCCACGAGCACTCAAGTGCATGTTTATTGGCTATCCTGAGGGCGTGAAAGGCTATAAGATGTGGTGTTTGGAACCTGGTCATGCTAAGTGTTTCATTAGCAGAGATGTGGTATTCAATGAGCACCAAATGGCCAATCCTGTCAACAAACCAGAGGCTAGTTCAAGAGAGATAGATTCGAGACAGGCACTGAAGCTTGAGGTGGAGTCTACTACCATTTCTGAACGAGAAGAACAGGGCCAAACTGGAGATCAAACTGAACAGCATGAAGAACAACCTCAAGATGCTGAGATAGATCAAGATTACAGCTTGGCAAGGGACAGGCTTCGAAGGCCACATAGAGCACCACAGAGGTATGGTCAGTCAGATTTCATTTCATTCGCATTGATAGCTGGTATCGAAATGGATGATGAACCAAGTGTTGGTTCCCGAATCGAATTCGGATGCGGAAGCGCAGCGGAAAGGCGGATCGTGTATAACAAAAATTTTCATAAAACCTTTGATATACTCTATAGATTATATTAATTTATGCACGAATAAATTAATCTCATTAATTCATTTATTAAGAACTCAATTCGGAAAAATACCTGGAGGCCGACTCGGTTGATAACTTGAGTTCTTTGACCTCGAACAATCCTTGCTCCAAAGCTTTGTGTTTAGAAAACCAATGTCTTCCACGTCAATTCCTAGAATCCACGAAGACGTGTGTGTGGGCACACATGAGACAAAACGGGTTACAATAAACACTCGAATTTCCACAAACACCAACGCATGCACGATGTGGAATTTTTGGAGAAAAACATTTTTCCTTCCTCTCTACTTGAGAATTTCGCCAGCCTTAACCTTTAGGGCTGAAAAAATTGCTTCAAAATTTCTATAGAGAAATTTTGGCCACCTCTAAAAAGGGCAAAAAGCATTCCGAAAATTGTCTAAAAAAAATAGTATTTTAGAGTAGAAGTCAAACTTCTAAAAGGAATCCAATCTCTATCTCTAAGATAAAAGCTTGTTAATTATCTCCTATTTGAATTTGGAACAAAAAATCCCTTCCCCTTATCTCTTAATGGCCGGCCACCCTAGGGTTTTATCCCTTTGTGTGTGGCACCTAAATAAGATAAGGAAGGAAGATATTTTATCCATTATCCAGTAGTCCAATTTTCATTCAGATTCAAATTCGAATTTAAGTCAAACTTAAATTAATTTGAATTCTAAATTGAACAACTTATCAAATAAGTTTAAATGGATAAATCTAGATATGTTCAAATTCAAATTTAAATAATCTCATTATTTAAATAATAATTAATTATTCTTCGAGTATTTAATTTTAGAATTCCGTAATTCTAAAATTCCCATTTTGCCCTTTGTGTCTGGTAGAATTACAAGGACGACGCGGGGACTAATGGACCTATAATTCTGAGCTCCAATAAAATTAATAATTAATTAAACACTTTAATTAATTAATTAATTCTATTAATTCTAATAGTTACTCCACTATAAACTTGGAATTGCACTCTCGGAATTATAGACATTAATTTCTTCTAAACTGTGAAGTGTCCATTTGATATAGTCATTACATATAGATCAATCCTCCATAAATAATTCATAATTAGAGCCAGGTAGAATCCGTTAACCTCTCTAATTATATCTTTATCCTTGAGTACCATTGATTCTCTAATGGACAGTGATTCATAAAACACATTCATGAATCGGAGCTCCTACTGGTCCAAGTACCAAATCAACCCTCAAGAGAATTATTTATCTACTTCTTTCTCAAGAAGGAATGGATTCCATCTCGTATAATAACATTCCCAGCTACCTACTTCATCATGTCTCCAAAATACAAGGAATAGGATTCAGGGTCTCAGAATCTGTACCGAGTAAATCAAAAGACACAAATCCATAAATAGGAGTTTGTTAAGAATTCGGATTAAAATCATTCTATATATGACCATCGGTAGACTCAATTAAATTTCGTGTATTTAACGGAAATTATTAGAAATTCATATTGTGTCTGTGTCCTTGTTCCACATAATCTCATTATGCGAAATACACTCATTCAATATCTCACCATATTAACAGTGCGGATAACACTGTTCCATTCTAAATGGGAATGACATGTATTAATAATGTTTTAATTAAAGATTCTGAACTTTAATTAAATTCATTATGAACATTGCTTTTTGATTATTATCCTTAAACATTATCCTCTCGTATATAACACTTATATACAATGTTTAAGGTTACATAAATAATCATGGAATTTTCATTGATATTCATAAAATATATAAATATATGCACATAAAATAATGAATAAACTCTTTTATTAAATAAATAATAAATGTCCTATTATATCTCATGCTTCTAGGACACCATTCCCAACACCAAGAACATATTAGGAAGCAATGAAAACTAGAGACAGTAAGAAGTGGCTAGAGGCAATGAATGAAGAAATGTTGTCATTGCAAAAGAATGAGACTTGGATTTTGGTGAATAAACCAAAAGATGAGAAACTGGTGGGTAGTAAGTGGATTTTTAAGAGAAAGGAAGGTATTCCAGGCGTTGAAAAGGCTAGGTACAAAGCACGGCAGGTGGCAAAAGGGTTTACTCAGAAAGAGGGAGTGGATTATTCAGAAATTTTTTCCCCTGTAGTGAAGCACAGCTCTATTAGAACCCTGCTGGCCTTGGTAGCTCACATGACATGGAACTAGAGCAAATGGACGTCAAGACTACTTTCTTGCATGGAGAACTTGAAGAAACTATCTATATGAAGCAACCAGATGGCTTCATTAAGAAAGGAAGTGAAGACAAAGTTTGTCTATTGAAGAGGTCACTATATGGCCTCAAACAGTCTCCAAGGATGTGGTATAAGCATTTTGATGAGTATATGCTCAAAATTGGTTTTCACAGAAGCAAATATGATTCTTGTGTATATCAGAAGAATCATAGGGTACTGAAATCAGTCTACTTACTACTGTACGTGGATGATATGCTTATTGCCAGTGAAAGCATGGTTGAAGTTTCAAAGGTAAAGAATTTGTTGAAATTGGAATTTGAAATGAAAGACCTTGGTCCTGCTAGGAGAATTCTTGGAATGGAGATTTCAAGAGACAGGAAGTTCAAATGGTTATATCTGTCACAGAGGCCCTACATTGAGAAAGTACTTGAAAGGTTTAGCATGATAAAAGCTAAATCAGTACTTACTCCTCTTGCACAACATTTTAAATTGAGTGCTGACCAAGCTCCAAAAGAAAGAAGAGGTGGCCTACATGGAAAATATTCCCTACTCTAGTGCAGTAGGAAGCATAATATATGCAATGGTGTGCTGCAGGCCTGATTTGGCATATTCATTGAGTGTCATAAGTAGATTTATGGCCAATCCAGGCAAGAATCACTGGGAAGTTGTAAAATGGGTTTTAAGGTATTTGAATGGTACTAAAGATCTTGGCCTCAAATATGGAAGATCAGAAATTGAGGGAGATGAAGTAGTACATGGATATGTAGACTCAGATTTTGCAGGCAGTGTTGACACACGCAGATCTTTGACGGGCTATGCTTTCAAAGTGTTTGGAAGTACAGTAAGCTGGAAGGCAAACCTGCAACTTGTAGTGGCTTTGTCAACAACAGAGGCTGAGTATATTGCAGCCACGGAAGCAGTAAAAGAAGCTCTTTGGCTCAGAGGACTAGTTTCTGAATTACTAGTTCAAAACTCGTTGATAACTGTAACTGTGTACTGTGATAACCAAAGTGCAATATGCTTAACCAGAAATTAGGTGCATCATGAGAGAACGAAGCATGTGGATATAAAGTATCACTTTATAAGGGATGTTGTGGCAGAGAGAGCAGTTGTTGTTAAGAAGGTATCAACTGATGACAATCCGGCAACACGATAACTAAAGTGTTACCAGCAGTAAAGTTTCAATATTGTTTGAAGTTGTTGAATATGGTTAGTGTCTCAGAGTGATTTGGATTGCAAGAAGATAGAAGATGAATAAAGAATCAAGGTGGAGATTGTTATAAAGTGGTTCTTTATTAGTCGGTTGCAACAAGATAAGAACAAGGAAAGCTGTTAGTGTTTTAGTTAGCCACGTGGCATATTCTGTTTAGTTGTACTTTGGATATAAATAGACAAACAGAGTATTGTATTAGCTAGCAATTTTCATACCCGAAAAATAGGAGAGAGAAAATAAGAGAGATCTGTGCAAAAGGGGATTTTTCTTTGGGTTATCTTTCTCTGTAATTCAAATTTTTTTTCTGGTGAATAAAGGAAACTTGTTCTTCTGTGGAAATTTTCTTGGCTTGTTAACGTGCTGGTATCAAAGATTTACAAAGGGATTAGGCAAGATTATTATCAATATATATATATATATATATATATATATATGCTAAAACTTAGAAATTAGACCATTTCTGCCTAGAATCTTACGGTTTAACCCCTTTGAAGGGTCTTCATGGTTTCATCTTCTATGTGTTGATCATCAGCCACAGGCTTGAACTGAGCCAAATCCGCTAGTTCTTCTACAGCATCGACAATGCCCTCGATCCGCGCAGCGATTTCAATCAGCAAAGAGGTTAAAGTCACTAGAGGAACTATTTCCATGAGAGAGGCTGAGGCTAATCCAACGGAATCTTCCTTAGTTTTCTTACTATCTTGAACATATCCAGCTTCTTTTGGTGTCTCTGGAGTGACTAAACTAGGAAGAGACTTCAACTCATTTCGGAGACCTTGAACTGTACTGTTCATTTGTTCAACTAGGAAATCTATATTTGAGGATTTCTTCATTGTCTTGACAATGCTTGCAAGCTCTTTTATGACACTTGAAGAGTTGGAGCTCAATTCTAAACAAATATTGCTCGCACGCGTCTTTAGGTGCTCCGGGGCCTATTGTTTATCCAAGGATCTTGCTTTAATATCAGATTGTTATAAACCAATTATATATAAAGAGAATTCTGTGGTAAGGTATGAAAAAAAAAAAAAAAAAAAAAAAAAAAAGAAAACTATCATACTTTTATTAATCTGATATAATTTTAACGTGATATGATGGTTCTGAAATGTTTTTCTTTTAAATACCATATTGAAGAATTCTTCCATACAAGATAATTGAGAACCCTGTGGTTACCTTGTTCTCAGAGTTGATGCAGCCATTGAGAGCCTCAATGCAATAAGCACAACCGCGCATTTCTGTCCCCATTTTGAGGTATTGCTTCCACGGATGCCGAAAGTTGAAGCGGCCATGTGCGGGTTCCCACCTAGCAAAATTAGCCTGCACAAGACAATTCCCACTTTCAGACAAGTTAACAGATTGATAAACTCATTCACAAGTTGACAAACTCATTTTCAACTACTTTTATAACTTGGTCCAACTTAATACCATAGATTCTTCTGGTGCTTTTGAATTTAGCACACATTTGTAGCCTAACAAGTTTTTGCCAGATCCTTTTTGGCTGCCGGTAGAGTCTTCTTCATTGCTGATAAAGTATTCAGCCACACAGCCTGAAATATACAGAAGAGGTTGAGGATCACATGGATTGTTAATGAGAAAGTCATAATCTTATTAACAGTCTTTTTTTGGTATCTAAGAAAAGTATTATATATATTTACCATCTAATGAGTTTGCAAGCTTGTCCATGTTACGAGTGATGAGTGTAGAGAGCTCCTGGCCAGCCCAAATGGGGCAGATAATTACGCTTATGATAATACACAAGGAAGTCCCAATGAAGACGGTGGATAATCTTTGGCGGGCCATGTCAAATAACTTATCTACCCGGTAACCCGAAACCGACACGAAGCTGAAGGTGAGGATGAAGATCATACAACCGTAATCAAACCGGGCTTTTATTGTTGGAATGAATCTAGAGAAGGTTGCTGCAGAAGCTGAAAGGAAAACAACAATTTAACAATGATCAGTTTTTCATCCTCACAGTTTGCCGCGTGTTTTCTAAGAAGACAAAAATATGCGAAAACACCGTTTTTTTTTTTTTTTTTTATTTGAGTATACAAATGGAGGGATATTTTTGTCTTTTTAAAAAACATGAGGTGAAAACCTACTCGCGCATTTGAAACTTATTCTAAAATAATTTTATTTTTTGTATGAAAATGAAAATGAAAACGTTTTCAATTTCAGACAGAAATCATTTTAAAAAATGCATTTGGTAGTTTTATCAAGAGATTGTTTTCAGTGTAATAAAACCTATTAATATCTATCTTTATTTCTCTCTGCTTGAGAAAGGAGAAACGAAAATAAAAAATGAAAAATGACTAAAAGTTATTTTTTATTTCTCTCATTTTACACTAAATTAAAAAATTATTTTTTTTATTGTACTAAACGCCGTTTTAAAAATATTTTCATGTTTTCTTTCTCAAAAACCGTAAAAAAAAAAAGAATCAATTTTAAACACGCCTGCAAGTCGCTGAAACACAGATGAAACATGAAAACAAAGTCTGACATACCTAAAATAAAAACTGAAACTCCCATAATGAATGGCTCAGATTTCTCTCCTGCTTGAATGGCAACCAAGTGAACCCCAACTGCAATAAAACCAGCTAGAAAAGTTCCACATATTCTGTTCAAACTCTTGCTAAGTGTTGCACCTGCAATACATGGAAACATTATTAATCACATGCAATTAGTCAGTTTTTACGTTGCATGCATTTATAAGATTTGACACAATAACTTTTGATCTATTAATAGCTTTAACTAACTTATATCATGTGGAGAACTACTAACCTACTGTGTTTTCAAACACCACCACAACTGTCATAACTGCCCACATGGCATTTCCTCCAACACCATCATACAAAGGCCTCATATAGTAAAATAGAGAGACAGCAGTGAGAGCCAGCCCTACTTTCAAACAATGGGTCACTTTTCTTGGATCATTGCAGGCCAAATTGTTAGGATTTCTAAATGATCTAAACATGCTCATGTGGATCCTAAAGGGCAATTAGATCAATGCGGAATTGAAATTAATTGATCGAGAAAAACACCTCCGGCCATTGATGCTCTCGGTGGAAGAAAAACAGAAACTCGATTTTGGCTCTTCTAAACCTCTTCAATCTCTCACTTGATGGTGTGTGTTTTATCTGAATAGAGATAGTAGGCTTAGGGACCCAAAACCAATGTCCTCCTCCGGTTTTATAGACTCTGCCCATCACGGAGTCTTCCCCGGACAATTCGGACGTGCACCGATCGTGGGCATCGTGCACAACTGAGAATGAACGTGGAATGAACGTGACCAATCACGTTTCTCAAGTGTGAAAGTTAATGGACCACGTTTTGAGAGGATTACCAAAACTTAAGGAAAAGAAATCCAACATTCTCCCACTTGGTCCATATATTCCATCGTTCACCATAATAAGAAATAAAATACATGAATCATGGCGATAAGTCATCTAAAACGAGTATTATCTTCTATGTATTACAATGCATAATATTTCTTAACTATAGCCCATATAACTTAATGAATAAACCCTATGTTTATTCTAGGTCCAAACATTAATGATATTTCTCAACAAATAAATGAATGTGTACACAAGGAAAACAAATATGAGAAAACATCACAAATAAAGTTTCATTAAAAATAACATTCGTTCTTACAACGAAATTTACATAAAGGAACCAAGTCCCATTCTCGTCTACATGATCCTTAAATTTCAATGGTGGCATGCCTTTAGTCAAAGGATCAAGAATCATCAATTCGGTGCTAATGTGTTCAATAACCTTTGTTTTTATCTTTAAACGTTCCCTTATGGCTAGATACTTGATGTCGATGTGTTTTTCGACTACCACTTTTGTTGTTCTTAGCCATAAAAACAAAGAAATTGAATTGTCACAATACATCCTCAATGGCCTAGAAATCGAATCCACAATTCTAAGTCCAGAAATGAAACTTTTCATCCATACACCATGCGAGGTAGCCTCAAAACAAGATACGAACTCAGCCTCCATAGTGGAAGTAGCAATCAATGTTTGCTTTGCGCTTCTCCAAGATACAGCTCCACTGGCTAGCATAAAAACATATCCTGAAGTTGATTTAAGCGAATAAATGCGGCCAGCGTAGTCTGAATCGGAGTAGCCAATCACCTCAAGTTTTCAGTCCGTCTGTATGTAAGCATGTAGTCTTTAGTCCCTTGAAGGTATCTGAGCACCTTCTTTGCAGCTTTCCAGTGGTCCACACCTGGATTACTCTGATATCTTCCTAACATCCCAACAGCAAATGCAATGTCAGGTCTTGTGCAGACTTGAGCATACATCAGGCTTCCAACGGCTGAAGCATAAGGAATGTTTTTCATTTGTTCCCGTTCAAGATCATTCCTCGGGCACTGGTTCAAATTGAACTTATCACCATTCACAATGGGAGCTATACTGGGTGAACAATCTTTCATCCGAAATCTCTAAAACTTTATTGATATAGGTCTCTTGAGATGACAGGACCCAAAATACCTTGAAATCTATCTCTATGTATTTTGATGCCAATGACATACGACACATCACCCATATCCTTCATGTCAAAGTTTTCAGAGAGAAATTGTTTCACTTCATATAGCAAACCCTTATCATTGGTTGCAAGTAAAATATCATCCACATATAGAATAAGGAAACAAATTTTGCTCCCACTGACCTTCTGGTATATACATTGATCCATGATGTTCTCCACGAATCCAAATGAGGAGATAACATCATGAAATTTCAAATACCATTGACGGGAGGCTTGTTTCAATCCATATATGGATTTCTTGAGCTTGCACACCAAATGCTCGCCACGACTAGAAGAGAATCCTTACGGTTGTTTCATGTAAACCTCTTCTTCTAGTTCTCCATTGAGAAATGCCATTTTCACATCCATCCTGTTGCAACTCTAAGTCAAAATGTGCAACTAATGCGAATAATAATACGAAGAGAATCTTTCTTAGATACAGGAGAAAAGGTCTCCTTGTAGTCGATTCCTTCCTTTTGCGTGAATCCTTTAGCAACGAGTCTTGCTTTATATCTTTCAATGTTGCCCAATGAGTCTTTCTTTGTCTTATAGACCCATTTGCATCCTATGGCTTTGAAACCATCATGCAACTCAACAAGATCCCAGACTCCATTAGTTGTCATAGAATTCATCTCTTCTTTCATGGCATCAAACCATAAATTTGATTCTTTGCTATCTATGGCTTGTGAAAACGTTTCAGGATCATTTTCGGCTCCAATGTTGTAGTCAGACTCTTGTAGATACACAACATAATCACTAGGTATTGTTGATTTCCTTACTCTAGTAGATCTCCTTAAAGTTGTATCAACATTTTCTTGAGGATCATGTTGTACAACTGGTTGTTCAATAATTTCGGCAATTCTTGAACATCTTGATCTCTTGGATTGTCATCGATAATTTGTGGAGCTTCAACAATTGGTTGTCCAACACTGTTTGAACTTGAGGGGTGTTGTGAATGACAATCAATCTATCACTTGAAGTGGAAGGTGAATATGAATTATGATTTCTTTGAGAAACAATGTCACGAAATCGATGACTCCCACTAATCAAGTCATTCTCAAGAAACTTTGCATTTCTTGATTCCACAATCCTAGTCTTTGTGAGATGGACAATAGAATCTGTATCCCTTAGACCTTTCAAAGATATCCGATAAAATATCCACCGATGGTCCTTGGGTCCGTTTCTTTTCATGTGGGTTATAAACTCTTACTTCAGACGGGCATCCCCAAACGCCGCACATGTTGCAAACTCGGTTTCCAACCTTTGAATAACTCAAAAGGCGTCTTTGGAACAGCCTTGGTCGGAACTCGGTTCAATATGTACGCAGCGTTTTTAAGAGCTTTCTGTCCACAAGAATTCAGGAAGCTTAGAGTTTGCTACGCATACTCCGTACCATGTCCATTAAGGTTAGGTTTCTTCTTTACGCCACACCATTCAGTGCGGAGAACCGGGCATAGTGTCTTGGGCAACTATCCCATTTTCTTGAAGAAACTTAGCAAATGGACCGGTGCTTGTCCATTTTCGATGTATCTACCATAGTATTCTCCACCTCTATCGATCTCACGATCTTAATTTGTTTTCCACATTGTTTCTCTACTTGACCTTAAAGACCTTAAAGGCATCCAATGCTTCGTTCTTATTATGAAGCAAGTAGAGATACATATAACGTGAGTAATCATCTATGAATGAGATGAAGTATTTTGGACCTTGTGAGTCCATGTCCGGACAACAAATATCTGTATGTATGATTTCTAATATGTCTGTACTCCTTTTTGCACCTTTCTTGGATTTGTTAGTCCGCTTTCCCTTAATGCGGTCCACACAAATTTCAAAATCAGTAAAATCAAGAGTGCTGAGTACTCCCTCATTTACCAATCTTTTAATCCTTTGAATGGAGATATGCCCTAGTCTCCGGTGCCATAACATAGAGGAATTGTCATTTATAACACTTCTTTTAGTGCCAGTGTGAACATGCATAGCATTATAAGTGATATTATTTTGCAAGTTAATAGAGAAAAGACCATCAGATAATGTACCATTTCCAATAAGATTAGATTTATAAAACAAACTGAAAGAAGTTTCATAAAAATTAAAGGAATATCCCAAAGGTACAAGTCTTGAAAACGAAATTAAATTCCTAGAAAAACTTGGAATATAAAATGTCTTTTCTAAATTTAAAATAAAACCACTACTTAAAACTAATGCATGTTCCAATGACCTCCACATGTGAGCGCATCTTGTTCCCCGAATAAATGCACTGCTCACTTTCCACTGGCTTCCTTAGGTTTCGCATACCCTGCAAGGTATTTGAAATATGGATTGTAGAACCAGAATCAATCCACCATGTGTTATAAATAACATCAACCATATTAGATTCATAACAGACAAATGAGATTGGCATACCTTTCATCTCAAGCCATTTCTGGAATTTAGTGCAACCCTTCTTCATGTGCCCCTTCTTCTTGCAGAAAAAGCACTTGGATTCCTTCTTGATTCCACCTTGGGGCGGTATTTTACCTTTCCCCTTCCTTTTGGCTTGAGTCTGATCCTTTCCTTCTATTGCCATCATTGCACTTTCTCCTATTTCCATTGACAGCCTACCCTCTTCCTGAACACACATGGTCATAAGTTCATTGATTGACCATTTATCCTTATGTGTGTTGTAGGATATCTTGAAGGGTCCGTACTGTTGTGGAAGAGTGTTCAGGATGTAGTGCACAAGGAAAGAGTCAGACATTTCAACCTCAAGTGTCTTCAGTTGAGCCGCAATGTCTCTCATCTGCATGATGTGCTCACGCACACCTCTCACGATGAGTGAGCCTTAAGGATGAAAACTTCATGATTAGGGTGCTAGCAAGTGCCTTATCTCGAAGACTCAAATTGTTCATCAATGGCCTTGATGAATGTCTTGACATTGGTATCTTTGATCAACCCGAACCACGAATGCCGCAGAGATTTTGGTCTTAATGAACATCACACTGAGGCGATTGGATCGCTCCCATTGTTCATAAAGAGCAATTTCATTTGGGGTGCTGGTCGGAGTAATGACTGGTTCACCTTTCCTTATAGCATAGTCAATGTCCATCCACCCTAAATGAAGAAGGACTCTCTCCTTCCACATCTTATAGTTATCACCCCTCAGTTCAGGAATGTCACACTTCATATCAGAGAAATTTGCAGGTTGTATAACTGCAAAATTAAACACATGCTTATAATTAAAATTTTGAGACTCATAAACTTATATCATGTTTTACCAATGTAAATCATGTTTTGTTGATCTAGTGACATAAAACTTGCCTGTGGGCTAAAGTTTTAACTTAATTAGATCATTCTTTGACCTTATGATAAAACTATCAAATTATGCTTTATTTCCTAATTCCTGTGGGTAAATTAAGAAATTTAATTTGATATTCTATCCTAATTAATCATACAAATATAATAAAAATTCTGTGGGATAAAATTTATTATATTACATATGATTAATCACAATTAATGTCATAATGTAATCCAAAAATACTTAATATATATAATTTTAAGTAATTAAAGATGCTGTGGCTACTCCCTAATTAATTAAAATTATATGGATTACTTAACATTAATAAATCATAAAGGTTCATATTTAATTGCTTGAACTTTATGCAATATTTACCCAAAATATTTGAATATCAATGTACTAACACTGCTAATAAATAAATAGTGTATGCACATAAATATTCAAATTAGTTCATTAAACACAAAAAAATTAATGAACCTTTCATTTATATGTTTTATTTATGAAAATTCCATAAAATCATAAAATGGGTGAACATCTACTAAATACCCATATATATCTTGAATTTATGATTTTTTTTTTTTTTTTTATTTTTTAATTTTTGGGTTTTTTTTTTTTTTTTTTTTTTTTTTCTTCACCAAAACGACAGTCGTTTTGGCCTTGATAGGTGAAATGCATTAACCGGAAAACGACAAGTCGTTTTCCTTTCAAATGGGCTGCATTGCATTTAACGGAAACGACATGTCGTTTTTTCATTTCCAAAAGAAAACGACATGTCGTTTTGAGGTTGTCTGCATGAAGAAGATCATGTAAACGACATGTCGTTTTATATTACCAGAGGCAAAACGACATGTCGTTTTTTTTCTGTATTGATGCTTCTTCAACCTCCGTACGGGTCGATTTCGACCGGTTTCAACCCGAACGGAAACCCGCCAGTTTCTCTCGATTTTGACGACCAAAATTGATGTTTTAAACTCAGAAATGATAGGAATTCGATTACCTAATGATTCCTAATCTCAGTTTTCATCAAAAACGTCAAAATCAAGAGTTGCCAAAAATTTTTTTTTTTTTTTTCTTCCGGCATTTCAACGTGAGCAGAGCAAGGCAGAGGAAAAACTGTGCTCTGATACCAAATGTTAGGATTTCTAAATGATCTAAACATGCTCATGTGGATCCTAAAGGGCATTAGATCAATGCGGAATTGAAATTAATTGATCGAGAAAAACACCTCCGGCCATTGATGCTCTCGGTGGAAGAAAAACAGAAACTCGATTTTGGCTCTTCTAAACCTCTTCAATCTCTCACTTGATGGTGTGTGTTTTATCTGAATAGAGATAGTAGGCTTAGGGACCCAAAACCAATGTCCTCCTCCGGTTTTATAGACTCTGCCCATCACGGAGTCTTCTCCGGACAATTCGGACGTGCACCGATCGTGGGCATCGTGCACAACTGAGAATGAACGTGGAATGAACGTGACCAATCACGTTTCTCAAGTGTGAAAGTTAATGGACCACGTTTTGGAGAGGATTACCGAAACTTAAGGAAAAGAAATCCAACACAAATCCCATGCTTTCTTAAGGAAATTCAAAGGTTTCGAAAACATCCTTTCGATAAGGCTCTTTAGACCAAGCAGCACTCTGATGATCATGTAGGGACCTTCCTCTGGAGACATAACTTTGGACAACGTCTCGTTATGGACCCTCATTCTCCACTCCCATCCGCTTGTTGCTTCCTTCATCGCAACAGCCATAATATTTTTGGAATTGCTAATAAAGGACTTTCTCACTGTTGGTGTGTGTTTGAGTGAAGACACCAAACAATGAGAGAGGCCTGAATTTTGTTGTGTGTAGTGGGAATGGTTAAGATTTTGGGGTGAGGAAAAAATGAGTGACTATTGATGTGTATATATAGAACGTGAGTATTTGGTAATTGGTATTATATTATATGTTGTATTGTACATGTGGTCCCTAGTAAATAAACAAGAAAATAACTAAGGTATTATGTCATTGTGAGTCTGGAAGCCAAGGGTTCTTTATAGTTTTTGCTGTTTTTAGCTTATTGTGAAGGTAAGGCTGAGACTCTAGGACACGATCGGCCTAAAACTTACATCATATTCTGCCTCAATTCTTATGCTTACGTGCATCTAACAAATATGTAATTGTGTCCATTCAGAAGGCACATATAGATATACATACATACTTACATATATATATATATATCTATATGCATGTATATAGATATATTGTCTTTTTCTATTTTTTTTATGGGGCATATTCCCTGCAAGTTTAATCTTTTAGTCCCTGCAATATTATTTCCTCTACAGAGATTCAGAGAACATAGGTCTTAATAAGTTTGGATAAGAATGAAAAATACAAATTTTGGGATATACAAAAAATATATATATATATATATATATTTTCTTAGTATTGGATCAATGAAGAAAAAAACAATAATCAGGACCGTGGAAAAAAACTTGTTTGCTTCTGCTAGATAAAAGTCTGAAAATTTTCAACGTATGAGGTTGTTTTTAAATCTCATTTCTATCCTTACTTTTAAACATTGTGTTTTGACTCACAACAAGCAAATTAATGCACAAGGTTAACCTGTGAAAGCTACATTTGAGAAATATAAACAAATAGCAACACTTGGCAAGTACAAGTCAATTAAGCATCCAACATATCTTGATAACTGCCATGTATCATTGCACAAACTATATAAATTCTGCAAAAGCTTCATTATTTTTTTTCATTTGCCCACTTGAAATTTTTTTTTTTTTTTTTTTTTTTTTTTATACACAGGAAAACTCTACTTTGCCAGTTTTTGATTTAATAACATGATTTAAAAAAACAAAAATTAACTTTGGACAACACGTCATGGTTTCATCTTTCAGTAAAAAGGCATGAAATCCTGCAAAGACAATGATACTATATTATTCCCTTTTTTTTTTTTCTTAGCCACCAAATTCTCCATAGATGGGGAGGTTATCTTTTTCTAGATAAGAAACCTAAAACCAAGCTTAATTTGCCAGTAGGTGGCACAATGTGGCCCAAAATGGAAAAAGTAAAATATAGCAAACTGAGATAGTGCCATTGTGCTTAGTGATGATGCATGAGCTTCCAATGATCTTTTCCTTTTTCTTTTTTTTTTTTTTTTTTTGGCTGCTAATTAATAAGTTATTTTGATCTTGAAATCATACATTAATGGCTTTTATTCTCTTGTGGAGGTATTTTAATTATATTGATTCTCCTTTCCTATCATGAGATAAGCTGACCCAACTTGTTGCATAGTCCTCTATGACGTTGAAAGCTGTAAACAAGATTAAGTACACATATTACAAGTGCCTAAATTAGATTGTAATCCACCCAATAGAAAAGTTTTTGGGAAAGAAACGACACATATAAAGGAGAAAAATATCAAAACCTTGAACAAAATATACTTAGTGGGGAACCCAATATATATTTACATTAATTAAAAATTTTAGTAGTAGTTTGTCCAATCGTTTATTTATTTATTTATTTATTATTATTATTATTATTATTTTATTATTACGAAGGGAATGCAAGGCAAATTAGGTCATGAATCAGACCGTTCAAATTCAGGTTTGTTCCTATTTTTATTATATAAACAGCGTGTGGTATTGCTTTTGTTGTAATCTCATCTTAATGGAAAGAGCACTTATCTCCTCAACACCGCGAAGTGCTTTTGATTACTGCATGCATTGATTGAAAGGTTAATTGAATTATCAAAAAGTAGCTAGGTAGACAATTCCCTTAATTATATATATATATATATATATATATCTATATATATTAAAAGGCTCATGTTCTGCTAATACAGTTGTACAATTGCACTGAAATTAAGCTAATTTTTCTTTACAAGCAACCGTACTTTTCTCTATGTCATAACATGCTTCCCGTAAATGTACACCTATATATATTAAGTAAATGGAAGGAAGCATCTCGTAAGAAATTCCTCTTCTCATATTCATCTTGTGTGTGATTCAAAGAATGTGGACTAATGAGTTGGACACTTGGGATAATCATGCCGAATTAGGGTTCATTCTTCAACATCCTTGAGGGTTAGTGAGGACTAGCTGGTGAAGATGGTCTTATTAGTAAGAAAGAAAGAAAATTCATTACGAGGGTTAATTTTACACATATAGCCTGATCAACATGTAAAAGACCAAAGTACCTCCAATCAATTTTCATAGCTTGATGAGAATACAGACTAAGGCTCATTCATTTCACCGGTTCAAGTTTTCAATTCTAATTTTATTATAGTTAAAAGCTCTCACAAAAAGTCACATCTAATTTTTTTTGTTACAATTAAAAAGCTCTCATATAAAGTCACATCTCAGCTCAAATTGAAAACTCAAATCGACAAACTGAACGAGGCCTAAGGGTATGTTTGTTTCCTAGCTATAGTAAAAAAGTTAAATTTGAATTTTTGTGAGAGAAAACACTGTAGCAGTAAAATTTGAGTTATGACTTAAATTGTGAAAAGAATAAGGCCTAGCTCACTCAATTCTTTTCCGAAACTCCATTGTGGGTCTCGTGATAGAGTTGAGAAAAACTCAATGCTCAGGTCAAAAATCACTCAAAAAAGTTAAAGAGTAAGTTCAAGGATCAGAAAAGCATACATATCTCCCGCCAATCTCTCATATTTACAGGCTTGGACTACGAAGGAGGCTAATTAGGCTCCGATTAATCTTGATCATAGATTTTTAACGAATTAATCTCAACCCCATGTCTCCTATTTTGAGTCTCATGCACACGCTCACACGCTTCTTGACAAGCTAGCTTTGCATTGGCTTTTAAGGTTTACTGGCGGGTTACCGAGGTTTGCTAATTAACCGATCTTTGGTTTAATTAAGTTGAACACTATGCCCTTATGTCACGTCATCAGTCTAATAACACACGATGTATTAACTAACTAGGATTTAATTCCACCCACATCACTAACACTAACCAATGTTGGCTTTCCATTTGCCTTTTCTTGTTGGCTTTTAGCTATAGTTGCATGGCAATTTCGAGTTGTTTATTTATATAACTTAAGCATTTTACTAATTTCTTTTTTGGCATATGACTACTTTCGCCCTTGCATCATGAGTTAGCAAAGAAGCACAACTTGTATCTACGTAAATTAAGGACTAAAGTTCAAACATAAAGGAAGCTAATATCATAGAGTTTCACGCATCACAACAAGAAAAAAAAAAAAAAAAAAAAAAAAAAAAAAAAAAAAGGGTTCTTTCATCTTGGCCTACCTGTCAAGTTCCTTAGTTAATCTAACAACAAATTTCTTTACTTTGATTATGAAATGATTTTTAGTGCATGATTACCATCACACACAAGACAATTGTAACTGCAGATCATATGAATCCATGAAGCTTTTTGCTTAATGTGATAAGGAAGAATGAATATGATAAGGAATACTAAAATATTTGTCCATGCAGAACAATATAAAACCATTACAACTTAATTAAATACACAAAAAAAAAAAAGCAATTTAATTTAGGTGAGAAACACCATGCATCACTAAAACTCTCTCTCTACATACACACACACATATAAATATGTATACATATATATATATATATATATATATATATATATAAAGAAATGGGGCTTACTTCCAGTAAGAATTGTGAGAGCCAAGGAGAGAATTTTGGAGTTCAAGAATTCATTTATCTCCAACTAGTATTATTAATGATCAAGCAGGTAAGAAAATATTGGAACAGAGACTTTTTTTAGACAACTCTTTTTTCTGTTAATTTCCTGTTCATCCCTAAACGTACCTCAATAAGCATTTTTTCTAGGTTGACTGTACGGTGCTCAACTATAGCTGAAATGCATACAAGTTTCTTTGCATAAATATATTAGTGAATAAGGAATATCAATTTTAATCCTCGTTAATATTGTTTCCATATATAAATAGCAAGATCATAAAAAGATTACCCCAGGCATGTTGGAGAACTGATTCTTAAATTTTTTTGCATGAGTACCCTGATTTCTAATTATTAGACCAGAGGAATGGAGACAAAGAAAAATATGATAAAAGGAAATTACTAATGGTAATCTTGCAGATGACCTGTTTGACCGGTAAGAAATTTAATAAAAACACATATTGTTGACCTTTGACTATTATTATCATTTGCAGAAAATATTGGCACCGACAAAGTTGCAGTCCTTTGTTTGATTCTTGTCGTTTTCCAAGGATATTGTCATTTTTTTTTTTTTTTTTTAGACTCGATGTCGTTCATCATCTACTTTTCATATTCGAAATTTCTCGTCGCTTTTCAAGTTATACGTCGTTCTTGGGATGTTATATCGTTCTTGCACTACTGTTGTCGCTTGGTTCAAATTATGTTGTTTTAATTCATTGTCGTTAGTCTACTTACTGTCCTTTGTTAAAATTTTGTCGCTTTTACCGTCGTTGACATTGGATTGGAATGGTTGGCTTTTTCCATTATTCATCTGCCGTTCGCAAGAGATTTTGTCGTTTTATTGATATTGTGGTTTTCTTAACATTTAATCATTATATATTTATTGTTTATTAGAAAAATAATTTTATAAAGTAGACAAATAAGTCCTAAATAATCGTCAGATTCTATTAGTTATAGTTTAAAAGATATAGAGGGTTATGAAGGGGAGTATAATAACTTTAAAATGTTATAAGAAAAAAAATAATTAATTTGTATGACAATGTTCTACATAAAATGCATCTGAAACAGAAACTTAATGTAAATAAATTTTCAATTTCTTATTAATATGAGGTTTTAGTCTAAATAAAATGATAAATCATTATTTTATCATGTAATAAAAACATTATTATTTAATTTGACTCTTTTCTCATAGACTTAAATAAGAGAAAAAAGTAAATAAACTAACAAAACATTGCATAGTTTTTAATGGGCGATAGTTTAAAAGTCAGACGTAATACAATTATTATTAAATTTAACTACTCTTTTTTAAGTTCTAAATTAAAAAAAAAAAAAAAGAAAACTGTATATATTAAGTAAGAAAAAGTACAAAAAGTGAAGGACTGGAAACAAAAAATAAATGATTTTTCCTTAAGTTATAAAATAGAAAAAAATAGTAGATAATAAGAAAGTAAAAGTACTAAAAGTAAAGGGTATAAAAGAAAACACAAATTTAACCGCTCTTTTAAGCCATAAGTAATAGAAAAGAGTAGATAATAAGAAAGTAAAAAAAAAAAAAAAATGTGAAGGATATCAATAGAAATAAAAATTACACTGCATTTTTTTAAACTTTTAAGTAAGATAAAAGAGTAAATAACAAATAAATAAATAGTACAAAAGGTGATGGGTGAAAACACAAATTAACTGATTTTTCTTAAACACTATGTAGAAAAAAAAAATAATAAATAAATAAAAAGTACAAAAAGTAAAAGGTATAAACGGAAAAAAATTGATGGATAGCTTCCTGCTTCATCACAGTTTTATTATATAATAGATATCGCGGCTATAGGAAAATATTTACGTTTCAGTACGTTAGTCTCACTTAGGCATTGCCGTTTTATTGATGTACTGTCATTTTTATTGTTGTTTTCATGTAATTATTGGTCGTACAATGTCATGTCGTTTTTAATTTACTGTCGTTTTATGTTGCTGCGTTTACATAACGATTGTCCTTGTATGAAATTTGTGTCATTTGCTGGATATTTTCCACTTATAATAATCTTTTGTCGTTTCATGTCATTGTTGTTGGATATATATTTTCGTTTATGATATTTGGTCGTTGACTTTAAAAAGAAAAATTGCCTCAATTTAATCTTTCCGTTCATATTATTATTGAAGGACCATGTGGGCAGTGGCAAAGCTAGAATTATTTGTGAGGGGCCTAATAATTACAACAATAATTTAAAGGATATAAAATTATAGTTTTAATTTTTTAGAGGGGGGCTTGTTTAATTTTCTAAAGATATTTTTATGTAGATATAAAGAAAAAAAAAGTTGAGGGGCGCTTGAGTCTAAAGATTAATTTTGGACACCATTATTAAAATAAAACTGTAATGACCGGGAAAAATTTAGGTCTAATCCGGACAGTCTAATATTTAATTAAATTCTTTCCGGAATAGTAAGTAGTAAAATTTTGATGTAATCAAAAAAAAATTATGTAAAAACTTTATGTACGGGATAAAATTTCTCAAAGTTATAATATATGTATATATATATATATATTATATAATTATTTTTAAGTATGTTTCTTAAGAAATAATATTATAATATTCATTAATGTCTTTAAAAGAGTCCACGAAGACATTAGAAGCTACTTTTGTCTTCTTTGCCTAAGTTGACCAAAAGTCCTAAAAGAGTCTTACGTGAGGTGAATATGAGTTTGTAAACAAAATTAGATTATCTAAATATATATATATATATATATATATATATATATATATATATACACACACACACACTCTCACGGTAATAGTGAGATAAAAAAAAAAAGAAAAAGAAAAAGAAGGAAAAGTAATGATAATTACGTAAGGTGGACATGGGTTGTACATGCAATAACACCACTTGGCATTATATGCTTAAGCTATGGTGACTCACGGCAACTTGATAATTCAAGTTAACTTCAAAAACATTACTAACGCCGTAAATGTAAGAATAGCAGAGAGTTACGAAGAAAGAAAAAAAAAAGCAGAGAGAGAGATTCGTAAAAAAAAAAAAAAAAAAAAAAAACAGAGAGTTGCTAGAGAGAGACAGAGAAAGGAAAATCAAGCATTTTCATTGAGATTTTCTCCGTTTGATTCTTGTAGAAAAGGATATTGTCTTTTTTTTTTTTTTTAGACTCGAAAAACTTCGTTCATTCGAAGGTTTTCATTTTCAGAATTTTTGTGAGCTTTTATATTTTCTTGTTTTAGATGAATAGTAACGTTCTTGGAAAAACTTCCGTCGCTTAAGTGAAAATTATGTTGTTTTTTGTCATTGTCGTTATAAGAGTTTACTGTCATTTTAAGACAATTGAATAAAGTTTTGGTGGATTTCTATTGAAATTGGAATGGCCTAGATTAAAAAGAACATATGTTTTGTTCAATTTTATGATTTTGTCGTTTTGTTGTGATTGTGGTTTTCTTAACATTTAATCAAAATATATTTATTGTTTATTAAAAAATAAACGAGAAAAAGTAGACAAATTTAGTTTAAATAATTTGAACTAAAGTTATAGTTTAAAAGGAATATGGGAGAAAGTTGAAAAGAAAGATGTTTAATAGCTTTAAATGGTTAGAAGAAAAAAAATAATTAATTTGTAGACCAAACATGAAAAATACATAAAATGCATCTGAATTTGACGATTTTAATGCAAATTTTCCTTTTCTTAGGAAATAGTTTGAGATTAAATAAAATGAAAAATCATTATTTTAGATGTAATCAAAAAATTTCAAATTAATTATTTGATCTTAGATTCTAAATCTTAAACAAAAGAAAAAATTTAAATAAACTAACAAAACATTGCGTAGTTGGAAATGTCGATGGTTCAAAGGTCACGTTTGACATCGTAATACAATAATTTTTATGGCTAAATTGAACAAGCTCTTTTTTTTATTTAAATTAAAAAAAAAAAAAAAAAAAAATTGTGCATATATAGAATTAAGAAAATGTTAGAAAAATGTGAAGGACTAGAAAATAACTATGTTTAAGTATCTATAAACTTAAAAAATAGTAGTAAATAACTTAAGAAAGTAAAAAGTACTAAATGTAAAGAGTAGATCAAAAATAGAAATTTAAAAGGTTCTTTTTAAACGAAAAAGTTAATCTCATGAAAAATGTAGATAACAACAAATTTATAAAAATAAAAAAAAATTTTCAATGATAAAATTGAAATAAAAATTAAATTGCATTTTTTTGAACTTTAAGTAAGATTAAAGGTAAATAACAAATAAATAAAAAGATATGAAAAAGGTACAGCGTTGATTTTTTCTTAAACACTACCGGTTAGAAGAAAAAAATAAATAATAAATAAATAAAAAGACAAAAAATGAAAAAGGAATAAACAAAAAATTGATCGATAGCATCCTGCTTCAAACAAGTTTTAAAAGAATGAGATATCGTGGCTATAGGAAAATATTTGCGTTTCAGTTCGTTAGTCTATATGAGGTATGAATGCATTGACGAATTGTCATTTTATTGTCGTTTTCATGTAATTATTGGATACAATGTCATGTCGTTTTTAATTTACTGTCGTTTTATGTTGCTGCGTTTACATAACGATTGTCCTTATAAAATTTGATGTCATTTGCTGGATATTTTCCACTTATAATAATCTTTTGTCGTTTTATGTCATTGTTGTTGGATATATATTTTCGTTTATGAATTTGGTCGTTGAACTTTATAAAATAAAATCAATTTAATCTTTTTCATATTATTTTGATGGACCATGTAAGTGGAATGTTAGAATTATTTTGAGGGGCCTAATAATTTTAACAATAATTTAAAGAATATAAAAAAATAGTTTTAATTTTTAGAGGGGGCTTTGTTTAATTTTCTAAAGATATTTTTATGTAGATATAAAAAAAAAAAAAAAAAGCTGAGGGGCGCTTGAGTCTAAAGATTAATTTTGGACACCATTATTAAAATAAAACCATGTCTTTTTTTTTTGTCTAAATTTCAACACTCGGATAAATAGGTAGTATGTTAAAACATCTTTTAATTGTTAAAGAACTCCTTTTGACACGTTTTAAAAATTAAAAACTAAAATGAAATTTGGCTATAGTTTAGAAGTCCTTCTATTTCATTTTCATTTTCATTTTCTTTCCTTTTTTTTTTTTTAAAGGAAAGATACGTTCATTTTCAGTAACCTATGGTTTTGTTTAACTTCTGTAGTTTTTTAAATCCGTTGTCGCTTTTTTGTAAAGCTGTCGTTTTATCATTTTTATGATGTGTTTTTGTGTCTTGACTTTGTCGTTTTGTCTCACTGTTGTCGTTTCTAAGATACATTTACATTTCTAAAAAAGGTTAGTCCAAAATCCCTTAATCTTATCCAAATATACGCGTCTTTCTTGCACCGAAAGTTTGAACAAAAATTCAAATTTTTTTCCTTCGAAAAGGTTTGAATTGTGATTCAAATCTACGAACAAAACACCACGACAATATTTGCCTCCAGACATTTTGAAATCCAAAATGCATCCCTTGAATTTTTGAGTTAGAAAACAACTATAATATCATCTGAGATATATAATGCAGTACTTAAAGCTATTGAGTTTGATGCTTATTTTGAACCATTAAACACTTTGATAAAAGCATTTGTGAGTAACAATGTTGAGATTACTATGCACATGAATTTTATCCAATGTTCCTCTGAAACTATTTTGCATCATCAGTGTCGTTCCTATTAATACAGCAGGCTAAGAAACTTACAGTCGCCATACAACTTATTTTTCTCAACCATAACTGTAAATACATCTTTACAGTAGCCACATATATATTAGACATTTCTGCCCAGAAAATTACCGATTTTTTTTTTTTTTTTTTTTTTTTTTTTTTTTTACACCCTTTGAAGGGTGCTCATGGTTTCATCCTCTTTATGTTGGTCTTTCACAATCTTGTTATCTTCTTCCATCTTTTCATCGGTCACAGGCTGGAATTGAGCCAAGTCCGCGAGCTCTTCGACAGCGCTGACAATACGTTCAATCCGCACGGCGATTTCAGTAAGCAAAGAAGCCAAAGTCACTAGAGGAATTACCTCCAAGAGAGGAGGGACCGAGGCTGCTTCAGTGGAGTTATCCTCAGTACTTTTCTTGTCTTGAGGTTGAGGATTTTTGGATTCGAGCAATGGGTGTGGCGTGAACAAACTAGGAAGAGATTGTATGTCGTTTTGGAGATCCTGAACTGCACTGTTCATTCGTTCAACAAGGAAATCTATGCTTGATGATCTCTTCATTGTCTTGATAATACTTGCAAGCTCTTTTATGACACCTGAAGAGTTGGAGCTCAATTCTAAACAAATGTTGCTGACGTGCTTCTTCAGGTTATCTGGGGCCTTTTTTCGTAATCAAAGGAATCATTTTAGTTTCACATTTTATAGGATATTTGTAACTGAGAACCAGAGCACAAGATTTAAGAAATTTGGTTACCTTATTCTCAGAGTTGATGCAACCATTTAGAGCCTCAATGCAATAAGCACAACTTCGCATTTCTGCCCCAATTTTCACATATTGTTGCCATGGATGCCGGAAATTGAAGCGGCCATGTGCAGGCTCCCACCTAGCGAAATTCGCCTACGTAAGACAATTTCCTCATTCATTCAGTCTCAAGTAAAAAATTGATGAAGTCATTCTTGTTAACGTTGTTGTTATTTTAAATAGCCCTTATGGTTCATAGGTTTGAACTTAAATTCAAATTTTTGTGAGAGAAAACATGTAGTCATATGGTTTAGATGGTGGTTAAACCTAAGTTTTTTTTTTTTTTTTTTTTTTTTTTTTTTTTTTTTTTTTAAGTATAGTTGTCAAATTAGTGTTTTTATCTACCATAGATTCTTCTGATGCTTTTGAACTTAGCACACATTTGTATCCCAACAAGTTTTTGTCAGATCCTTTTTTGCCACCAGTAGAGTCTTCTTCACTGCTGCTGAAGTACTCGGCTACACAACCTGAAATAGTAAAAGTGAGAAATAAATAAATGTTGACAAGATTGTAATGATTTTAGCTATTGGTTTTGACTCTGAGAAAAAGGAATTTACCATCTAGGGAACTAGCAAGCTTGTCCATGTTACGTGTGATCGTCGAATAGAGCTCTTGGCCAGCCCAAATGGGGCAAATAAACATGCTTATAAAAATGCACAAGGAAGTCCCAATGATGATGGTGGATAATCTTTCTTGTGCCAGATGGAATAATTCATCGATTCGGTAATCCGAAATGGAGACCAAGCTGAAGGTGAGGACAAAGGTCATAGCACCATAATCAAACCGGCTTTTCACTGATGGGATAAATCTAGAGAAGGTTGCTGCAGAAGCTGAAAGAATGCCAACCATAACACAACAATGAATTTTTCTATCTTCCCATCTGAGACAAACAAATAAAACAGTTCACGAATAAGCTTTTACAAATTACCAAAAATAAACATCGAAAGGCCCATGATAATGTGCTCATAAATCTCCCCTGATTGCTTAGCAGCAAAGTGGACTCCAACTGCAATAGATCCAGCTATAAAGGTTGCAGATATTCTGTTCAAACACTTGTAAAGTGTTGCACCTGCAATACATGAATTAAAATGATCCACATCATTAAAAAAAATAATAATCTCATACTTACTTGTTAAGGGTAAAAAGGCTGAGACAAAACAGTCATTTTCGGTTTTTAGAACTTAGAGAATTTTGACACGTGAGCATGCATGATGTTCATGACAAAAATTTTTTCACAATTTCTATAATTGTCCAGACAATAAATATTAAATCTCAGGAAAATTGACCCTTTTTTCACATTGCTGGTAATAACTTGAAAAGTCAAGACTTTTTAACATATGAATAGTTCTAACTGATTTATGGATGACTTTGAATAACTTACCTACTATGTTCTCAAAGACTACCACAACTGTCATAACTCCCCACATAGCATTTCCTCCAACACCATCATACAGAGGCCTTATATAATAAAAGAGTGAGACAGCAGTGAGAGCCAGCCCTACTTTCATGCCATGTACCGCTTTTCTCGGCTCATTGCTGGCCACATCCCAAGCTTTCTTCAGGAAATTCGACAGCTTCGTAACGATCCCGATAATCAGAGCCTTTAGAGGAAGCAACACTTTAGTGATAGGGCCTTCCTTTGGACTTAAAACTTTTGATGAGACATCACTGACCCTTATTCTCCACTCCCATCCACTGGCTGCTTCTTTCTCTGGAGCCATTTTGGAACTGCTTAGAAACAGTTTCTAACTGTCTGTATATACAAGTTAAAAAAGTGTTGTGAAATGGCTAAAGCTTTGGGGTATGCAAAAACATGGGTGATTATTGAAGTATATATACAATATGGGATCTCAGTCTCATAGTGGTATCTAATAAATAAAATAAGAAAATCAGAGAAAAGCAAAATGTTATGGTGAGTCAAGGAGTAAGTTTTTTCCTGTCCTTTTTTCTATTTAACTTTTTGGGTAGGTATAGAACACAAGCGACCTAAAACTTGCATCATCATTTGTCTCACTTTTCGTACTACATACATTTATATTGTGTTGTGTCCATTAGGAGGGCATAAACACTGCAAGTTTATTCTTTTAATTCCTACAAATATTTTAACTTCAATATCAAAACTCTCATTTTGATTCACAACAAGAAAAAAGCACAAGGCTTGCTTCCGATAACTGCCATCAGGATGCCATCAGGAGCTGGGCGGCCGCCTCACCTGAACTTTTTTTTTTTCTTTTTAATTTTGTATATGAACTTCTATAAAACTTGTTTGTTGCCATCTTATATATCTTTATATTTTTTTCCCCTACCTCATTAGTTAGTATACGCCCCCGCCCCCTGACTAATTTCTAGCTTCATCTCTGATTGCCATGTGTTATGTTGATCATTTGAGGTTTTGCCCACTTGGATTATTTTTGAGTTATAGGAACCTGTACAATGCTAGTTTTTGATTTAGAAACATGTTTGACAAAGCACTTAATTTGCACATCACAATCATACCAATTTCATCACTCACTTCCAATGCAATTCAGCAAAGACAATGATCCTAAACTATTCCTTAAAATTTCTTAGCCACCAATTTGGATACTGTCTATTCTAATGACATAAAACCAAACTTCTCCAACAACAACAAGTGACACAAATATTTGGCCTAAAATCAAAAGCTCAAAGACATCACCGCACTATGATTCAAGCCACCAGAAACAAATTTTTCCCATGTAAGTGTATTAAACTGTACATCTTTTTCCTTGAGTGGATTTTTGTGTAAGAATCCTGTCATCTATTTCCCAGATAAGATTATTAGGAAAGAGAGCATAATAAAATATAGCAAAGTGGTAATAGTGCCATTGTGCCTAGTGATGCATGGACTTCCAATGATCTTAAATGAACACACATTTCAGCTTTTGCCTAATATTTTTTCTGTTATGATAAGCTAAGCCCACTTATATTGCATATTTCTCAATGATGTTGAAAGCTGTAAATAAGATATTTGTCCTAATATATAAACTCCATATCCCAAGTGCTCATATCTTAAACCAAATCTCTTTTACAGAGATTACCTTGCACAAAACCCCTTGGTGTCGTTTCAAAACTCTCTAAAAACTAAAGTGGGAACCCAATAAGTAGTTAAAAAAAAAATTTTATGCGTCACTTCTTAAAATGGAATGCAAGGCAAAATTAGGTCATGAATAGGACAATCCAATCAAAAGTCTCAATTTATATTTTTATATTTATTTTTATCATATAAAATTTGGGATGCATGAGACAAAAACAAGGATGCTATCATTTGAATGGGAAGAGCACTTATCTTCATCACACTGAAAGCTCTTGACAGCTGCATGCATGGACTGAGAAGCTAATTGAACTATCAAAAGGTAGATGTACTCTACTAAATTCCTTTTGTACTATATCTAAAGGCTAAGTTACTGTTTTCCTTAAGAAAGTAAAATTTTTTTGACTTTATAAGCAACTGTTTCTGTCTCTATTAATTTTTAGAGTGCTTTTAGTTAAAGAAGAATGATAATAGTAATAGTAATAAAATAAAAAAAAAAAATTAATTTATTTATTTAGTTATAATTTTAGAAATATTATGAAATAGAATATGAATATTTTTATATTAATAAAATTACTCTTATATTATATATAACATTAATATTTTATATATCAATATAATTAATATAAAATGTAATATAATATAATATAATTATTATTATATAATATATTATATAATTATGATATAGAATATAATAACATTATTAAAATTGTTAATATAATTATAATATTTTATAATATATTATAAGATTATATAATAAACAATAATATTTTAGTTATAATATAATTAAAAATTACAATTATATTATAATTATACTATAATATAATATATAATATAATTATATAATTATGATATATAATATAATAATATTATTAAAATGATTAATATAATTATAATATTATAAAAAAAAAAATATTATAAAATTATATAATTATAATACAATAATATATTATAAGATTGTATAATAAACAATAAATTTTCGTTATAAAACTTAAAATTAAAATTATTATATTATACTATAATAGAATATATAATTATATAATTATATATATATATAATAAATATTAAAATATTATAATTATAATATTATAAAAAATATTATAATATTATATAAAAAACAATAATATTTCAGTTATAATATAATTACTTACAACTATGTTATATTATACTATAAGATAATAATAATTACAAAAATAAAATTATTATATTATATATTAAATATATTATAATTAATTATTTATATTATTATTAATATAATAAATTAAAATTAAAAGATTAATAATATTTAATTATATTATATAATTATTAAAATAATGAATATAATTATATTAATACTATATAATAAAATAATAATATATATTATGCAATAAAATAATTATATTAATTATTTGTATAATGGTGATATTATTTATTAAATTATTACAACTATGTTGTATTATTATATTATATTATAGTGTAATATTATTATATATTATATTATAAGATATAATTACATTATAATATATTAAATATATTATTATAGAATATTAAATGAATATATTATAATTTATAACTATATTATAAATTAATTATTATATTATTATAATTATATTATATTATAATATTTTTATTGTACATTATATTATATTATATTACATATTATAAGATATAACTACTTTATAATATATTATAATTGTATTATAATATTGAATGGCAATTATGGAAAAAAAAAAAACAAAGAAAATAACTTGGAATGACTATTACTTCCATGTAAGGAATAAATGATGATTCACTCAAAATAGGTAAATGACTATTCCTTTTGAACGACTATTCCTTTCTTATAAATCCAACTAAACATCAAACTTAAATTTCATTCCATTCTATTCATTTCCTTTCCATCCAACCAAATACACCCTCAGTTTAGGTCTAAAACTAAATGGGAAAAAAGTGATTTACAAACCTAATTATTGTTATTATTATTTTTTTGGATTGGCTTGAGCATGATAAATTTTCATAGGCTAGGTTGAGCCAAGCATGGAATGACACCAATTTTGTTGGATTAGACTTAGGCCCAAAGGCTTAAAATTGGAAAAGCTTAAGGTCCATGATTGAAGTCCACAAAATTGTGCGGACTAGATTTAACTAAGTGGCTAAATGGTGGCCAAGTAAAATGAATGGTCAAAAATTGGTTAATTTTTAACCACAAGTTTTTGTGACCACGATTTATTCTTGGAGCTTATATAAGGGAGCTTAGAGGAATGGTTTAAGCATCTCATTCTCATCCTTCAGAAATAATTCTCATAGTGTAAGAGAAATTTAGGATGCATTTGGAATTGATTTCAAAATGATTTTATTTTTAATAAAAAGTAAAAATGAGATTATTTTAAGAATCATTTTGGAACCAATTTGAACTTGCGTTTGGTTGGTTTTTTTAAGAGATTGTGTTTGAGTATAATAAAAAGTAAAAATAACTTTTAACTGTTTTCTAATTCCTTCACAAAAACCATTCTCATTGTTTTCGTTTCAAAACATTTGCTAAACAAACGTCGTTTCATTTTCATTTTCATTTTTTGCTTCTCGAAATACGGAAAAACTATTTTTGAAAACGGTTCCAAACATGCACTTAGTTTCTCCAGTTTTTCTTCTTTTTTGATGTGTTTCTCCTATTTATATGAGAGAGTGATTCATATTATTCTATCCGTATAATTTAGAGAGCATATTGTAATTCTCATTTTTCATAGTGAAATATTTCTACATTTTTCTCATGGTTTTTACCCCGTCTTTTTTGGGGGTTTTCCACATAAAATATTTTGTGTCTATATTATCCTCATTTTAACTTATTTTTTTATTTTATCGCCCGATTTGCCAATAAATTTAGACCTAAGTAATTATGGATCAGACCGGCATGACACAATATGACACAATGGACATCTCTATATCTCAATTTTCCATTTAACTCCAATTTTTGACATCTGTAATTCCTAAACTTATAAATTTCTTTTTCCTTGCAACTTGTGAGGAACACTACTTAAGAAATGGATGGGATGTGACAGACGGTGCAAACAAATACCATTTAATTATAAGTTTTAGTGATACTAGATTGTGATGTGAAACACTCCCATTCTTTATGGGAATGAATGATATTATCCTTTGTGTGCGTGATAGTATTATCAAAACAAATTCTTCGACCGACTTAATTTAGGTTGGTCATACTTTATGACCTCAAGTCCCATGTATGTAACAAATCAAATCGCCAATTCAGTTTTCCATAACGTAATCAAAACATGCACTAGAGGTTTCGATCTACTTTTTGGTGGCATTTATTCCTTTGTTGATGGATGCATGGCAATCTGGAGTCTCCTCTTTGTTTATTTACGCAACTGTAAGTATTTTATTCGTTTTTTCAGCATATGACTCTCTGGTTTGCAAAATTAGTGAGCAAACGACAATGAATTTTATGTAAAGATTAGACATTTAGGAACTTAAGTTTTGTGGAGTCTAATAATTACTTCGCACATTTTTCTTGGACCGCGATTAGACCAAAATCTCGTGCTACGAAAGATTTTTAGGGCAAATGTTTTTTAATAGAGAAAAATATTATATTTTTTTTCTAATCAAAAAGGAGAAAAATATTAGATTTATAGAGACATTTTGATACTAGATTGTACTGTGCTTTATTCTCTAATTATAGTAATAGTTTCCAGACACTTATATTGAGAGTGAATAACTATAAATCACGTAATGTTTTGTTCTCTATCTCATTTTCTTATTATTTTTGAATGGAAGGAATTAAGTCATTGTTTGTTTTATAGATTTGAATTACTGTTTAAATTTTTTTGTTTTAGTGTTTTTTCTCACAAAATTTAAATTTTTGTTCAAACTTAGGGCTTATGAACCAAACGGGCCCTAGGGCTTTTTTTTTTTTTTTCAATACCTAGCAACCTATATCATTCTTTTATCTCTACGTACGTACCTTCACAGTTACCTTAGTTTTAGCAAAATATTTCTTTATCTCATACTCGTTATGAAATCATTTTGAGTGCGTGATGACCAACGTATATACGATTTACAGTTTGGTACCGATATGAATCCATGAAGCTTTTTGCTACAAAGGTGATCAGTTTTAGAAGAATAAAAGGATTTGAAAAGGGGATTTCTTCTTTAAATGACAGATATAGTGCTAATTCTCTAATATTATCTTGAATCCATAACCTAAGAAGCTGAAGTAAGCAGCAGCAATAATGAGAATAAAGAAGAAAATAATGGAATAAAATATTGTTCATGCAGTAAAATATCCAGTACGTATAGATTTGGAAAATGCTATATTTAATTAAGTTTTAGATTCTATTCTAAGGCAAGTGGGCATGCTTCTAATCTAAAATCTTAACTGTGAGAGAAGAGAAAAGAGGTTGAGACTCGTTACACATTGCTTTTAGGCAATAGGCCAGAATAGAGGTAAAAGATGTGGTTTTTCAAAACAGCTTAAATAAAAAAAATGAAATTTAAATCTTCTAATAGTAAAACTTTAATGGAAGTTTGAAAGTCTTATTAGAAGAGTTTTTTTGAAAATTATCCAAACACTTATAAGAGCAGTTTTTAGACACATGAAGCCAAAACAACTTTCGGAAAGCAATCCCAAAACAGACAAAATAACGGTTTAATGGATTTTTTTGTCAGCTGATAAACCAATGCAGAGACGACTTCTATTCTAGCTTTTCAATCCTGTTGTTAAGTTTTTGGTTTCTGTAGACTGTAAACATACATTAACGTTAAAATTCTGAAAAGATATGGACAATGGGTTGGAGAGAGGGAAAGAGAGAGATTCTATTATAATTAGTCTGGTATATATCATTATCAAACAAAAACACATATAAACGCCATGAAACAACAAATGAGCTGTTAGCCTATGACTAAGTGGTTTAACACCTTTCTGAATATAAACAGGTTATGACAGGAGTAACCTAATAACAGGCAAGGAAGCTAATACAAAAACCTTCAAAAAGGAATGAAAACAGAAGATAATTAGCTCACAAAACCTCCATATGCTATCTTTTCCCTCTTATAAGGGTCCAATCTGATGCCCTCAAACTATCCACCAAAACTTGTATTTATGTTTCTCTTTCTGTTTCTTGTACAGCCTTTTCTCAGTGGGAACTAGTGCACACTTCAGAACGATCATCTTCTTTTCTGACTTTTTTTTTTTCCCAGTCTAATAACCAAAATGCACATTTCAGTCCCACCTACAAGATAATGGCTATGGAATGGAAAAGCCTTTTGTTTCCTCTTTGTTTGTGAAGGCTCTTCCATGCGAGAACACCCATCACGGCAGGCTCTCTTCGGCGCTGAATGCTCAAGGTATCCCTCAAAACCTAATGTACACACCCCGAATCCCATCAGTGAAGCGTTTCTGTCAAGCAGATCGGAGGTGGCAAGTTCGGTTTTTGGTAACTGTCCAGTAGAGGAATCCCACCGTCTAAAATAACATTACTTGGCTGATTAGTTGAATCAATCCCATTAGTACTTGTTTGCTGTAGAAGCCGGACAAGTGACCAAAATATGTCAATTCTTGTCACATGACTCTTTGCCTGCAACAAAAGAAAAGGAGATCAATATAGGAAAGTTTTTGATATACCAAACTTCTTTAAGGAAGTAGAAATGTGAAGCAGCCCTATGAAGAGGAATCTAGACTTTCTTAACTCAAGCTTACCTCAACAATAAAATGCGCCCATATCTTGTTCTCTCGGATTTCCATCATTCCTTTCAATATACTTAACCCGAATCCTCGAATTATGTCTGCTATCTCAAGAAAGAATCCTTGCTCCTCACAAAGCATCTGCAAGAGCAAATTATGACTGAATTTAGGAGCTAATTAAGATTAACAAAAGGCTTGGAGTTTTTTTATTATTTTTCTTTCCTTTTCTTTGTTATATAACTTTACATTACCTCAATAAGCATTTGGCCAGGTGTATTAAGGTCTTCAACTATAATTGGGCAAACCATTGATTGACCCCCAACTTCAAAAGCCCATGTAGCTCCACCACCACCACTACTTTTGTTGTCTCTTAGAGCCACGCCATTCTCATTGCCAATTAGCTGAAGTTGATTAAAAATTTTGTATTTGTATTAGTGAATCATAAACATCAAAACCAATCAGGGGTACGGTTGACAAATCAATATGGGACCAAAACAATTGGTTACCTTAGGCTCATTGGACTGTCTAAGCTTGTCTCCATGCTTTGTCACCCCTTGCAGGAAAACCATGTACTTGATGGTCCGGTCTAACAAAGAATCAATGCTACACTGTTTCATCAAAGCAAAAAATAGATGTCAAAAGCTTTTCGAGCGAAATAAGGGAATAAATATCTCTGAACTCCATAGTTTCATACTTTCATTCATGTTTCTCTTAAAGCAAAGACTGAAAGAAAGTACCTTGCCACCGTTAGGAATGATCCCCCTTAACTCTTTGATGCGATCTTGGATCAGCTGACGATCCTTGGGCCTCGGTCGAGTACTCTCCCCGGGCCTTGCCCTTTTCCTCGTAACCTTCTTTTGCTCCTCAGGCTTCTGCGTTTGTGATAGAACTGCACTTGCAGCAGAAAGGCTGTAGCTATCATCAATCCACAAACCGACCTGAGATTTTGGAAGTTCTTTCTTGGTCATAAGATTGTCTGACTTGTCCAGGTTATACTGCAACAAACTCATCTGAGATTGGCTACATTTGACAGATGAACTTTCTCTGCGCCGTCTCTTAGCGGGGGTTGATGACTGGTCTTCAAAACTTGATTTCGTCAAACAACTAGAACTGCTTGCACCAACCAAAAGCTCTTCAAGTCCTAACTCTGAGAATAACCCTTTCTTGGGACCAGACATGGATGTAGTAGCATTTGACGCCAAGACACATTTTCCAGATGCGGAACTTGTAGTGGGGCAGTTATTACCAGCCATTAACGGCATCAAAATATCTTCCCAGCTCTCTTTAGTTTGATCACAACCAACATTAAGTTTCTGAGAATGAAACATGTCTTTTTTAGCTGGATTTTGTTCAATGGCCATATCACCTCCAACAAGACATGAAGATGTTGAAGTGCTTTCAACTAACTGTGCCAGCTCACCACTCAGTGCATTTACCATCTGACCGATGTTCTGATCTGGTGAGGAAGCAAACCACTGGGAAAGATCATCCCCCTGGCAGAAATTAAAGACATCAGTTGTGAAATCGGCCGATTTAAACTCCTCGAATAACTCCTTGGGAAACCTTTCCAAGCTATTGGCTTGTTCCAAAACTCCACTTTGTGTAGCAAAAACTGAGGGCACAGAATGCTGGTTGCCTGTCAGATTCCTCGAGCTCGCTTGAAGATTTCTTTCTGTCTCGGTCAATGCTCCCATGCTATACTCCATGACATACTCTGTGTTTCTGCAAGATTCAAGCGAATTTCCTTTCCAAAGAATTACATCCGGAGAAACTTGAAGTCTTGATTCTGACGCCGAATTGTGGTTGTGTGAAGCCAAAGTGGGATATTCAGTATTAGATGCATTGTTAACAGAACAGGTAGATCGTAGAAGCGCCTGCTCGAAATTCATGTTTGAAAACTCCATTCTTCCACTGTGAACATCAGATGTGGAAGGAGATGATTGACTAGAATTCATTGCAGAACAATTGTTTCCTTGCATCTCATTGTAGTCAAAACCAGAAAGCGGAATGGCCCTGTTATTCGAAATTAAGGAAGCAAACAACCCGTTTATGTCATACATTTCACCTTCTTCAGATGAATGTGCATTTTCCAAATGGTTAAGCGCAGAGAGATTTTCGATATCCCGAAATAGCCTTGTTGTCTGATCAACAAATTCAAAATTTTCACAAATCTGCAACAGCAATGGCAGGCATAAGTATCTAAGCAGTTCAACCACATGGCATCCATCAAGTGGCTAGCACACTTTTTAGGTTTACATGTTTTCCTTCCAAAAATAAACGAATAAAATAGTTACATGTACATAGAAATGATCTAACCTTCTCAGTAGATCCAAATTGTACTACTCCTCGTGGTTCTATTGGTATTGCTGCAATTGTCTGCAAATTGAATTTATTTATGAATACATATGTCTTGTATATGAAATGTTTACCATAAGAATTATGAGAAAATATATTTTACATGCTAATCTGATTTTTGGTAATCAAAAATTTATTGCAGAGTGAAAATGGTACCTTTATTCCAGAGGAAAACTGAAAGGAGACGTCAGAATCGTCCTGTAGAGCGAAAGGAAATTTCCAGAAAAAGAAACAGAATTAGTATATTTAAAGAAACTCAACAAATGAGATTTCAACTTAAAAGTTGGTAAACTGGAAAAAGTGGAAAAATACCTGAAATGTCTCTCTAATTTCACTAGATCTAACGGAATTCCATTCCCCACTTTGATCATCCTCAAGAATCCATCGGTACTTTCCACTTAAAGCAGCTTGGCCAATTGTTCTACATTACATATTTACAACAAGAACACCATTAGCCCTTCATCATTTTCCGCCAATGCATTTGATTTCGAACATTCAGTTTTGATAATCTTATTGGCAAATTGTGATTAAAAAAAAAAAAAAAAAACTTTCTCAAACAAAAATTATGATTAATGCAAAAAAAAAAAAAAAAAAAAAAAAAAAAAAAAAAAAGATGATTTTTTAAGTGAATGACTAAAATGGAGCATACCCTTCTCCAAGCAAGTGGACCATGAGAAGCATATTGTCAAGCACTGCCCCAACTTGGTCTTCATAATAGGCATCTTCCACAGTCAACAACCTAAGAGCATTCCAAAGGCCACATTTCACACTTAGCTAAAGCAACGAACATATTTACAAAGCTTAATTGTTTTTACAAAGCTTGATCTTATAGAGTAAAAAACAAAAAGTGGAAAAAAAAAAAAAGGCATTTTGTTTGCTTTTTGTGACTGGAATACATAAAAAGTTGAGGGTTTTCTGACCATGCTTAGGGAAGTAAAGGAGAAGAGAATGCTTGAAAACAAAAAAAAAAATTATTCTTTTTGGCCATTAAAGCATTTCATTCACTCGTTTTAGTTTGGATTTTCTTAAGAAATATGTATATTTGCTTCCAAAGGAAAGTTGAAAAATTCAAGTTAAAAGAGAATTAATCAACAACCAAAGTAGAACAAAGAGAAAGCTGTGATGTAAACATGGAGGAGAGAGGAGAGAGAGAGAGAGAGAGAGAGAGAGAGAGAACTTACATGGGATTTCTGTGATCAAAGCGCCAGAAAACGGCATAAGACCAAGCATTGCTAACACAAAGACTCTTGAGCGTCCTCTTAATCACAGAAGCGTTAATCTCTGCTTCACCCATTTTCACCAAAACCAACTCTTCTTCAAAACTCAAACGACAATTATCCCAAAAAAAAAATCACTCCTAACGGCACACCACTTTGATCAAAAAAGGAAAAAAGTTCACTCTCCAAACTTCTCTCCAAACTTCAAATGCCACAAACTCAAAAGACCCAGTTCTTCTTTTCCTGTGAATTTGTGATTCCCAAAGCAAAGATAGCGTTTTCTCGCAACAAAAAACCACAACAACAAGAAGAAAAAACAGTTTTTTTTTTTCTTTTTCCCTTTTGTTTGTGACGGTTGGAAGAAGAAGAAGAAGAAGAGCTCTGAGCAACAACAAAAGCTGGGTTGTATGTAAGAGATTATAAACAGAAAGTGGTCGGTGAGAGAGAGAGAGTAGTAATATAAACTGAGGAATATAAAAGCAGGTTTTGCATATATATACAATGAAGGTGGCGGTTTGGGTATTGTTTCTATTGGTACTTTTTTTTTTTTTTCTTTTTTTGCTCTCTTTGTTTTCTCTGTAAAGTGTTATCGTCTTTAACAAACCCAGAAATTAAAAACAAATAACAATTAAAAAAAAAAACCGGCAAAAATATAAAGATGATAAAGAGTCCGAAGTTGAAGGGAAACACTGAGATCTTGTGCATTTACTGTGTTAATATCTTTGTCTTTGGACTAAGTAGGCGACTGGTCCCCACTGTTTTTTTTTTTATTATTATTATTTACCGGATTATAGTTGTGTTATTCTCTTTAGTCTGCCTATTATATCGCGATATTTTAAGATGAAAATCTCGTGATTTTTTTTTAAGTGGTTGTTGTCGTTGTAGTATTGTTAACTAAATTATAAAATATGCCAATTAAGGTTAGTTTAATTGATGTTTAGTCGGTATGAAGATTTTGAGATTAGGATTGGTATGGTGCGTTTTATGACGATTGGAGATGGTTTTTGATGTCAATAAGATTGACTTTGATATCAAAACTAGAGCAAAACTGTCATTATGTGTAGATATTGACTATTGAAAAGCATATTTTGATCGCTCTCCTCCTCTTTTTTATCCTCTTTTTCTTCTTCATTTATAAGAAGGATTGTAATAATCTTTAATATTAATAAGATTTAGAAAATTAGATAATTAATGGATATAAATGCAGCATTCAAGAAGTTATCTAGTGAGGAGGCTATACGCATGTCGTATTATCATTTGGATTGACCGTCCTCACTCTTTTTTTTTTTTTTTTTTTTTTTTTTTGAAGATAATAGATTTTTTTCACATCATTAAATTATTCTAAGAATTTAAAAAAAAAAAAAAAAAAATGAGAAAGAGATTATAGGGAAAATATTTGGCCCCTGTTATTGCTGCAAATTAATGATAGATTCTATTTGTGATCAAATAGTCATCATGAAAAGCCTAAAAAAAATGCATATTATGGAATATAAATGATAGCAAATGATTTTATTCATTGTATATATATCCAATACCATTGTGATCTTTT
This sequence comes from Morus alba, assembly GCA_012066045.3. Taxonomy (NCBI): domain Eukaryota; kingdom Viridiplantae; phylum Streptophyta; class Magnoliopsida; order Rosales; family Moraceae; genus Morus; species Morus alba. The sequence goes on from CP050235.2 coordinate 12,724,810, forward strand.
TCTGTCATCAATTGAATCTCTAATTAAAGAATTGGGAACCCAATTGTAATTGACATTGGTGAATTAACGTAAACATGAAGTGTTTCCACAATAATAATTAATGAAAGCAATTAAAGAAAGAAAAAGAGTAGAGTAAGGCAAACATATTATTTTCAGTTTTGTTTCTGACAAAGTTCACATCTTCTCATTAGAAAGAGAAAAAAAAAAAAAGATCTCTCTACTCCAATGAGCCCGTTCACTTCGTTGATTTGAGTTGAGATGTGATTTTATGTGAGAGCTTTTTATTGTAGCAAAAAAATTAAATATGACTATTTTTAAATGTGATTATTTTTAAAAACTGCAAAATTTAAATTTTTTAAAAAAATGAAAAACCCAAAGTCCCTTTAAAACTCAAATTGGCTCAAACAAAATAAAATGCTCTAAATCTCACGAGAAGTGTTTGGTAAATTATAATTATAGTAGTCATCTTTGGTTCTAAAAAATCAAAATAAAGCGTTTGGTAAATTTTGATGTAGAAAAAAAAAAAGGCCAAAATCGATAAAGTGAACGAGAGTTTAATATCCTAATCAAAAAATAGTGATATTAGGAACAAAAACAATGAAAACAACAAATTAAAAGAGGAAAAAAAAAATCATGGCTGAAAAGGTTCCAAACTCATAAAATACTGCAAAAGAAAATGCTCTAAATCTCACGAGAAGGTCATCACTATAAAAATAAAATAAAAAATAAAAAAAAGAAGGCCAAAAATATAGCACCAAAAATGAAAACCCACAAGTCCCTTTCGGAACTATAAGCATTAGAAGCAGTACTAGTACAGCCTGCCAAGCCAATGCAGTACTTAGTATAGTGCCAAGAATACATTACGCAATATCCCATTTGCTGATCATTATTACTCCTATAAAAAGAATACATAAGCAAAGCATATTATATTATATTATATTTTGAGTATGTATTTATGTATACATGTGCATTGAATATGCAAAAAGTTTCCATGCTAAATTCGGCCTACCACATCAAACTTATAATGGATTAAAAAGCACTTTAATTCTGAGAGAAGAGAGAAAAAAAATTAATTAACTAACCATTCAAAAATCTAGCACAAAGCCTTCGAGTCTTTGAGGTGAGAAGTGAGGACCACATGGCTAACTAAGTGCAACCTTAGCAATTTTGATAAGTTTTGGGTCCTGAGGTTGTTAGGTTGAGGCGAGAGAGCACGAGAGGAGGCGAGAGGATTTGAATTTTTAATTCGAGTTGAGATGTGGGGTTTTATGTGATAGTTTTTTATTGTAGTCTCAAGACATCGAAAAAAAAATTAGATTTAGATTTTAAATTCTTTGATTTTTGTGTTTACCAAACACATTTTTGGCTTCTATTTGAAAAAAAAAGTGAGAGCTTCCTAAAATTTTACCAAACTAAGCCTTAGTATAGTGCCAAGAATACAAAAATCCCAATTCTAAATTTAAATCATTGAATATGCAAAAAGTTTCCATGCTAAATTCGCCTACCACATCAAACTGTAAATTGAAGTATTTCGAGTATCATTGAATATTCCGGCCTACCACATCAAACTTATAATGGACCTCTGCAACCAATTTTGATAAGTTTTCGATTCAATTTTTATGGAAAGTTTAAAATAGAGAAGAGAGTTGGCTACCCTTTTTGCAATGCTAGATTATGACATAATCTAAAAATTATTGATTTTTCCATGTTAATTAGAAGTGCATTGCATGTAATTTTGTAATATAAGTAGCTAGTTAGTTACATAATGGGACTGATTACATACATAAATTACATTAGAAAAAAAATAATAAAAGAGAAAACATTATAACGAAAAAAATTTCTCATACAAATCAAACGATAAATAATTTAGTTACACTCCCACAAATTAGTTAAAAACAATGCAAAATTCTCACTCTTCAATGACCACCATATATTGCCAATTTGTCACTAAGAAGAAAAAAAAAAAAAAGAAAAAAAAAAAAAAAAAAAAAACTAGTAATATTGCTTGCTTTAAATTGTTGGGAATTGAGCGGTGGCGGCTAATAAGAGGGTGGTAATTAACTCGCCGGGGCAGAGAATATTCCGGGTGGTGGTGGGGGAATGAGATGTCTGATGAGTGGGTCCCACACCCTCGAAAACTGCATCAATATATTATTAAAAAAAACAAACCCTATGGTGGGCCCTAACTATTTCTTGTGGGGTTTGTAGGGATCATTTTCTGGTTCCACTTCTTCCACCTCCTGCCAATTTGCCTCCCCTAGTGGGACTGCTAGTACCCATCGATTTTCTAGCAATCCAAACAAAACACCAATGACCAAACGTGATTGGCTATCATTTTTGCCTTTAAACCTCAATTAGGGCACGTCGATTCTTGTGTATATATTAACAAGATGAGATGGAACTATTAAGGTCTTATTTAATTTATAAATTTAAATTTTTAATTTGAGTTTAAATGTGATTTTATATAAAAATTTTTTATTATAATAGAAAAAATTAAATATGACTTTTTATAAAAATTTTTAATTATAACAAAATTGAAATTAAAAACTCAAATCGGTAAAATAAACGAGACTTAAGGGTAATCTCGTTTCGCTTGTTTCAGTTGAAAAATTAAAAAGTAAATTCATGTAAGAGAAAACATTATGGCCTTGTTCATTTTACCGATTTGAGTTTTCAGTTTTAAGTTTTTACAGTAAAAAGCTCTTAGAAAATGTCACATCTCAACTCGAATTGAAAACTTGAATCCACAAAGTGAACGAGATCACCACATAATAAAAAAGTTAAATTTAAATTTATATGAGAAAAATATTATAACAAAAATTTAAATTATAATTTGAACTAACAAAATAAACGGCACCTGAGATACTAAATCCGACGGCCCATAGTCCATCATTCATAATATGTAACGTACATACTGAATTTGACTTTGTGGGACCCAATATAGGATATTGTGTTACTTAGTATCTGTTCATTTGACATAATCAGTGACGAGAGATTGAAGTTGATAGTGAATGACTTTTTATTCTAACCCTATTGAATTCGTCTTGAAAATATCAAGAGTAAGCTTAGGTGTATAGATTGCTCGATCCCCACGTTTGTATACCTACTTCAAGAAAGATGCATTAGTAATTTTCGGAGATCAGAGATCAGTTTGAGAAGGACATATAAATATGCAAGTAATTGTATACATCAGATTTTCTTTTTGGTGATGAATATGACTGGTATCTTTTAAGTTCCTTAAAACTGAAAACTAGGGTTCTGCTAATAAATTTCTCTCTCATCCCATGAATTTGTCATAAATCATAAAATGGAAACTTAATAGTTAATTTAATTATTTTCCATCAGTGTATTTGCTGATGAATATGAGTAGCGATATACCTCTTTACAATCTTTACGTGTCTTAAACTTTGAAACTAGGGTTCTACTACGAAGCATAAATTATAAACTTAATAGCTAATTTAATTGTGTATGTGCATAGATAATCAGATTCTAAAATCTAGTCATGAGACTCTTCATGATACTACGCGACTAATCGTATCTTAATCGTGAAATTTTATGATAATTCACCTTCTAAAAAAAAGCTTTTAGAAGAAAAATAGCTAGTAATATTCTAATAGAGTATCAAAGTCGGTCCTTGAATTTACGCCATCTCCAACCAAGATATCTCCTAATAATTTAGTCTTTGAGGAGTCATGTAATAAAAAGGATCATATATATAGATATATATATATATATACACACATATATATATGTACGTATGAACGTGGTTATGTATATAGGGCATGGTACTATATATATATGGCTCCTTTTTTTGAACTGATCACCCTATCGATATATAGGTAAGCCATCCCTTGCATGTTGCCAAAACTTCTCCCAACTTGTTTTACATCCCATATAGCTAAGCTACGGCTCAGTTTACCTATTTGCAGGCTGCAGCTAGTTGATTTACAGCTATAGCTCAACCAATAATGCAATACTAATTATCAAGCAATATTTGTATAACTCTCTCTCTCTCTCTCTCTCTCTCTCTCTCTCTCTCTCTCTCATATTCATTTAAGGTAGGGTATCCAAGGTCTATAAGCTCTAGAAAAGCAAAGGAGACACTCATAATTCTTCATAATAGAAGGAAAGGAATGTTGGCGCACCACTGCATGAGATAAACACGCATATGGGTCCCCATATTATGTCACACGCAATATATAGCCAGTATGAGAATCTTGACCTTGCAGTAGTTTCACATACCCATAATAATACCATAAATATCATTTCTTTTCTATATGATCTCCTTAGTTCTCTCATTTTTGGATTTTCCCACGATAGACTAGTACTATATATATATTAGTCCTGCTAATTACTGTGCTTCGAGCCCTACTTGACCTACACATAAATCCAGCCAATCCGCACTCTCCACCTGCAAATTCAACTAGCCAAGGACCACCGTACATTTCTTTTGTGGGAGCTTTATACAGTAGATATATACCACCACTCTGCATGTTTCTAATCGTTAGATTAATCTGGTCAAAATCACATCGATATAAAAAGTTACAAAACTAATGGAAACTAATTACTGCAGAGTTAACAGTTAGATCACAACTCTATCGGTAAATCATCACTTTTTCATGCCTTATCGTAAAAATCTCATTCTCTTTTTGAATGAAAAGGTATTGAATTTAATGGTCAATATTCACTTAGTAAGAATAAAAGGATGTGTAGTAAATGATTGAGAGTTGTTCAAATATACGCATATGTTCTTTTTTTTTTTTTTTCTTTTTTTCCTTTGTTTTCGTTGAACATATTCATTTTGTTGTTCATTTGTTAGTCAACATTGTTAATAATAAGGTTTCTGGCTTTAAACTATCCTTATCAGCAGCTCATCTTTCTGGTTGTGGGTGGGTGTGTCAGAGGGAGAGGGTGATAGAGAGACCCACAATTAGTGATTGCAAAGATGCAAAGTTTGCTTCTCTTTTTCATTCTTTTTTTTTTTTTTTTTTTTTTTTATCTTTACTTATAGCATCACAACCCTTCATCTTTAATTAGCAAAAGGCTATAATTTTGTCTCCTTGAGACAGCACACGCTTAATCATAGCCGTTGAGAGAATGAAGTCAACGGCATCCAAAAGTTTGGCTTGCATGCACTTTTTTTTTTTTTTTTTTTTTTTTTTTTTAAACTTCCCACAATATTATTTTTCTGCTAAAAGTGGGGAATTAAATCCAATAGTAAGATTTAGCTTGTTCCTTGCATGTCTTTTGTGCTTTTCGTCTTTCACTTTCATGTGTGATTTCTTTTTTTTCTTTTTTTATAAAAAAAATAGCTTAAAGTCTGATTAATTACGCATCAACTTGTTGAATTAGTGGGTGGCAATAAATGTGAATCAATTAAAAGGGTCCTACATATGATGATTGAATGACCAATTGAAATCCTACTTATAAGGTGATTAATAATTGTGTCATATTTTTTAAAACTTTTGCATTAGAAAAAAGCTTTATCGCTTTAGCTTAGGCAAAACATGCTTTGCCTTAATAACAAAGGGCAGGGGGGCCAATTTAAGGAATACAAGACAAAATATTAGTGATGGCTATCATATTGTGTTCTTATTCAGCTTAACAGTGGCACATGTACGTGTTTGCCTTAATCTTAAGCCTAGTTATTTGCAAGTTTTGACTCGCAATTAGTGGGTAAAAGACCCAAGCAATTACTTCTAATCTCGATTTACACCTCGGGAATTAAAAACAATAAACTAATAACAAATTAATAATATTTCAATGATTTTTGTCCTTAAAACATTTACAAACGAACGTACGCAAAAAAATTAGCAAGTGGACAAGTCTAGCTCAAAAAATGGGGAAGAAAAAGAACTTTTTTTTTTCTTTCTTAAAAAAAGAGTTCTCTATTTTTTTTTTTTTTTTTTTTTCTCTTTATAAAAAAAATTGCAGCTCTAGGTTTCATTATACGCTCGAAACGTATAAACCAAGCATATATCACAGCATATTATAACAAATTGATGACTTTAAGTCGTAATTAACAATTTTGTGGCTAAAAAATACGTGAAATTTCCATCACTTTTATAAACCACATATATATATATTATGAGACCGTGTTGTTGTTGAAAATTATCTCAGCTAATAAAGGTACGTATTTCTTGTTACAAAAAGTACTTACTAATCTTTTTCGTTACAACTTTTAGTTTTGAATATTAATTGCGCGTAGTACAGTATACATGATGATTAATGATGTTCTTTAACAAAAAAAAAAAATTCGTTACTGAAAGATATTATTGTACGTAAGGTTTTGGAGTTATGAGCTTAGGATTTAATCACAAATTAATCCTCTACTCCTTCATGCATTAAAAATTACCGTCGCAGTATAAAGTTTAAAAAAATAAATGAATCATGATATGTGATTTAATAAGTGTTTCAGTGCTGTTCTTCATCATAATCCAAGTAGCTACATGATCATAAAAGGAAAAGAAAAAAAAAAGTCATACATATATATATATATATATATATGCATGAATTTTATGGTGACGGATGTCATTTATAGTTTTGGATCTTTTACTTAAAAGATCATAGATTGCTTGCTACTTAAGTGGGAGCTAGCAGAAAGCTCCTAATCCTAGTGGGAAAGTGATGAACGCTCTTCAAACAATTGTGAACCGAAATGACTTTTTAGTGCAGATCGAATAAACTACTATATTTTTGAAGCATAAGTTTGACCCTTAAATAAAAGTTAGCACTTTACGTAGTCATGAAAAAATGCATAAAAAATTATATATAAGTTATCGTTCTAGCTAATCTCATTTTGTCATGCCAGATTCTCTTATAAAAAATTCCTTAATTAACCCTTTTCAAGATTTAAAGGGATTCTCTTAGAAAGAGTCATCATTGCACATAATTTGTACTGCTTAAATTCTTTGCGCAATATATTCTCAAGATTGCATATTTCAACTCAAAAAATGAATCACAAAGTTCTTCTATTGGTCCCAATAGCTGGCCCTGCTCAAAGGATATATATATATATATATATATATATATATATATACACACACACACACACACATATAAAATACACAAAATAAGATATTGGTGCAACATTCTGTTATGGCATTTGCATGCATACTTTAATCATCCTATTTGCTATACTGGTTAATTTGTTTGCCCATGCCTTCTTTCTTCAATTTTCTTTCCCCTAAATAAAAGGGGAAAAAAAAACGAGAGGGAATGAGCGTTTTATAGTAGGGATATGTTACTCCATGTTTTTAAATTAGTAGATCTCATAAAAAAAATATATTATAAAAAATGAATAATTTTCTTTTTTTAAAAAGTATGCAAATTAAACTAACGAAACTTGATATACATACGTACCTATATATATTATAGTTTAAAACATATCAATCTTACTGTTAGGAATTAGGATAACCTTTCATACTCCAATCTCTATCGTAAAATTCTTAATAAAATAAAGAAAAAAAAAGGAAATAAAAGAAATTAAAGAGAAGAGAAAGAATTAAAGAAGGGAAGAAAAAGAAAAAGAGGGAAAGTAACCTATCCCCCAATCTAGAATGTTCAACCTGTTTTTTGAAGAAATGTGTTTGGTCCAGATGAAAAGGAAATGAATTTTGTCGTGGTTGAATTTGTGTCTTGGATTTCTCTAAGAAATTAATAAAGGAAACCAAGAAAAAAAAAAAAAAAAAAAAAAAGGTTAAAAGGAATCTCGGTCCTTTATTGGAAGAGAAAGCTGACAAGGTAATTCAGCTGCCACATGAGCTTTATACTGTCCAATAAAAGTGCAGCATGAATGCTAATCTCATGGACTTCTCTTCCAACATCACACTCTCAATATATACAAAACATACAAAGCATATATTATATATATATATATATATATGTACCTTTTCTACTATTCTGTGACAAACTTTCAAATTACTAAGCTAGCTAGGTTTAAATTTTGCCTTTTCTACACCGTACATTCTTTTTCCTGAATGAAAAATATATATATTGTTAATTATTTCTAACATTTTTCTGCTAATTACTAAGAGAAATGTACTAAACGAGGCTAATATTATAACGTCTAATGATCCTAATCGTGTAAATAAAACACTCCTTTAGCCCTCCTCGAGTTTAAGAAAATCATGAAAAGGACTAAAATAAAGCAAGCCTATTTTATAATGTACTTAGACCTGCAACCAAAAGGTTGATATATAATCTTCAATTGAAATGCATAGTTAGGATTTGTAAATTAAAAATTAATACCGACGAAAATCAGTAGTACTGGTAGTAGTAGATATAGAGTAGTCAGACCACAAGGAAGGAAGATTATCTTTTCTGCTATGGTACGATCGAAGTATGCATTATGATTGCAACATCTTGGTTATGTTATGTGCTCATACAAATATATATATATATATATATATATATATAAATGCCGACCGATGACCAAGAACAACATCAATATGTATTTATGGGCAATCAAACATGAGGAAGTGGAGTACACTGTGAAAGAGCGTTGAAATTGAGTACTGTTTTGCCAGTTACTGTACCGCAGTCCACTACTTGAAATAAAGAACTTTTGTATAATTATTATTAGCAGAATAGGCTGCTTCTAAGAAAAACTCAACTAACAATGTTGTTCATATTCTTTCGGCCAAAACAATAAAGTTATGTTCATATTTGTGACATATATACCCTGCCTAATTCATGAGACGACGCTAATAGGGTAGACAACCTTTGAATAAGGTGGACACAAGAGTTAGTGAATGAGGAAGCCATGACATGACTAATACTCTTCATTATAGGATATGGTCGTTCGCCCACCAATCACCACTCAAAACAATAATACCTTGTATATCATTAGACTTTTTTCTCCTTATTTTCATTTTGAATAAATTTTCATAGAAGAAAATAGAAAAACAATTTGGTTACTAATTAGTAGGATTGAAATTTTTTTTTTTAACGCAATACGAGATTAATTCTGCACCCTCCTAATTCAAGCCCCGTGCCACCTTCTCCAATATGTTATTTGACCTAGTGATTGTTATTATTATTTTTTTTTTTAAAGCAAATGTATTACAAATCAATGAGATACAAGCACTAATACCAACACAAATGACCTTGCATTACAAGAAAACTTAATCCCGATTCCCGACCAGTACCACCAATAAGTTCTAATGAAACGTCCAAGGGGATAAAACATGCACCAAGCTTCAACAAAGGAAAGCTGAAAAGGCACGCAGAGGATCGAGGACACATACGACTCTTTAAACAACTCCTCTACAATTGATGGAAAACTCCGATCCATTGAGACTTGTAAACCAAAGGTCACTCCCAACTCTGTCAAGAGAAAACTCAAATGGATTGGACTCAAAAATAAATTCAGAAGATGGGAAAACCACCTTCGCTATACAAACATAAAACAAAGGCAACACAACAAAACACAAAATCTAAGAAGCGAACAACACGTCGCCATTATTTGACTCGACCATCTACCACAAAAGGGAGATGAAAAACTAGCAACACAACAAAAACAACTGATTACAAGGTGACCCACATGGCATAGGGGATCAAGGAGCACAAATTTGTATGAGGTTGGAAACATAGAAGACGAAGCGCCACCATCCCTCACGCATCGCCGCTGCCAGTAACCACACCCAACACGCACCATCCTCAGAGAGCCGCCGCACCGCAAGAAATAAAGTCCTCAACGGCTCATACCCTCTGGAGGCTACCTTCATCTCGCGGTGATGGGACCCACAGCAAAACAAACAACCAACTCCGAGATCCAAACCACGACCAGATTTAAATCTCTGTTTTGCCTTGATGAAGGAAACAAAGCCAAATAGACACAGAATCACCAGAGATCCACCACTCTCAAGGAAGAAGGTAGAAAACTAGCGAACCCCAATCTCAACCTCGCCAAAATGCAGCCTTGTGACCACGTCGACCAGCCCTCCACCAAAGGTTTCACCATGACGCCAAGATTTCCATCTCTAGGGTCGAGAATCCGAAGACCAGCATAGCACTGCCACTAGACTCCGGCCCTAAGGAGGTTGCAAGCAGAAAATCATAGTTGCAAGTAGAAAACCCTAGCAATGAGAGAGAAAAAAGAAAGAGGGGACCAAATACTTCATTTCTTCCTGATAAATTAGTTTCCCTTGTGCTTGGTAGGATTATTTTGTTGAATACATAATAGAATAT